>WBNH01002077.1:90796-413446 GCA_013401255.1 Urocolius indicus | reverse complement strand
AAAAAAAAAAAAAAAGCACAAATTGTTCCAAAATGGTACAATTCAAATGATGAGCTAATTCAAAAAGCCAAACCATACACAACGGAAAATGGAACACGATATAGCCTTTTAGTAGCCTTTGCAGAAGTGGTGAAATAGCCTCTTCCTTACCTATTCTAAGTCAAAACCTAAACACATTTTTATTTATCCAAAAATGCTTCACTCTTCCATAGCTACTGAGTGTTCTATAGTAGAGATTTATCGAAAGAAGACATTCACAGAGCTGCTTCTGTTGAAAAGAGTCAAGTTCAAACTTTGTTTCTATTAACTAGCAATAAGCTACTTTTATTAATAGGCTTTACCTTATTTTTCATGAACTTCGAGTGACTCTTGTAAACTTCTATTTGTTTGATTTCTTCTTCACGGTCTTCTGTATTCAGAACTCCGTTTGTCTTTAACATCTGTATTTCATCTTCAAGATCTCTTATATTGCGCTCAAGTGAAGCTATTTTGGTATCCTAAGTTATAAAAAAATGAGAGTATTGAAAATTATATTAAACATATATTAAAGTGTAACAGAAGAATATGTGTCCTTACCTGAACATCAAATAATAAGGTAGCAAAAATACACGGTACAAATGCAGATTGCACATAGTGCTATAAACCATGAGTAATTCCAATGACTTTGGCTTAAAGAAATAGAGAATTTAGACCTCTTTTACCACCAGAAAGTGTGCAATGCTGCATTCTGTTGTGTAGTCTCTATGGAATACATTTTGGTCAAAATTACATCCTTATTCCTACACAGCTAGGAATGTAAGGAGAATGGACATGACAACATATCTCGTTTGCTTTGCTAACCATCTAGTCCTGGCTGGTCCTCCAAGCTTTTAAACATGAAGTTTAGCCTATAGAAGCTAGTACATCACTGCAGGACAACAGGTCAGATTATTATGTGACTCAGCCTGAGGCTGTGTTCCTATTTCCATAGAGTTCTGCTTGCTGTCAAAGATGGAGAAAGATTGCCATCTCATATACTTTTCCTCCACTAATTCAGCCACATCACTAAGAGGAGGTTTTGCTCTTTTTCTTATAAGTCTCAAAATAAACAAAACCACAACCACTAAAAAAATTCTCCATCACAGCCAATGGCTGCCATGTGTGCCAGCACAGCACTGAAAACACCCAGTGACATTTGTACTGCTGCCAGTCATTTGGAAACTGATTACATCAAGTCAGAAATATTTTTTAAAGGGATTACACAGAATTCTTACATAATTCTATTTAAAAGAGCATTACAAAATTAGTTATTAGGAAATTTGCTTTAGGCTCTGTTTGAAGACGGCTATTAAGAAATTGCAAACTTTGTGATTCAAATGGTCAGGCAATCAGTTCAAGAACATGAAGGAGCAACCACTCATCAAAAATCAGATAAGGGAGTTGAAGTCATTGTTCCACAGAGGTCAAGAGAAAAAAGAAGGAAAAAAAAACANGGGAGGGGGCGGGGGTGGGGGGGGGGGGGGGGGGGGGGGGGGGGGGGGGGGGGGGCCAGGGGCTTTTTTTCTTGGCTGTTCTTTTTTGCAAATACATAGCTGCATTTTTCATAACCAAAGTAATGTACAACACACCAAGAAACCACTTTGTACACACCACCACCCTCACTCCCCTCATAGTAGAAGATTTCCAATCAGCTTTTAAGTTATATGGATATATCTAATATAATTATGGAGTACTTTTTTTTAATAACAACTTTTAAAATTATAGATAAAATATAATTTAAATTTTTTAGTATGTTAGTCTAACATTATTAACATGACAGATTTCCAGCAGCAGAACTTTGAAAATCTTATTAGAATTTGTTCACAGAACCAGCCTTACTCATAGAGCTAAGACTTTATGAATGATCACCAAAAACAAGTCATCTTTTTATTGAATGATCAGCACTTCACATGACAGAAAATAAACATTTCAAGATGTTAACTGTTCTGGTTACAAAACATTTTTCAATAATATTTTTCTTTAAAAAGAAAAGAGTAAAATAAAAGGCTGAGATGGAACAAAAGAAAAACACACCAGAAAGGGGAAGAATTCTCATTAAATCTTATAATTGAGAGAAACTGAAAGTTTAAGCACAACAAAAAAATCATTGTAGCTCTCAGATGCTACAATCAAATCAGCTTGTTTCAGCAGTCTTGATTTCACAATTTTTTTATTCTTATTACTGCAGCCAAAAGCAAAACCTAAGCTTTATGGCACTTGAGAAATATTTTAGTGCAAAATCAATTAACAAGACCCGTTATGACTCTGATCCAACTTGATGTTACAGTAGTAGTTGGACAAGGCAGCTTGGGTAACTAACAGGATCGATAGAAAGACAGCTTTGCTTTCACTAAGAGCTTTGAGAGAATAAGCATTTTCTCATAAAATCTTCTGATTCATCTGAATCAGCATTTTCCCACAGAAAACTTAAATTGGAAAACTTTCAGCCAGCTCTTGTTGTGGCACAGGGGCTGGCAATCTCTCAGAACCTGAAGCAGGAACAGATGCAATACTTCATTCAAATCTCTACGACACATCCATATTAGCTGCATTCTAAAAAACTATGTGGGCCTGTGTTGAATCATGAAGAAGATTCTTTTCCAGTAACATTAAGGAAGCAGCTTAGTATTAAATGGTACTAATAAACATTTTCTGTGTCCTAAAGCAACGCAACATTTGTACAGATTTTTTTTTTTCTAGTCAGGCCTTCTAAATCTGTTAAAAGGCATAAAATTATATAGTAGGATTTGTGATTTGGATCAGAGTACTTACCCTAATCTATCCCCTCCTCCCAACAGTAACCAATACTTCTTCCTCATCTCCTTTATTAGAGCAGTGTTGCAGATATTCTATGAGAGAGTTTAGGGCTACTTCTATGCTGGACCTAGCAGAAATTCATCTCTTTTGGAACATGAAACATTAGTATGTGCCCTGATGCTGAAAGAAATTATATTTCACAATGGAAAGGAGATTAACTCTACAAGTGAGTTTCTATAATAATGTTTCATATATCTGATACATCCAGTCCTTACAACAAGAGTGCCATGCTACATTTCCTGAACACTTAGGGGGGGCAAAAAATGCCAACACATTTGTAAAGTATTCCACTCTGTCTTACAACAGTATTTCAAATATCTGATAACTACGACTACAAAATACTTTGCTTATAAAGTGTTCATCAAACAGAGCCAAATATATGAAACTCCGTATTTCATAAAATTTGCATTTAAATACACTTATTCACACATGCTATCAACTGACCATATACCACTACTCTTACTATAAGAGTTTTTTTTAGCTTCATTCATTTAATATAGAGAACATTCAGGTTTTTTTAAGACAATAGAAAGTGAAAGTTCATGCAATCTTAACAGTAAGAGTACGCTGCACTGCAAACACACATACACACTTTTTTAGAACCAAACCCATACCTGAAAGATCACAGCTGGATCAATACATAAGGATGGTTCTTTCTGCAAGTAAGGTAAACCACAAATATTTTCATTTACTTTCCAATTAATGATTTCTAAAAACTTGAATTCTTGTTGTCAGATTAGTCTGTCCCCACCTTTCTTATATCCCCTTTTAAGTATTGAAAGGACACAAGAAGATCTCTAAGGAGCCTTCTTTTCTCTAGGTTGAACAATCCCCACCTCTCAGCCTTTTCTCAAAAGAGAGGTGTGCTCCAGACCTCTGATCATCCCTGTGGGAGGGGTCCCTTCATAGTTTGGTAGTATTTTTTAATGTTCTGGTGGCTTTTCTCTGAAAATCATGAGTTCCATGATGTAACTTGCTGTTTTGGACAGATATGCACTTCAAAACTTTTACCTGTTAACTATATCAAGGATACAGACCGAATATCTAGTATGCCACATTTTCTAGAGAATGGAACTCAGAGAAAGTCATGGTGGAGGTCTAGGGTAACAAGGAAAACCCTCTCGAAAGCAGGGTTGCAAGATTCAAAAAAATCAAGAGCTTGAAGCAGTAACAGAAGCATGTGGGAAAAGGAATCATACTGCCCTCCTCCTGTCCTGTGACTCTGCTTTCTAGAAGAAAGAAGAGCTTCTAGTTGCAGTCAAGGGAGAAGACAGTAAAGAAGTCGACTTCAAGAGGAAAGAATAAGCAAAAGACATGGGGCACCTGGAAGCAAATAAGTCTAAGAAGTAAAATCAGAAAGTCAGGAAAGGCCTGTGCAAAACATTAGAAAAGACAACAGATTTCTGAAAAGCAATAAATAAAGTAATAGAAAAAGGAGTCAAGACATTGACTGCAAATTTCCTGTCTCGTTTGACCTTTTTATTTTTTTTTAAGTATACAGAAGATAGACACTGGTCAAGAAGACACTTAACGCAGAAAATAGGACTGCTATAAGAAAAGGCAACTACTTGCAAAGTGTCCAGAAGAAGTGAAGAGTATGACAGGACAGGAAAGGTAGCACAGAAAAGCTGTTCAGTATTGGGAAAAAGGGAGAAAAAAAAAATCACATATGAGATGATAAGTAGGAGAAATGGATATATTCATTGCATGAAAGGGACAGAAAGCATTCAGTAATAGCACAGAACAAAAGAAAACCGCAGGAAAGAATAGAAGGATTTACAAAGAAGTGAGGGAGCCAGGCAGGGGACTCAGACAAAAGCTAATGTAGAGAGAGGCTGGAAGGAATTGGGTGTGGTGTTAAAGAGAAATGTATACTGCCTGGAGCCTCTGCATGGGGGAATGTACTGCTTCAGATTGCCATATTACAGGGTAATCCTCTCCATCCTTCTACCCTCAACACTGTAAGGAAATTATTGTTTCAATGCTTGATCATTCAAAACAAATGTTCCACATTTTTTTTTTCAGAACAAATGCTGTCTGGATTAAGACAATTTAAATTTGCTGGAAAACATTCCAAAGCTGGAACTTGTAATGAAAATTGCTGTTTAATCAATGTGGATTTCAACTTCTTATTTTTATCCCTTTTTCTTTTCAATATTTGGCCTATTTTAGACAGGGCAACCCCTAACAAATGTGTTTTCATTGTAAAAGAAAGAATTGTGTCCCTCAGAGCCAAAAGGCAGTTCCACATAGACTGCTCCAGCAACACAACTACAACTTCATCCATGACAAATGAAAGCTGTCACTAAAAACACAGGATTTTTACAAGGTGGAACACTGCATCATACCCAACTCTCCTGGGAGACAAACAGAAGAGACTTCATTATCTTTGGGGACACACACTGCCAGAGCATTTGCAACTAGTTGTCATATGTGTCATTCATGTGTAGCATCATGTCCTTCCCCACATCTGTTCTTTTCATAGAATCATCGAATGGTAGGGGTTGGAAGGGATATCTAAAGATCATCCAGTCCAACCCTTCATCATAAAGCAGGTCCAACCTAGATCAGGTCACACAGGAACATGTCCCAGGTGTGTTTTGAAAACCTCCAGAGAAGGAGACTCCAGAACCTCCCTGGGCAACCCATTCCAGTGCTCCATCACCCTCACAGCAGTTTTTTCAAGAATTGCAAATTATTTTTGCACCATAAAACCAAACTAACCAGCTACTAGTGTTACCAACTCACATGGAAGACCATAAATTATTCTAGTATATTACCCTTGTATCCCGAAACTTTTTCATTTATCATTCTGAATATTAATAGAAAGAAACAAGTTACTCAGCCAGTATCCTACCCTACAAAAACAGATTTCGTGCATAGACTTCTGAAAAACATACACAGAGAAAGTCCAAGGCAAATACACATCAAAAGACAGAATACTGAAATACATGTACCTACTTCGTTACTCATATAATCCAAACTAATTGCTATCTATTAAAAGGCAGATACTATATTCAGTAAATCCTACTGTTATTGTAATGGTGTATTTACCACAATGTTCAGACACACTGAACTCATTTGCTCAAAACAGAAGTCATTGGCAAAATGAGGCCTTTAATTTGCACTTCCTTTTAAGACTGAAATGAAAGACCATCATTAATGTATTTCAGACAGCATTACCAACTCACAAATTATTTTAAGTCTCATAGTATTTTTCTTCAAGATGTACATTCCAGACTCAGACTTATGCAAAAAGAACAGATTTCCCTTTCAAAATTTTTATCTTTCATTGTTGTGGGTAAAAAGGTCACACTACTTCAGTAATGCAGTATATCAAAAAGAGGAAATTATATTCTGGATTAAGGTAGGAGTTTCATCCCATTTTGCTGTGCTCACACAACGTTTTCCTACAGTTACATGTAAAATGATAAGCAAATCACCATCAAAAGAAGTATTGTTTTTAAACATCAAGAAGATAAACACATCAGCCCTGTTCTGATTATGTTTGCTCTTTTTTTGTCAATTTATATCACCTACTTTGCCTCACTTGAAACACTGCCATCCCTCACCAAGTGTTATTCCATTCACATGATAGAGTAATGCTGTGCTTGACTTTTTAAAATCAAATCTTATTAGGAAAACAGGCTGGGAGAAAGAAATACTAATTATTCCTAGCTTCACAGCAAGATAAATTGAGAAGTAAAAGGAAGCATTTAATTAATAGTAAAAGGTATTAATCAAGGTCTAGTGCGTGAACCTCAGTAGACAGCTGTCACACAGCTACTAATTCACTCCCCCTCTGTGGGATGGGGGCAAAAAATTGGGACGACTAAAGTAAGAAAACCCACAGATCGAGATCAAACCCATTTAATATGTAAAGCAAAGCTGTGAGTGCAAACAGTGCAAATTATAGGATTCATTCACTGCTTCCCACAGGCCAGCAGATGTTTAGCTATTTCCAGGAAAGCAAGGCTTCATCAGGCAAAGCAGTTACTTGGGAAGACAAGTGTCATAACTCAACGTGCTCCTCTCTGTTTTATTGCTGAGCATGACATTCTATGGTATGGAATATCCCTTTGGTTAATTCAGGTCAGCTGCCTCAGCTTAATTCCCTCCCAGCTTCTTGTCTATCCTCAACCTACTCGCTGAGTGGAGGGAGCAGAGTGAGGAACTAAAAAAGCTTTGACTCTGCATAAGCACTTATCCGCAACAGCTAGAACATCAATGCATTATAAACACTGTTTTGGTCACAAATTCAAAACATAGCACCATACAGGTTGCTGTGAGGAAAACTAACTCCATTCCAGCCACACCCAGTACACCCAGGACCATGCTGCAAAAATAACATATTGGAAAACATGCAAAGACCATACCTTCATTTCAATAACTGTTTGAAGAGCCTTCGTCTTTGCTGGCTCAGGCTGAAGTTGGGTTCTTCTATGTAACTCCTGTGGAGGGACACGATAGAAATAAGCTTGACGACTCATCTTCCCATTATTTTAACCACTCATAGGAATTCATTACAACAAAATTAAAGTCTGACAATTACGAGCATGTAACTCCAAATGCTACAGGTGCTTCTGTCTCTATAATCCCTCTGGGATCACTCCAGTCCCTATCTTATATTACAGTTAACTCTGACAGCACATGCGCTATTTCTGAAACCCTTATCAATAATTAATGTAAATGGTGACAACGCCAGCAAGCAATTTCTTAATCCAAACGCAACGCTGCTGTTTCTGCCTAAACATAAGAACTTAATTAATTCAGGTGTGTTACTCAAACACTGTTAAGTCATTTTAAATCTTTTACTGCAGTTTCTTCTTAGCTTTTTTTCTGTAATACCTGAAATAAGCAATTTAAAGACATTATATTTAAATTTGACATTTTAAGGATAATAATTATATAGTGGGTTGACGCAGCTCCCTCTACAGTAGCAATTACATTTCAGTTTTCCCATTTTCATACTATTTCTTATGCATCTTAATCCACATATAAAAGAAAAATAGATTGCATCAGTTAAGACACACATTTAACAGAATTCACTTCTACTGTCTACTTATAAAAAAAAAAAAAGGAGTATGAAGACAGTAGCAGTCAGTCTCTTGAACTTCACAACTGTGAAAAATATGTTTATGCCTGGTATGCTAGATGTGGTTCATTCACCACAAAGACATTAGCTAACAACAGAACCTGAGCTATTCCATCTTCCCAATTATGCCTCTCCCAGCTCATCATCGTAAATTCAGGAGGGGTGGTCATCAAAAACTACACAATGGGTCCAAATTATCTTTATTCTTGTCTCTCAAATCTCTACCAATTGATAGAGTAACAATCAAAAATATAATCAACTATGGATTGGGCATTTATTATCCTATTCCCCCTCAGCCTGTTCTAGCACATACCTGAGTCTTGTCTACTTTATAACTCACAAGCTTAAAAGTCACAGATTCTTATATTACAAACTATTGACCTCTTTCTTCTTCTGTTTAACAATAAACATATTGCTTATCAATAACCTTGAGAAACAATTACTCTTTAAATACTAAGTGGTATGAGTGATTTGAGGAATATTGTTAAATTATAATCTACTGATAATAAACTTTATAAACTACATTCAAAATATTGTGTCGCCTAATATATTAAAATAACTGAAAGAGACAAGTTAGTCATGTGTGCTCCATTTAACTAGACTTAGATTACTTAGCTTCAAACATAGTATATGACAGGATGTAATATTGACACGCCCCTCCTGAAACTATAAGGTTTGGCATGAGTTCTTGTTTAAAATAAAAGAAGCTGTCCATAGGTAACAGAAAATTTTATGTATACAGAAATAGATCAACATTTACGATCTGTAGAATTACATCTAAACAGTCAAGGTACCATCAAATGGTTGGTAAATTGACATCATTTAGATAACATCAGTCTGATCTAATTTTTTCACACTCCTATGTTTTCTCATGATCTTAGCTTACAAACATCTAGCGGCAGTTTTTCATTCCCTATTTGTACATAAGTAACAATGACACCTTAGTCAATTATTGAAGCTCTTCAGAACCGTGGCACTATAAAGAAGAACAAGTTGGCTATTCTCTGTCTTGCCTGTTCTATTTTGCCTGCGCTGTTCTTTCCATAGAAGGAATAAACAAAAACATAACAGTTAGGTGAAGCGTTAAGTGACCTGAAATAGCCTATTAGTATCTCGATAAACCAGAGTATGGCCTACAAGACTCAGGTTAGGTGTTTGAATGAATACCTAAAATTAAGTAGGTCAGTCTAATTTTTTTTTTACATTAAATGCATTTTAGATATAAGTATGTTTATTTATATTGAAGATATATATATGTATATTTAAACATACTTATAACATAAAAAGCATACAACAATAGTGAACTTCTAATGTTGTGCTGGGCATTTATGAAAAAGTATACCTGAAACATTCTTTTTCTTGTTTTATTGATATACAACTAACTGTCTACATTATAAAAAGAAAGAAATCCTTGCAAATCACCTATACAGGGAATTTCTCAATCATCACCAGCTGTTTTTCTCAGATGAAATAAGTACCTTCACTACATAAAAGCTAAAAAAAATAAGAGTATGTCATAGATTTGTCATACAGTTCTACAAAAGTCATGGAAAAATAGTTGGCCAGTCATACCACTATCTGATCAGCAAAAATTACAGTTAATTCTAAGACCAGACTTTGCTCCCTAAGGCCACATAAACTGAGCTGGAATATAAACAGAATTCCGCACATTACCCAGGGAGACAAACCAGAGTTTCCACCCCCTTAGCCAAAGATGAATAGACTGCCAAAGATGAGTATTCCTAGATGTCTATCATAGCATGAAGCCTTGCCTCATAATACTTTTCCTGTTTGCTTTATGAATCAATCTGATGCTGGCTGACTTAAAAGCTTTTCTTTTCTATCCCTGATGGTAAAACGAAGCAGACTTTTGGATTCTGGAGAAGATCAGAACACGACTCCCACTTTATTATTTTGTGTGGGTTTTCTTCCAATCAGATTCAAATGTTTGGAGACTCCTACAACGTTCAGTTATTGAATTTATGTTGTTCAGTGTATGTATTTTTTTCTTTTGGGGTACTTGTTTCAGGGATACACTTTTGGGGTACTGATTCAAGGATACTATCACTTCATGTGCATGATACCTTATACCGATTATTACCTGTAGTCATCTGGAGGATTTCAGATTTTTCTGAACTAAGCAAGAGATATTCTGACTATTGCATGAAGTCCCTATAGCCTAAGGAAAATAGATTTTTATCCATCATTTTTTGAATGACGCTTTTTTTTTCTTTTTAATTTCTTTTAATAAACACATAGAGAACCTTAAAAAAAGACACTTTAAAAGAAACGTCACCATCATAGATAGTTTTTTTTTAACCTGAACTGTACTGAATGGAACTCCTGGTATTTATATGCTTGATCAAGCAGTTGTCCCATTGTCTCTGCAATCATCTGATCTTCTGTTTTACATAGAATTTACTCCAAGACTCCTTGCTTTTAGACGAAAATAAGTCATAAATCAAAGCTGGCCATTGCCTTCTCCTTCCACATTTCTGGGATATTAGATTAGCATCTTGTGTTGGCCTCCAAACTAACTTCAGCACACAGTTTCACCGTTAATTTGAACATCAAAAAATCCCTAGAGGAGACAGTTTATTTTGTATACTTCCTAAAATAATGGTGGAAAATTAGTTTTGTTCTTTTGTTCATAAATCAATAAAAACACCTTGAAAGATTTTATCAGTAATGACTGATATTCAAAATCTATGCTACCATAACATAGTCTGAACCTAATACTAATTAGAAGTCAAACAAATCTGCCTCTTTTTCATTCCAGCTTTAATTTAAGATACTTCCAGTGTAAGAAATGCAAGGTGTTGCAAACTGATCCTCCTTTTATTCTATTTCTGATGTATTTTATTAAGGTTCCCAAGACATCAGTGACAATGTGTTGTTCTGATTAGGTGAGACTAAGTTGAAACTCTTAAATAAAAGGCTACAGCAATGTTGTTAATGGAGTTCAAACTTGTATCTTCTATTTATATAAAACTGCCTACAAAAAGCATGAAAGTCCTGGAAAGGACTCCCAGAAAAAGAGACAGTATAGAGATGGTGTCATGAAATTGCCCATGAGTGCCTGCATTTCATCCAGAAAGCTTCTACTGATGAAACAGAAGGAAAACCGAATCATAAACCAGAAGATTTTTTTAAAATATTAACACTGAATTAATGATTTATTTTAAAAATGACAAAATAAGAAGAAAAACATCAGAATTAAATAACTATTGGAAGAAGATGAATTATTAAAGATGGCAACAACTCTACCTAAGGCAATATATAAACAGGCATAAGAAATCATTGTGTCAGTAAATCTAGCTTCTTGTATTCCTAGGTAAAACGTAAAAATCTGTAATTCACAGCAGGCAATAGTATAGGAGCTGCTAGTTCTCTCAAACACCTCAAAGCAGACTGCTTCCATTCTCTGGGAAAAGAAAGCCCTGGTATTGCTTGTACATGAGCAGCTTGTCTGAATTTTAAAATTTAAATCAGCAGTACATCAATATTTCAAACAATTTTTTAAGTAAAAGCACAGCCACTTGCCTGAAGTGTCTAAACAGTAGAGTTTCTTCATCCAAAATACCATTAGAATGACTGATCCAATTCTATTTAATCAGAACACTAAAAATATATAACATATAGGAATTAATTTATCCTTAACATATAAAGTTTATCCTCTCTTTCCTTTTTTCTAACCTTTCTCATCTACCCCTAGTCAAAATGGTCTCATATTAATTTAGATGAAAGTATATTTAAGAAATCCTGATCAAACTCCATCTTTCTGGAAACCATAAACCGACAATACTGAAAATTTCCCTGTCTGGCTCCAGTGTGTAGGACAAAAAAAAACCCTATTATTAGGAAGGATTCCAAAAATCACATTGCCAAACCCACTACCATAGGTAGTTGAACTCTGTGAGAACCTGTTAAAGAAATTTTGTCAAATCCCAACAAATCTCATAGTTTGAATAAATGAAAATGTGGATACAGGCCTATGAAATGAAAAATTACAGGAAACTACAAAGAGTTGATAGCTATACAAGTTCTGTACCAGAAAAAGAGTTTCTTTGAAAATTAGGTGTATTTAAATTTATTAAGTTCTCACAGTCAAGCAAAATAATCATATGCATGCCTAACTCTCTGTACAGTTAGGATTTTCGAGCAAACAGGCAAATATGAGTTACGATGAATACAAAATAAACTGCATTAGGCAACTCCACTGAACTATAAAACAAAGATCAATAGTCCATCACTGCACACAAGACTAGCAGTAATCTCACTGTCCTTCATATTACTCTTGAACAATTCTGACACTGCTTCTAGCCTACATTAGAAAGCAAGGAAGGAGTTCTTACACCAGATGAAAACCACCGTTTTGAATCGCCAGCCAAAATATTTCTTTACAATGATCATACTTGTCCTTACTCCTGAATTCATTCAAGACTTATGATACATTTTACCAATAAGAAGGAAGACAAAAACTACAAGGAAAAATCATCTGAGCATTAAGAAAGTCAGCTTGTCTTTGACTTGTACATCAAAAACACCTTAAGCAACCATGCATGTTGTCATACTGGAAGTGTGTCCTCTGGCAAGAGACCACATATTAAAAGTTTCAAGTGAAAAGGCAATTTGTGTATGGAGCTTGAAATGCACATGAGACATTTTAGTTTGTAATTGAAAGCACACAGAATGTTTCCTGAAAGGAGCTACCAAAACTCTACTTTCACCAGAATTCTTCAAAACATATTTCTTTTCTTTGTAAAGGGAACAAAATGTCTAGAGGATCACTTCTTTTTTTGCCCAGAATCATTACTCTTTTTTTTTTTCCCCTTACAGAATTACCACGCCAAAGTTAAGGGAAAAGTTATTGCTTCACAAATATCTTTAGAAAATGAAATCTGACTATAGTTTTCTATTTTTGCTGATTCTAATCCTATTTAAAAACACAGAATAAAACCCCAGAGTGCATGCAAGTAAAGAAATTCCATATATTTGTTTTTAGGTGTAGTCAGTAAGGATCAGAAAATAAAAGTTCAAACCATTGCTTACATTTCTTCAAAGCGTATATACTCTGGAAATGTCTTGGTTAAAAAAATTTTCTTTGCAGTCCACATGAAGCTTTAAAACTGCAAGGAAAAGTATGTCAGTTTTTAAAAACTGAATGTTTAAAATTGATAACCCAGCTGCACTAAAAGGAGTCATTTAATTTACATTAGAACACATGAATAAAACATAAAAGGGAGTTATAAAGCAAGACTTTTCAGCACTAGTATTTGGATGTGGATTTGGGTTTTAATGAAGAGTTTCTTATTTTAAAAGGATATCTTCAAATTCTAATAACGCAAAATCCTTATTGTAACTAATTCTTTACTTAATCCATTGTGTTTAAGAAATCCCTATCCAAAAATCCATGCTTTTAATGATTTCTTTCCACCTTCCAAAAGTGTTTATTCCTCCTTTCCTCCTTAGAATCATAGGATCGTTTTGGCTGGAAGAAGTTTGAACACAAAAGTTTTTTTAATAAGTTTCAAAACCAAAGAAATATCACACCAGTTTTACAATTAGTGTAACACAATATTAACCATGGAATAATAATGGAATTCTACCTTATGGCGTAACTAAGAATAGGTTTCCCTAGTTCCTACCATCAGAGGCATACAGATGAAGATTGAAAGGGGAGTCACAGCAAAGATTACCAAATATAACCCTAACACAGACCCAGAACACAAAAGATTCTTCTTTGTGCCAGCTCCACTATCAATAAAATTTAAAAAAAAAAGAAAGAAAAAGTACCCCCCGCATATTCTGTACTGTGAGATAGAATGCTATAAGCAATGCTAATATGGAGTGCTTGAGGTATTTCTATGGGTCACCTCCTGTAAGTAGAGGAAAACAGAGTTTACAACAGTTCTTCTCATATTCAAATAACTAATATCATGTTTCTTTCCCTAAACAAGCTGAAATGTAGGAGTTCTGTTGCAGAAAAGCAAGAAGACAAAGGGTAATTTCCATTTTACTGCTATACCCATTTTCCAACCTATGCACACAAACAGTGATTTTTAACTTATATTCTACATCTATGATGTAGACGGAAACTAAAAAACACTGCCAAAAGCAGAGTCAAACAACTACTCAGAGCTAGAAGTACTATGTATTTCCCTCACTTGCTAGACATATCTGTTTATTGAGAAATGTATTAGCTGGTGTTGATACATACTGAGCTCCAAATGCACTGTTCACTTTTTAACAGAATTCACATTTATAAACTTATCAGTGATAAAATCAATCCTTGATCAGAGAATCACAGCAAACAACACCTGAGCCAATCAAGGAAACTGTTGACACTCCCTGTGTGATGCAAGTACTCATGTGTCAGTAATGCTTTCAGTTGATCAGTATGGCAGTTTAATTTTGAAAAGCCTGGTGCTTTTAAATTCTACTGCTGTTAGTCTTTTTCAAAAAAAGTCAGAATGCCACTCTTAAAGAAAGTATCACAATTAACATAAAAATTTTTACACTTGCCAAAAAAAAAAAAAAACCCCACACACATCCTTCCATGTCCCATTCTCCCTTAAAAAAATTAAAAAGAAGTTATTTTGGATTGATATCTTAAGAAAGTCCCATTTTGGGGTCTGCCAGAAATTAAATTCAGATCTACCTGTCAGTTGAGATACACCAACCAAGCCAATATGTCAACAGAGAAAAGGTAGGAAGGTAATGTCTACCCATTTGAGAACACACAATACTCATTTCACTGTGAAACATTCTGCAGACGAGCCTGAATGCATCATTACAGGAATACATTTAAATCAGGAACTTGTAAAATAGAGTTGACTGTGCATGAAAATATCAGAGTGAAGCAAACACAATCGGTGTCATCTGTCATTAAAACCAGTGATTTGTTGCTTGATGTCTCTGCTGTGCACTACCATAACTACAGAAAAAGAAGAATCATTCAAGTCACACAGTAAACAACCTGTACAAGTAGTTACTATTTAGCTTATATTTATCATTCTAAGAAGTCCGTCAATAGTCTGTTAAACTGAAGTTCACATCAGCTTACGATAATTTTAATAAAAAAGAAAAAAAGGAAATCCACTTATCATCTCCTCTGATTCTTTTTCCATTGCCTGGGAAACCAAAGTGTTGCTTGGTAACCTGAATCCACCTGTTCAAGTTTCCTCTTTCAGTCTTTCCTTTTCATTAGAACAAAAAAAAAAATACTTTAACTGAAAATATGATCAGAAAATAATATCACTGCATAAAATATGCCACAGACCTTTACCTGCGTTAAAATCATGACAGATTTTAAAATATGTGATACTGTCTCTCCAAAACAATCCCTACTCTCTTCTCAGCTTTTTTTTTTTTAAGGAAGTAAAATTTTCTCTATTTTATTCCTTCTCCTAACCTCAGAGTAATATAAGCAGTAAGACATCACTTCCTTACACATTTTAGAGACTGCATGCATTCTGTAACTATATACTGAACATAAGTATGTATAGCCCAGACACTAAGGCACAGTTTACAAACTATCAATACTTAAAATAAATACTGAAAGCAAAGACATCATAATTATCTAAATGATTAGTTTTTGCTAAGATGTAAATTGAAAGAATCTCCACTGAAATCACTGGCATTATGTGTTGTGATTAATACCAGGCCCTAAAGAAGAATTTTAAGAACTTTGGGAATCCATGACATTATGGAAACATTGATGAAAACTATATGATGATGTAAGATAATAAATTCTATACAAAACACACTACCACATGTAGCAGCAAAAACAAATCAGAGTTATCTAATGGTTACCATTATTTTCCTGTTTAGGCACTAAGCTCACCTGAGTATAAGTATGGGATTGTTTTGTTTTGGTAACTTTGAGAACCAGGTTTGCAGAAGGGCTGAAAACAACAAATACAGTTTCAACAAATAAAAGTGTTTTAATATACAGAGGGAAAAAAAAGCGTGCTATCTACTGTCGGGCTTCTACAACTACATTTTCAACTCAAAAACTTGAAATTACTGCTATTTTAATATTTTTATATAATCTTTGTTTCTAAATAATATCAGCTGAATATTTCTCAGAGACGCTTGTTTCAGGAGGTCTTTAGGAATAAGATAGGAACTGAAAGAATAACAGGCAAGGGCAGAGGTTTAAATGCCACAGAATCACGGTATTAATAGTGACACATACCTATACATGATAGCTGATACAGGTTCTTTACTTAAGTGAGTTGTATGAGCATTTCTAACTCCTTATTTAAGAAAACATTTCTGAGCTGAAATAGCTTTTTTTATGCTATTTTCATTTGGTTAGAACGGGTCTCATGACAGGTAAATGCTAGTTAGTGAGCACAGATTTGTAGAATAGAAACAGAATTCTCATCATACTAAAAGAATGATGTTGACTGTGTCTCAGTCAATGAGCTGTTTCACCAATGTTTGTCAAAATAAACAAATGCTATGCAGTACAACTCCTAGCTAAAATTCCTCTTCAGAACACTTTTTACCTTCCACAAATAAGCCAAGCACATAAAATATTTGCAATGTAAATGAAATAGGGCATATAATACATGCTGGTATAAGCAAAATGAGCAATAAAATTGTTTCTCTTATTTCTAACATTCTAAATACATAACAAAGACTGGTTTCATAAAACTGTGAAACTATCTTCAGTTTGACAAGCAAATTTGCCAGAGTACAAAATGTCAGAATAATCTACAGTGTTACTATGGAGATTTGCATTTGTATGGTTAGACTTAAAAAGAACAATTATCCTTGGAAAACACAATCTGTTGCTGAGAATCCCTAGCCATAACAAGAAAAGCAAATCTGAAAAATTCATGATCTTGATTTAATTATCACATAATAAATGTAGTAACACTCCAGAGCCCATATTGTTGACGAATTTAGCATAATAAAGCCAATAAAGTAAATAAGCATATAACAAACAAATACTTTCAATAATATTCTATGACCTAAACCTCAAAATAGAAAATAAAGCAAACCTTAGTCAGCATACTGAAACACAGACTGTAATATGTCAGATAGCAAAGGACATCCATCCTTTTTCTGCCTTTTCTTGACAAATCAATTTCAAAATATAATACTTCACTGACATACTAACAACATATTCATAAAGCTCCTTGAAACAGTTAAGCAAAAGGAGCCAAACAAGTGAAAATTACAACAAACGTGGAATAAAGTTTTACCCAACATTTGATTTACCTTACTTGTTGCCAAGTGTCCACTATACAGAATACTATACTTTAAGGGATGGAATAATTTTATTTCATCATTTAGCCTTAAGCTCAGTTATTAGAATATAAACATTATTAAATCATCATGATATCAGAGAATTTCTATGTTCTGAGGCTGCAACAAGGCATTTTTCCTTGCTTGAACATATTTATACTTTATCCAACCAGTTTTCTTCTGATACATCTTTGGTATGAGTTCAGCATCTGTTAACGCTGACATACTAACTGCTTTTTTTATTTTTCACACTATCTTCACACTATAGAGCAAATATAGTAATGTGATTCAGTCAGTTCTCTCAGGTTTATTTCTTACAACTCTTCTTTACCTTAACACTGCCTGAGATGCTGCATTTCACATTTCTTTCATATCTGTTGCTTCGGTTTTTATGGATTTAGACAAGGTCAGTCCTAACAATCCTTTCACACATGGTAGTTTACTTTCTAGGCCTACCCAAACTTCCCTGTAGAGAATTTAGTCTAGGCCTTCTGTAAATCACTAGGGAGCCCAAACCTTGTATTTCTGTCACTGCTTTAAGTGCATACTACTGATTGAAATTGCCAAATCTTCTAAGCACAAATGCCATTCTTAAATGTTCCATATTTTTTATTAGCTACTTACTGTGCATTTCGAAGCTCTCAGTGAATACAGAATGTATGATACTGTCAGTAGTGACCAAAAAAAAATCTAGTAACTTACCTAGTAACTACAAATTAATAGATTTTCCTTAAATTAAAAATAGCAGTAAGACTGTTAACATCTATTGCCCAATCTCTGTTGACATTGGATAACAAAGCCTGTATATAAAGACATTTTGGCACAAGATAATTCAAAACAAAGGTTAAAGGTTAAAAACTATAACATGTAGGCTAACTGAAAAAAAAAAAAAAAAAAAGTGGAGCAAGAACTGAAGCCTAGACAGTAAAAAAAGTTACCTGGTGGAAACTTGCCAGCTACATAACTCTGTTGACATATTACAGAAACAATCTATTTCATAGTTTGCTTACAGCATTGCTCCTTGGTTAAATACTATCTAGTTATTTACAGCCCTCTGTGGAATCTCCAAGCAGAGTCTAGCAGATTTTCTAGGCCCCTATGTCTTGCCACATAACCTCCATTTCCAAAATCACTTCTTCACATATCCTGCCAATTGAAGGACTTACTCCACAAACGTCCAAAATTCTTGGCAGCAACTCCTACCTAACAGAAATCTCTTCAGTAACAGGTCCACAGTCAGTATCTCAGCATGCTAAAAGCTCCCTTTACATATATTATTTATTTTCTTTTCAGGTATTGCTACGTGCAATTATTCAGAGGACTGAATTTCAAGACTAAACTTTAGTGGTCAGTAGGTCTCTATGAACCAATGGTTTGACTCTTTTAGTGTAATACTAATCAATGGCATCACTCTGCAGCAAAGCCACTGCAGATGAAACCATTTGTAAATCTGTTAAGATTAAAAGAATAGAAAAAAATAGGAAGTTATCTCATGTCAGCTTCACTATGTTTAGAGGCAAGAAAAAAGAAATGGATATAATATCTTCCTTTAGTAGCAAACACACCAACAATAAAAATGTTTATAATTTAGATGTCTTATGTGCATATGTCAATGTTCTAGTCCTCTTCATATCTCTGTAAACATGGTTTTGAAGTGTATCAAAAAATTAACACCAAAGTCTCTTCGCACTCGTAATAAAAACATACTTAAAAATAACTGTGTTTTTATATACTTTTATTTTAAGCTCTTAGTCTTATTGTAAGTTTGGATGATAGCATCTTATTTAGAACAGTTTACAACAAGGAAATATTTCTTTAAAAATTAGAGCAATATGATCCTTCTTTTCGTTAGACTTCTTCTGATCCTCCTTTTGTCCATGTTTTCTAGGAGGAAAATGGTGGTACATTGGATGATCTCATCACAGGGATGATCTAAGAGAAAAAAATGGTACAACGGGGCTTTAATTTTTTTATACAGCAATTAAATAAAAGGATTGTGATTCTGTACTTCGCTAGTATATATCATGCAGCATTCTAAGACACAGCTTCTATCTAGTCCTCATATCAAATCAGAAGAATTAGGAGTCTAAGAACTACACCATTACCTGCCTCAAATTAGTCTTTCAAGCTGGCATCATCAATTTCTGACCCTTCTCTTATGCAATGCATCTCCTACCAGATGATAAGTATCTGCAAGACAGGAAAAGGAAGAAAGAGCTCTAAATTGATTTGTAGCTTTTATCATTATCCAGTCCCTTAAAACAGAACATAATTTGAGAAACTGAAATGTAATGATAAAGTAAATTTGACTGAAAAAATTACAAAAAAAATGATTCCAAGATACACACACAAATTGTTAATTATGTGATCACAAACATAAATATGAGTGTAAGTGACAAATAATACATTCACTACAATAAACTTACCACAGAAAGGCTTGTAGTACTTCTGTGGTGCAGTCATAACCAGTACCCTGTGTTCACTGGAAGAAGTGGGCCACTCTGAAGGCCCCCTTTAGTTCTTCTGCTACACCCTGATGTTCTCCCCATCTGCAGATGTATGTATACAGAACAATCCCTTTATACAGAATAAGCACCAGTTTATGGGGTTCTTTTTAATTAACTGTCTCCCAAAATGAGAAATAATCAAGCTAATGAGCTTTTTGACAAAAGAAAATAGAGCTGAGCATGGTTCAAAATTTCACATAACATGTTGGTTACCTTTCCTATAAGGAGGGAGTCCTAAAACTCAATAACTTTATCTCTTACTTTTATAGCAATATCAATGCTACAAAATTTCTTTTAGCATAGAATAGTTGTCAAAATCAGTTCTTGAAAATTTCTCCATTATCATAGCTTATCTTATAGCTAGTACTTATTTTGTATGTAATTATACACACTAAACAATTAGAATTAAAGATGAGGTTTATCACACGGGAGCATTCTCTGACTTTCCAGGGGGTTCAGTGGTTTTTTTTTTTCTAAAAAAATTACAATTAATCTGAATTATTTGTACCTTAACTTACTCAACACTTTCGAGCCCTACTCTTGATGTAGATTTTCCTGATACTTAGTTATATGTTTCCAATAGTTGCACGCAAAACATTCTAGGTATGTTGCTTAAGCAATCAGTAGACCGTTTGTAGAGAGCAGACCATCTCTTTCAAGCTTGAGAGAAGACACTGCTTCAGTTTAAGGTATAAACAACTGAGGAAGAACAACTCATACATAGCAGCAATAAAGAGACAGAGTAGATAAATTAGTTTCCAGATAACGCAACTCTTATGAATAGTGTCACAGATTTCTCTCACTATTCTAAATACTGTGACCCTTCAGAATCAGATAAACTAAAATCTGAACCAAACGATCTGAATATCGTCATGGCTGGAAGGTGGGATATTTATAAATTAAGATCTTTCTGATATTTAGTTGTAATTTGTAAATATAGGTACTTAGAACCAAAACATTTACATGAAAACTTCTTTGTAACAGTGGAAGGTATTGCAGATGTCTAGCACTTTCTTTCCACACAAGTTCAGAAGTGTCTCTGATGCTGTCAGCACTAAAACAAAGTGTTTTGCTCAAAATTAAGATCTGAACTGAAGAATGGTCTTCGGCTTTCTCTTTGATCTCAGTTTAATATGGATTTTCAGAGCATATGCTACCTGCTCCTTCCCTTCTTGAACAACTAAAAGACAAATGCACTGATTACCCTTAATAATGGATGGCATATTGTACCTCTTCCATTGAAAACTTTTCTTTGAGCAGAAATACATCCAGATTCACTGGAGCACACAGAAAATGTACAAGCCTCTGCAGCTAGGAAAGTGATTCAGTTCCAGCCTTGGCTTCAAGGCTGTTTCATATATCATTATCAATGCCAATAACCCTTTTCTGTATTTCAGAAGAAAATGGAAATGCTATTCATTTTTGGGAAGCTTGCATTTAGAGGTATTACAATTATGAAGTGGACAATGATTTAAGGTTGGACAAAGGGCAGTCACTTTAGTTTTCAGCATCACCGAAAAAAAACCTCCTTTCCTACATAAATATTACTCTCTCATTTTCTTAGTATCTGAATTTATTACATCATTAGGAAAACACTGGTACACACAAAAAAGTCCTAGTAGATTATTGCTAATCCAACCTTCAAATATTCCTCTGGGAAAGATGACATTTCCATGACTGCAGAACTTCTGTCAAGCTCTTGGAAAGGTAGTGAGTTTTCACTCTAGTAATTCTAGAAAATCCCAAGCCACTATTCAACAAGTATTTCCTATTTTAGTAGAGCTCTGAGGACTAAAAATCCGGTGATATACTGAGCTATCACGACAACAACTCTCTTCTGTTTTTGCAGATGGTAGATTTGCACATTATGTAAGCATAAAACTCACTGGGCTTCAAGGGTCCATGCCCTGAACACGTCTGATGCTGTATTTTCTAAAATTTATTTCTCAATTTTTCCTGTGTCCTGCAAGACCAAAAAACTAAATTAAACATCCTATGCTATTCACTTCCAAATATCCTGAAAAATCAGCAGAGTCTATCCAAAGAAGCCAAGAAAAATGTGGAACAAGTACATTTCTCTTATACTTCTCAGACCAGTGCAATGGTAATATTACATGAAAACAAAGAGTCTTGAACCTTCTAAGTTATGAAATTAGATTTTTTTTTTTCAAGACTATGTTAAGTTAAATTGTGAGAACAGTATCATTCAAAGGGTTTCCCTTCATCAGAAAGCACTGTTGCATTTTTAATGTACATAATTTCCAACAGAAAACATTTAACAGAAAGCAGTCTGGCCAGTGCTCAGATTACAAGTGAATGTATTTTATACTTTAGCTTTTGCATTACCGTAACACTACATTATCTCATCTAATTAGATTTTTCCAAAACCTCTGGAAAATGAACTTTCCACATGCTCTGGATGTTTGTTTATTGACTAAACATGGTATGCATGAACTAAACAATGTATTGTAGTAAAAGGACTTACAAAAGGGCTATACTATAGACTAATGGACCACAGAAAGTTCTGTAAAACCATCATAATCTCCAGTACATGTATCTCCAACTGTAACTTTTACAGTTTTGATATTTGTATTTCTCTCTGAAAACAAAGTACCACACAGACCACATTAATTCCTACTGAGAGTATCTTCACCTGCAAGTTCTTATGAAATTGTATTTCCTTCAATATCTAGCACATTTCCAAGAAAAAGCAAAAAGTAACTTTTCTTTCTGTTGGAAGATTAGAGGCATAAAATTGAAGTAGTTACATATCCTAACAGCATTTCCCAGATAAAATCTACTTGTATCTCACTACAGAGGACAAATGTAGAGGAACCCTAGTGTTGCCTTAAACTGCATTACTTTGTAAGACTTCTCTTACAGAAAAGACCAAGAGTCTTGGTCTTAAAGACCAAGAGTTCAAATAGATACATATGCACAAGATCTTACTGGTAGGTCCGAAACTAAGTAAACGAACATAAAATGAAAATATCCAGGCCTCTACATCTATGTTCCATGTTCCATAACAGAGGAGTTAAAAAATCTGCAGTTAATGCATACCAGGACTGCAACAAAAGTATTACCAGACTTCCCACCACCACACTTCAGAATGACATTGCGGAAGTTAAACTCAAGATTCTTCCTCTGTGGATGAAGTCTAAAAAATAAGCTGAAAACATCAAGGGTTTTACCTAAAGCAGCCTTCTTATATTAGAAAACATTTCTTTATGTGACCCATGAAATAACTTCTCTCTGTCAGTATTTAAAATTATTAGTGAAAATATTGCTCATTTTAAATGCCATCTCTCATAGTCTTTATCCTATTAGTTATTGCAGAGTTTGAGTTTCAGCTTAAGGATAAGAGAAGCCTTTGCAATTGTGAAGTGTCCAGAAAATCAAACATTATACAAAATATGATGCAACTGTAAGTAGTTAAGTAGTTATTATTCTGAAGTAATTGGGCTTTTTTGATTGGAGGTTGGGAAATAACTGAAGACCGAGCTGTGCAGGAATCCAGCTGTGACAGCCAGGCAAACACAGAGATTACTTGTATGTTTTATACACCTGCAAGAGTTGTAACAGCTACTACTTATTTTGTACATGCATCCTTGCTATATTCACAGTATGCAAGATGCAAGACCAAGACATGACAGATTGCTGCTCTTTCTGTGCTCTGAGTATAGAGGAGTGTGAAAGTGATAAAGGAAATAGAATACACAAAGGTCCAAAGCATCAAAGAAATCCCGAGGACAGACAAACTGGTAGTCTTTTTTCAGTAGTTTGTTCCTGTGAGTGTTCCCTGTAGATGAATCCCAAATTGTATGTCATACATTTGGAAATAAAGGTTCTGAATGTGTTCAAGTTAAATAATTCATAGCAAAACTTAATTTCAGAGAGAGAAATTTTTTAGTCTCTCAACAGAACAATTTAGGGAAGGAGAGCTTCAGTCTTCACATAACAAGGCTCTTGTGGTATGTAAGACATCATAGAACTTCTTCATTATTTGAACGTGTCTCAGAAGGAATACAGTTGCATATAATCTGATCAAACGTGGAATTCTGAAATTTGAGCATGGTTTCATCAAGATGACCTCGCAATGAAATACAGTAGAGTACCAAAGAGCAACAAAAGAGAAGTCATCTCACTTTTTTCAGAAAAATCTCGATTGTTTCGCCATGATACTGGTTGATACTGTTATTGCATAAACATTTTCTCTTTCAAAGTGAAATAGAAAAGAGATGGGAGACAAAAGACTTCAATATGTTTGAGAACGAATATTACACTCAATATTGAACTGCAAAAGGAGAAGAAGATGTTCTTCTGGAAAAATAATTTTTGCAGCTCTTTCATAAACCTGTGATCCCTTGGATCCTTAAGGTGAAGGCAACTATTGAAGAACTAGAAACACTAATAACTGCTAAGTTCACAAGAAATATTTTTTTTCCCAGAGAAAATACAATCAAATAAATTTACCTGCCACAATGGCAAATGTAACTATTCAAATCATGTACAAAGTCTTTTCCCATCTGACTTAATACGCTTTATTTGTAAATTCCTTCATGCTCTTAAAATTGTCTAAATTGGACTTTTCTACAGTAAATACCTATTTAAAAAGCACACAACTAAACATAAGAAGAGAAAACTGGCATCAAATGGATCTCTCCTGCAAGACAAGAAATCTGATATAGACATTACTGAACATGGCTTCTATAGGCAGCTAAAACAGCTGGAAATCCAAAGGACACATCAATGATGGAAACTATAGCTGAATTGCTGCTTTGGCCGCAAGAATTGCACTGATAAGAATGCAGGTCTTAGATAACCTGACCACTGACTCAGAAAATTATCCCTTAGAGATCTCTGACGAGCCATAGACCCAAGACCTCTGATATTCTTCTCTGCAATGAATCCACAGATGGATAATACCTACAACTGGCAAACTAAATATATCAAGTTAGTTCTTTTGCATCTTCCCTGGAGAGATTCTGCTAAGACTGTCAGCATGTTTTAAATAACTGGTAAGCATTTCACAAATATTGCAACATGATGATGTACATACCAGTTCCAAACCCTGCTTGCTAGCATTTGTAATTACACAGAATACATTTGCAGAGTTATGGAGTCCTTATTTACAGAGTTTATCACTGTCATACTGCTCAATGATTCTAGCAGGAAGAGATTGTAGGAATTACTCAAATACATTTCACATTAGTTAACGCTCCACAGTGTTAAATTAAATCAAAGATTCCTGGGAAGCTCAGTCACCATAAATTCATATCCTGGGAACACTCAGCTTATTAATAAAGTATTCATAATTTGTTTCTAAAGGAATAAAACCAAAGTTTCATACATGTTTGTAACTCTGTTTTTTCCACCAGATGCGAAAACCACCCAGGTCTTACAGAGATTTAAAGCAGTACTTCTAGACTTCATTGGAATGCAAACCTTCCAGAAAAAAAAAAGAAAAAAAAAAAAATCAAAGATCAAGTTTGCATGTGGCACCAGGCTTCCATCTACATGCAGCAGACAAGAAACCCCTCCTGCTGAAGGGCTCAGTGGAAACAAATTATCAAAGCAGCCCTGAATTGGAATCCTTCCAGAAGTTCTATCTTCCCATTCTTAAGTCCACTATTGTTTTGATAAATTCTACCATCTGAGCTGGTGTTAAAATGAACTCTTTTTTTTGAGATAAGAAAAAGGCAGAAGAGGGAGTGTGTTTATCTGTTTCCAATCTCTTGGTAAGATTTCCTTTTTTCTAGCCAACCGTCCTGTGCCTTAATGATGCAGATGGGATGTAAGCACTGCCAAGACCTCTGTAAACACTCACAGTACTGTTGAGAGGCTGAAGGGTAACATTATATTGATAATGGTTTCTGAGATTTGTTATCAGCAGAAAATCTTTCTTCTGCCAGATGTACTCCTATGTGAAAATATGCCTTTTTCAACTTGAAAGTTGAAAATTACTCTCTCCAAGCGAGTCGGGAATAATTGAGAACAAACTGACTGTTCCAACTCTGAAATGCACAGGTGTTCAGTCCATCAATGTTCTGAAACAGATCAACTTGGGGGGGAGGGGTGGAAATAATAATGCATCTTCAATAAAAATCCTTCTTCCTGTACTACAATGGTACACTGTTAAACACAGATTCTCCATCCTTTGCGACAACGCTCTTATGTGAGAGGTCTACAAAAAGAAAAAGTTGTGGCATATGTGTAACTACAAAAATCAGAAAAATAATCTCCAACACAAGTTTTTCACAAGGACATTCTTTGTTCAAGCTCCAAAAACCTCCACAGGCATCTTCTATGTGACATTTATGGCAGTTCCTCATGATTCTCTAATTCTTCATCAAAATAGATGTTGAATAGATGACAGCAATGGCTATAACTTGAGCAGGCAGTATATTAAGATATTGAGCATTGCTTACCTGACACACCATAATGACTTGTAAAAATGTAAATAGCAAAAAGGTGAATTATTCATATTTAGGACACTTAGCCTATGATTTTCAAGATGTAGATGACTCACATTTTCTCACTGAAAACATTGTTCTTTTGGACAGTGGATTCTTTACTATCATAGTGAAACAAGAAACGTTGGAGCCATGAGAGTGCCCTGTGTCTTATAGATGCCTTAAGCTGTGTAATGCAGTGGCTCTATTCAGTGCTGTTTGAACTCAAGATCTTGCTGAAAACTTGCTTACACTTGCAATGATCATAAGTGGTTCCCTAAAATGCTATCATAGTTTGCCTGCACACTTGACCAGCTCATTATAATTAAATTGCCTCTACTATAAAAGATGAGTACATTCTTACTGTCATTTACTATTAAACTTTTCTTTCAAAAAGATGCAATTGCACCCTCTAGTCTTCTTTTCAATACTGCTCTAAACTACTGCTTTATTACCCTGCTCCCGACATATTTAAAAGAAAAAAGGGGGAAAAAATGAAAATAAAAAAGTTTGAGGGAGTCCTCATCCCTATTGCTCCAGTGTTCTATGTACATTGACATCAAAAAGACGTATATGAAGCAAACAAAAGGTTATCACATAATTTGAAACTAATTTGTTTGAGGTCCACGTTAGTGATTTCCTGGTTTTTAGATAAGGTCTAGCTTGAATCGAATTACAGAATAGAGTCTTCCTGTACAAAGTAGTGAAAATGTTTAAAGAGTAAATAAATCTGATTACAAACACCAAAGTATTCTTGACATGTAGCAGTTTTCATGGTGCAAGGGTACAAGCAAAATTCCAACTCATCTGTCTTCTTCTGCGTGTTCCCTTCAGCCATGTTTTTTCATCCCTCACAATGGTAACTAGTTTTTCAACATGTTTTGTCTCTCTTGTTACAGGATCTGGTTCTGAAATTCTTATTGATGTCCTGCATACTAAGATGCTGTTTGATTCGTGTTGTTTAATAGTCATATCTTGAGTGGATGATAATTGTTGTTAATTAAATAACCATGAAGGCCTATTGTGTCATAAGTAAGAGAGCTTTTGAACTTTTTTTTTTACAGTTTTAATAGAAACTATGCCTCTTTTTTTGCTGTTTTGAACAAGTCCCAGCCATTTCTTCTCAAAGACAATAAGTATTATCCACCACACAATGATAATAAAGCAACAATATCTCATGCAGATGAGAGATGAAATTTTGAATAGAATATTTAGATTTACAATTTCTAGTAAATATAATAAGAAATTAGCTTTTTATAAATCTGGTTGCATCTTATTTATTTTTTGTATTTATACAATCTTATCTAATGTCAGATATAATTCATTATATAAAATAAAGAAGCATTTCATGTATTCCTGAAGGATATATCTGTATATTAGTTTTCATGTCAGAGGTTCCAAAATGCATCCCAACTTTGATGAGAAGGCAGCCACATTCGGCTTCTTCAATATAGTTTTGTATCACCATGCCATGACAAAGGCAAGAAAACACTCTAGCCTATCTTGAAATGCAGCAGAGCATGCCAACATGCCTTGGATATATTCTCCACCATCCACCTTCCACGTCTCTATCTCTTAGTATCGGTGTAGAGGAGAGTTTCAACAGCTGGGGCATGAAAACACATATCATTGTCAAACTCCAATCCTTTCAAACGAGGAAGAAGACATCTTAGTTTTCTCTTTTACTTTTCTAAATTTGAAGTAAATTACCTGCCTTCACTGATACATTGGGACCAAATTTAACTAATATCTAACTCCTGATTTCACCTTTTCTTCTCTCGACTTTGTCTCCTTGCTTTGATTCTCCAATGCAGCTATTCTGAATTGCATTCAGTTTACAGACTACTGTAAAAAAAATATGTAAAAATCTGTGACATGGTCTTTCCATCGACTTTAAATGAAAGTAGTCCTCCTCTTAATTCTATCATTGTAAAACGGGCAATGAAAAACATGGAGTAGGGAGTGATGATCTGTGAAAACCAAAATGAAAACCAATCCTCGTTCAAGAGTGACACCTAGTGACAATAAGAACCTTCCCACCTTTATGTGAAGTGCGTAAGCCCATCAAATTAGATACAGCCTGATTTTTAGGAACTAATTACACACATACACATTTAAAAAAAAAAAAAAAAAAGATAGACATTACATTTGAAACGGTAGAATGAGAAAGCTTCTTGTCACGCTAGTCTTGCTGCAGATTATAGTATTTTGCTTCGAGGCCACAGGAAGTTTATTATATTAAAATAATAAACTCAAGTAAATGGTGTAAAAAGTAAAGCAATAAAGAACATACTAGATACACTCCTCACATCTCCTGAGTTTACAGAGAAGGAAACACTACAGTTTAGCCTTTCTACACTCAAAATATATATATATTTAAATTTTATGTGAGACTCTAATAGGGTTTTGCACACACACACACTTCTTCAGTAATTATTCTGATTCACACAGTTTAAAGCCACTATCTCTTGTCCTATCACTATATTCCACAGTACTCTAACAAGCAGATCCCTGAAAAGGACAAATTCTGCTCTCCTGGTATCCACAGTAGTAAGTTTGCTGTGCATCCTTCCTTGCTGCCCTAAAGATCTTAAACTCTACCCTTTCATGGTGTCTGCAACCAAGGCTGCCCTTGAGCTTCAAATTTCCCACCAGCTGCTCCTTGTTGATGAGAACAAGGTCAGCATGGCACCTCATTGGTTGCTCTCACTTGGAGAAAGAAGTTACCATGAACTCACTCCAAGAACCTCCTGGATTGCTCACGACCTGCTGCATTGTCTCTGCAACAGATATTAGGGTGGTTGAAGTCCCTTCATGAGGACCAGGGCCGGTGAACATGAGACTGCTTCTATCTGTCTATAGAGGGCCTCGTCCACTTAGTCTTCCTGGTTGGGTGGCCTGTAGCCAGTATAATGTTACCCGTCTCTACCCTCCCTTTAATTCTGACCATCATAGGGCATAACAAAATCTGAATGTCAGACTATGTTAGAACTAATAACTCTTCCCTAGAGCATAACCAGGTTTTGTCTACTTTCTCATGTCTGAAGTGACTGCCAACACTACCAAGTCCTTCTGTATACTTAAGAGGGTCACCTTGAAAACATATTGTTATTGATACTTTGATAGAATGTAGTTGTCTCTATAGCAACTGATTAGATTAATATTTTGAGCTGAGCCAGAAGAAATAAAAAGAGGCACTAATGAACCTAATAAAGAGGTTCAGTCTACAATGGTTGTTAATCTATATAACTAACTTCAGGGAAGAAACGTTTGGTGTTGATAAAGCATTTCCTTAGTAAATTACTACTGGCTCCAGTGTAAGACATTTACAGTAAACACCAAAAGTCTGCAAGGCATCTGTTCTATTCACAGTGGAAGAAGGAACTTTGCTCCATTAATAACTTTAAAAACATGCAATAACTAATTCATGATGGCAGTTCAAATCCTATCAGCAGCCTTCATTATTTGACCAAGCTGAGTTCAAAGATAGAGCAAGTTTTTAAAAAAACCTTCAAAGTTTAAAAGTACACTTTAAATTATAATAAAGGAGCTACGCTCTTCTTCTTTCTACTAAATATAAAAAAAGCTCTAGCTTTAAAATGTGCAAAAACATGAATTTAAGAATACATGTAAGATAAGACTTAAAATGTGCATATAAAACCCTATATGATCTCAGATTCTGTTTTAGTGAAATGGTATGTTACATAGAGATGGCATGTGTAATATACGTGTATGTATATATAATAAAATACTTGCTGGAATTTTAACATTTGACTTTACTAGAGATTTAGTGGGACTTTGCCTAAGGCAAGTTTTTAATAGCAATAATAAAAAAATACTTAATGGTACTTAGGGTAAATAATGTGTGGTCACTATGTTTAAAAAAAGTAATACCAAACATCTGCGCTAGATTGCCACATGATAAAATCCCCATATTACCTACAGTTCTCCCAAAATTATACAGAAAAAATGTTTATTTAAAATTCTTGAAGAGACATGTGATAACTAATTTAAGAACTTTAAGCAGTCGTTTTGCCCTTTCTGACAGGAACATACATTTAATGATCTTCATGACATCTAATTCTGAACATGAGGAATGCCATGGTATGACATTATAGCTTCAAGACATATTTTTGTCCTTTAACATACTTACTGGGAGACTACCAGGCTCAAGAAGTCCTTTTTCTTATGTGTGTGTATTTGCCAAGACCACACTGTTCAATACAGGATACATTGCTTTTTTATCAAAGCAAATGGTCTATTACTTACTATCAGAAAATATCAGTGAAACTCAGCTACATTTCAAAAAAAAAAATATTGAGAGTTGAGAGAGGATTCAGTCTAACTTAGAGATGGGAAACTGGAGTGCAAACTGGGTAGCTCTTAGAAACTATAGAAAAGAGCTCAAAACTTTTTCCTCAATAAGCTTCATCTCCAAAACTGAAGCAGAAAGACATGCTTACACTTCCACTACTCAGAGTTTTATACTTTCTTGCCTTGAAAATCAGAAACTAGGAAAACTTCTGTTATACCTAAGCAAAGCTGGGAATCCAGGTATCCTTGTGAAAGCTTATTGTCTTATTAATTATATTATGTTTATTAATTATAGACTCCTTAAAACAGAGAAATACATGTAATCCCATCTTTTTGCATTTCCCAACATTTTAATGAACCTTACTGACACTGACATTATTTGCTATTTATTGTAAAAAAGCAGGGTTTCAACTTCAGCTGAAGTCTCCACCTCCTCCTCCTGTATAATAAGCCTCAAATATGCCATTCCTAAGATCTTCAAACACAAAACTTGAGTAAAGTTATCATCACAAGTTTGCCTCTGTGAAATACAGCTTAAAGATGCAGTAGATTGCACGCCAGAGTAAGGCATAATCTTTGAGGTCCAGGTAGTGAACACATTTAAGTCAGTCCAAACCTGATAACAATATGAAAATAAAGGAAAAAAAAGTTTTCATTTTCTAGAGTTTTTATGTTTTCATTTTCTATGCTTCTGGTACACTATCTATTTGTATGTCTCTCCTCGGTAACTTCTAAGATATATAGTCTAAGGCAGCTATATTATGAAATTCTTCTACTGCTATTCAGAGAAAAAGAATAAACAAACACTGATTTACAAAAGATAAATTTTTACATGATTCTTTGATAATCAGCAAGTATTCTGAATCAAAACTGTAGGATATTGGTTTCTAGTAACAAGCATGCTTACATGAAATAGGCAGAAAATTGATACGAGAAACATTTCATAATTGACAAAGTGGTAGAAATTGAAAGACAAAAAGAAAAATAATTTCTCTTGACCTAGTTAAGCAAGCTTTGAAAAAAATACTAGCAGACAAGAACAGCTCTGGAGCAACAAAGAAGTGATTTCTTACTATTCAATTCCTAGTATGATCAATGATTGGGAGGGTATAGTTCAAGGAGACAGACTCAACAGTCTCTGAAGACATGATTGTATAAAAGTGAGTTTCCTTAATTGCAGTTTCACAACCACTTGTTTTAGTTTCTCTCACAGCATGCTAGCTTAATCCTCTAGTTTGGTCAAAATTCCACTCACCAGGGATTAACAACAACAAAATAAATTTCTTCTGTTTCTCATCCATTACCTTTCTATTCCATCACATTGAGAGAACTAGAAGACTGTGTGAATGAACAAGGGAGAAGAGAGATTCCAGCTTTGACCTATTTTAAAGAAGTAAGAAATGGACATTTCAAGGGAGATAGATATAGTTGCTTTAGGGGAAAACATACACATATTTTGCTGAACTTTCAAATAAGTATTGGCCTTTCTCCAGCTACAAGTTAAAAGGTAATAAGATAGTACATAATTAGTTTTTGAGAACTCAAACTTCACACTGAAAATATTGTTAAACCAAATAACAACAGCATATCTAATGAGAAGTCAATCATTACATGCTTTTGAATGTAGTGCTGAGGCTGTAGGAAATCAGTAGTCTTCAGTTACTTTTTTCCACATTCTACCTCATTTCCACCACATTCTGCTTTTTTTCCATAGATAGCACTCTTTCTGCTAGAGACTATAGCAGAATTTGTCATTGAAGGGAAAGAATAACACATCAGAAAACTCTGTTGAATAACTTCATTTGCTGCTACAAAGAACTTTATCTTCCTTGTTCCAAGTGCAGTGACATAAAATCAAATAGCAAAACTAAAAGTCAGAAACAAGTGTTCAGGACTTGATTAAAAAGCATGTTACACATGACAATATACTAGTTTCTCAGAAATATACTCAACACGAGCTCAATACTCCAACCTGTAAAAATACAGAAAGTAGAATACTTTAGATGAAGTTTTAACATGGGAAATATTTTGTCGAAGTTATAGAAAAACAAGTTCAGTGAATACTAAGTAATTTATGAACAGATTTATTTTAAATGGTATCTAAGTTTCAATATACTTCTCAAGCATTCTCAGGAAAAATAAATCCAGTAACTCTGCAAGGTCATTTACACAGTTAGGATGAAAACTTATAAACACTAGTTAAGTAAATTAAAATATCTTTCTACCTGGGAAACTACTGCAGAAGACTGCTTTATGTTGGAAAACTATACTGTGCAGGACAGAGTACATGCAGTGACATCAGTTCAAAGGATTACTGAAAACTATCAAGGACTTACCAAGCTACATGTGAATATCAAAAGCTGATCCCTTTTGTCTTAACAAACAGATAGAACTCTACAGAATAACTGCTATTCCTTCAAAGCATGCAGACAACTTCCCATAAAAAGACAGCAAAAGACAACATTTGAACCTCAGAACACTTTCCAAGAGCCCACTTGAACAATCAAATCCAGATTCCTGGAAAAACAAACAGCTACTCAACATTTAATTCCTACAGAGGTCATACACCCTACATATCATGGTTCCAAGCTCTCTCCAATAAAGTTTTAAATATACAGGGGAAAAAACAAAAATCAAAACTCATAAATACTGTGTGTAACAGGAAGAGAGATGGAGACACAGACTTCACCCAAGGCCTTGAATTCTTACAATAGCAAGGAAATCTCCAGATCTGAGAGGCATAGATTCTAGACAGCAAATCTAGTAAATTTTTAAATCTTGACCCATTACCAAGGCACATGTGCAAGTCAATAAGCAAAAAAAACAGTAAACCCCATTCTATATTTTCAGTACTCTGGAGGAAAGACAATCTCTATATCCTCATATAAATTGAGGAAGAATTTTTTTCCCTGGCCCCAGAGGATAAACCATGGGGAACTCTGAAAAATAAAGCTAATTGAGTACAAATATAGGAGAAACATACATGGTCTATAAGTAGCAATATTATCTCCTTTCAGCATTCATTGAGCTCATCTACAAACTGGATGTCCAAGGACTTTTCTTGGAAGCTTACATTTTACCTTCTTTTCAAGCTCTATTTTATGCTGGGTGCTGCATTTCAGCCACCACAATCCCATGCAATGCTATAGGCTTGGGGCAGAGAGGCTGGAGACCTGTCTATCAGAAAAGGGCATGGGAGTGTTAATCAACAGCCATCTGAACATGAGCCAGAAGTGTGCTCAAGTGACCAAGAAGGCCAATGGCACTCTGGTCTGTATCAGAAATACTCCTGACCAGCAGGACCAAGGCAATGATTGTCCATTGTACTTGGCACTAATGAGGCTGCACCTCATTGTGTTCAGTTCTGGGCCCCTCACTACATTGTGGACATTGAGGTCCTGGAGCGTGTCCAGAGACACACTGGTGAAGGGTTTAAGGAACAAGTCTGTTAAGGAGCAGCCGAGGGAGCTGCGTATGTTTAGCTTAGAGAAGAGGAGGCTAAGAGAAGACATGATCACTCCCTACAACTACCTGAAAGGGTACTAATTCCATCATCCCATATCCAGTCCTAAAAATGCATTCACAAGTGATATGGACAGTTGGTATGTGTGGGCTCAGGATCAAATTCAGGATCTCTCAAAGTAGAGTGCAGTCATCACCCCAATGTTTTAATGTGGCAACATTATGTGCTATATTTACTTTGAAAGTTGGGGTACCACACATGAGAATATATTATTGATGCACAAACACAGAAACCTTTGTTCATATAGAAGGCAAAATATTTAAAAAACACAGAAAGGTATAAAATCAAACATGAAAGAAGCATGCACTCATCAACACTTTATGGCAACTGCAGGTATGACTTCCCTCTTCAGTACTTCCAGTCTTCATTTGCCTACACGGATTTTTCAAAACACCAAGAATACAGAAACTATGCCAAGTGACAATGTCAGAGACAATAAGTCCCAAATACAATTATTTTTCTTCCATAATTTCTTACACTAGCTTTCAAACGTCAGATGGTCCTGTTCTGTATTTATTACACCTGTGGAATTAATGCAGGTAGTCTTTTTTTTATTTTTTTTTTAGGAAAAAGTGAGGGTAGAAAAATTAACAGATACTCTATATTTCTAAAACAGCAGAATTACTTTGAAATGATATTTTAAACAAATAAATTTTAATTACCTCTCTAAGATGCATGTTTTCCTTCTCCTTCTGGTCTAAGATCACTTCTAAATGATTAACCTGAGATTCAGCCTCTGCCATCCTTCGAGTTCTCTCATTGTCATCTTCCATTCCTTTAGATGGCAAACCTTTACTTTGCAACATTTCCAGAAGCTTTTTTATTGATTCATCTCTGGCATTTAGTGTTTGCTTTTGTGTTTCAATCCTAAGCTCCATTTCTTCTAAAGTTTTTCTCAACAGGAAGAGCTCTTTAGCTTGTCTATCGTGTTCTGCTTGAAGTCTTCGAAAGTTCTCCTCTGTGAGCTCGATGGTAAAATGTTCAGCCCCTCGGTTTCCACTTTCTTGCTGGAGAAGATGGTTAAGGTCTCTCTGGGTTCTAAGCTCATCTTGAAGTGCCTGGATTGTCATTTGCAGATGCTGCAATAAAAAAAAAAAAAAAAGGCAAAAATCAATTTAGGATCTGAATCGTAGGATTACAGTATTATTCTTTCATTAAATTTTTGTTGTGTGCTGTTACAAAACACACTAGAATCACCAATGAAAATATATCAAATGACCTTGTAAAATATCAAATGCATGTGACAATATTTGTAATGACGTCTTTTGAAGTGCTTCTAGAGAAACAAAAACAAAACAAAATAAAAAAAAAAAGACAACACCACACACAAAATAGTGTCAGCTACATATAACACAAAGAGCAAAGAAAGGCAAACCAACAAACCCAAACACTCGGCAGTGACATCCATTAGTATAGTCAATATGTACCTACAAAGCTGAAAGACTCGGTATACCGTGTTTTCTAAAGTACTGTATAGACTAAAGGTAGTTCTGTCTTTCACAGTATGCAACAATACTATCATTTATAAGTCAATCACAGTACTCACTCTAACTGAAGGGAGCATTGGGAGGGACTGAGTTGGGGCTGGTTGGTTTTGTTTTCTTCTTTTGACAACTAAAGCTATGACCATGTTTAGTAAACAGGACTACTGTATGTCAAACAAGCAAACAAAAATACCACAATAAGCAATACGAAATTTTGGAAAAGAAATTGACTGCAAATAGTGGACAAACCTTTGTTCTTCTGGCATCCAAAAACTGAACAGCATGGTAAATGAAAAAAATGAAGCAAAATCAACATAAATAAAGGTCAGATGCAAGCAAAGGAGATTCAACAGAAAGAACGGAATTCAACAAAAAATACCTTCAACAGAAAAAAAAAAAACAATTTTATTGAGTTATACAGAAAGGCACCAACAACTTCACAGTACTCAAATATATAAACCTAAATTACAGACAAAGTTGACTCAATAGATGTGACAAAGAAAAACATTAGAAAATAATTAATCCCACAGTGACCAACAACATTGTAATTTTAATCTTACTGTTCTTTTACATTTTAAGGTTTTTCAAAAACTTTTTTTCTCCAACTTCCAGTGTGATGGAGCTTCAAAGGATTAGAGAATACAGGAAATGTGTATTCTCTAATGTGAGATGTTATTTAGCTTGGAATCATCACAAAACTACTGTATTGGCTGGTGAAGGTAATGCTCAAAAGTTATGTCCTGATGACTTAACACAGGGAAAATGTGTTCAAAAACAAATGGGGGTTTAATTCTGTTGAGTTTGCAGCATCTGTCCCTTTTTGTCCGTGCCTTTCCATCTCTTTGTTAATTCACTTGTGATAATCATTGAACATAATTTCTGTGCCAATGCACTGAATTTCTGTGCTAAAACTTTCAGTCTTGGGGACACAAACACTCAGCATGATAGAGGAGGTAACGTGGGAAAATTGCTACATCTGTTTTTTGGGAGTTGAAGTTTACATAAATAATTAAAAAGATGATGAGATTAAGAAAAGACAGGAACAACCATAAAATAAAAGTAGAGCTGTATATGTGTAGAATACATTTCTATGCACCGGTGGCCTGAGATGTACTCATAATAACCATGCAGGTAGTATCAAAAGAAAAGCCATTTTGTTTGTTTAGAATTTTTCAGGGAGTTGTTTTGTTATATGTTTTAAAGTGAAGAGCTGAAAAATATCCAATAATGCAAAAAAGCCTGGTGCCATGCATTCAGTCCCGTAAACGTCTACTAAATGTTAACTAAATTTCTTCTGGTAGAAACATGTGACTATTTAGAAATTAATATTTCTATAAATTCATGATGTTGTGTAAGTAATGAATAGAAGGAAGAAGAAAAACAAATAGTCTGATAAAAATAACACCTGAAATGAATATCATAACCCATAGTAATTTAGGATAATTACCAGTGTTCCAAACTCAACATGGGCAAAATCTTTTTAATTTATGTTGAATAACAAGTGCAAGATTTACCTCTTGAACAGAGAGAGATTCTTGTACTATGATGTAGTACAAACATTTTCAGACAAGTTACTGTTGAAATCATAGAATCATAAACTTAAAATAACTCCATTTCTACTAAATAGATTGCAAGTTCCCTTTACACAAGAAAATATTATTTTTCTTCACTAGCATTAGAGTATACAGATGAAATTCCTGTTTAAGGTTATTAAACAAGGAAAAGGAAAACCACAAAAATCACTCTCACATTACATTATGTTCTTCAGTGTAGGACTACTGAAATGGAAAAGGCAAAGGAAGAGGTAAAACTAACATTTCATTGGAATATCTCCATTCTCATCTTTAAAGCCTATTTTAGTTTAGCTAATGATGTTACAAGCTACTTTGAAATTACAGTCAATAGTTCGTTTCATTAGCATGACTCGTAAGGCATTTTTTAAAACTATTTAACAACTCATAATAGAAGTTTTTACTGTGAAGCTCTTGAAGTTTAGTTGCTGTTACTGGGTGGGTAGGGCAGGGGGAGTTGTGATTACAATTCCAGTTTTTGACAGAAAGCAATTATGCATGAGACTCACAGTTTCCAATTACAAAACTACACTTTTATCCATATGCTAAAAAGGAAACCACGAGAGTGTTGCAAATGTGATGAAAATTTAGAAGATAACATTTAGAAAATGAAGTTTACTTAAAATGTTTTATCCAATCTCATAATTTAGGGAAACAGTCTTCATTTTTTATTATTCCAGACTTGGAATCATATAACTGATATATCTGATGCAGTATTACTCATTTTTCTTGCTACAGATGGATGTCTTGGTTAGAGCTTGTTGAAAATTTTCAGATGAGTAGTTTTTGTAAAATAGTTTTGTATCCATTTGAACTATTCATAAAGTTGCAACAAGCTTGGCAAACAGCACCTCTCAAAAGAAATCAAGAAATATTTTGGTTTTTGCAAACTAGAAGTTTTAAGGTTTTAAAAATTTAATGATGTTTTTAATTTTAAATTGTCTTTTTATAATGGAGTTAGAATTTTTGAGTGAACTGTTTCTTTTAGGTCAAACAATATTTCATTCAACATTATATAAAGGGATTTCTCTTCTTATTAAATAGTTTTCAAGTTGGTGCCCACATCAGCTATCAGCCAGAACTTCAGTCCCAGAGCATTATTTGAAGAATGAAGCTCATATCTATATATTCTTTGAAAGAATGTCTGGTTGAAATAACACATATCTAAAATTCATTGCATAAGCACAGTAAACTATATCCTTCGCATTCCAAAGTTATTTCATTACTATGCAACAGCAATATTCAGGAACTAACCGTAGTATAGAAATAGTCAAAAAGAAAAAATCAGTTTCTTTGATCCAAGTAACGATTTAAGATATATCCTCCCAATGTCAAGGTAGACAGTATTTATTACTTGATGCTAAAAGTTATTTTAAAATGTTTTCCCAGAGTCAGGTAGTCTCTGTACACCAAATAAATGCCTAAGTGTCTATAAGACTTTGGCTGAGTAAAGGGAAAACAAAAAAACTGAAATATTTTAAATGTCAAACAAAAATTAAAAGCAAGCTTAACATACATGTTGCTAACACAACCCTTCTCAATGCAAGATGTATAAACCAAAACTGCTGGATTAACACAAATAATTAGAAATCAGAATTCAAACAGCAATTCTTCTGAAGAAAAAACAGACAATTCACTTTTCTGTCTCACAGCAACTTACGTATGTAGTTCTTAGGTTCTACCATAACCATGTTTGTCACTAAGCAGAGTAGTTGTGTCTGCTTCCCAGTAATTATGTTAAAACTAACAGCCTCAACTGTGGCAGACTACTGCTACTTTGACAGAAGAAATAATTTCTGTACACCTTCAAGACTTAGAACTCTCTTTGAATGATGGACCAGATTTAGACTTGTGCTGGCACAGATTTTTGTATCTGCAGCTAGCTAAGAAAAGGAAAGAACAAATGTTCTGAGGGTGGAAAGAAATTGTATAATTAATTGCAGTGGGAGAAGAATGTAGGAGTGCTGTGAATATCTGTCAAATTGCTGTCATTATATAGACATAGAACTTTATGGCATTTAAAAAAATGTGATCATATTTTCATAATTCCTATTAAAAACAGACCAGTTTGACCAGAAATATTTACATGCCAGATTCTTCATAATAGATAAATAGTCCTCTCAGAGCTTCTTTCCTTCTCTGTAGCCTGATTTCAAGAGGCAATCCATGGAATTGCACAAGAGGTTCCATTAATCTTTCTCTGAATTAAGCATAGTGCAGATTTTCAAAATTTGTCCCCATAAATTGAAACAAAACTATGAAAGGAAGCTGAATTAATGGCCCTTACTGGACTCCAATCCATACTCTACATAAGGGAGTTCCTCTAATCTGTGCCAATTGGCTATTTCCTGCCACAGTACACTTTGCACCAGAGCACATAAGCCTCAGATATATGATGAACAGTGGAGGAAAAGGAAAAAATATGAAGACTCATTTATTTGTTAGCTCACCTAGTGGATTACACAGTTCCTTGTACTTTGCACCATCATCCCAACACCCAAAGCCAAGAACGTGTTAAAGAACCCAGTCTGTCACATAACAAAAGGCCTGCCTCTAACATGGAGGAAGTGACAAACGTTATGTAAGGGTCAAGAAAGAGAAATTAGAGCTGAGGTTGTCTTGACTGGAAAAGCCAACCTGAAGGACTTTGCAGCAGAACGTGGTCTTACGCTATCAAGTAATGGATTTTGAAATAAACATCCATGCACACTTATTACTTGGCCATTACTTTTCTGTAATGTAGTGGTAAGGTAACAAGCTAATTCCTCAGACAAACATCACTCAAATTTGGACATCAGAGCTGCTACAGAATATGTTCTTTAACAGTTTCTGCTCTAAATAATTCAGTACAGCACTATGACTAAAGAGAGTGATAGCAAGATTATCTAGTATATTTGGAACAACTATTTCTGTAGCCATCCAAAATGATTTGGGGTTTTGGCGCTTTATCCACAGAGAGCTCTAGTTACTTCAGTGGACTTCAGTGGGTTTTTTTTCCCACCTAATGCCTCAATTCTTCCTTCTCAACTACACTTTGTATTGACTTCTAGTTCCTGTTTCTTACAGCTACATTTTTAGCTCCTCATTCTCCTGTTTCTTTCTCACTACAAACACAAGGACAAAATACATTAGCTTTATCTTCTGAGATCCTCTTATCTGTCTTCACAACTACCAAGAAGTAATGACTACTGTGATAACTGTCTCTGTCCTCTCAATACCTGAACTCCCATATAATGATAGTGAAACAATCTATCAAAGTGACAATCTGATAGCAAAATCCTCTAAGTTTAGAAGTAATAATCACAGTTCAGGAAAGAAAGCAGGTTCAGGCAACAGATAACCAAATGCTGCAGGATAGGTTGTGAGGTAAAGCTGAACTGCCTTAAAACAGGCAGCTGGCAGTATGGGATTATATAGGATCACATCAGAGTGGATTTATGACAAAGACTTCAAGAAGAGCTGGAAATCAAACTGAACTGAAGATTTCAACATAGTCTTTCTTTTCGTCCTTTTATTAACACACATTAAAGTGACAAAGTATTTTGTCAGTTGTTTACAATCTGTTACAGCCTTTGAAAAGGCATAGTCTAATACTATCTTTCTGAATTTTTTCTTCAAACTATAGATTATTCTTTTAAGCAGTCTCTGCATTCAACTTCTTGACAGCATGGGATATCTTAATAAGCAGCCTTGCATGATCACATTATCTCTGTGGTGCATGCAATGGAGGGAATAAAACATACTAAAATGCCTTTTAACTTGGGACATAAATCCAGAATTTACAGGATGGCATCAGTTGACATACTCTAGTATCTTGGTAGTGGAAAATATATAATAATATATAACACAAAAGACTGGGGAAAAAAAAAATCCTACTGTGTAACTACACCATATAATGCTACAACTGTTATCGAATACAGCAAGTTTAACAGTAAATTCTACTATCATCTATACTCTCATAGTCTAAAAAGAAAGTTTTATTATTTATTCTATAATCTGTCACTACTTCATTTTCATTCTGCACTGTACAAAGCTCTGTCACTGAAAGGTAACAAAATATTTAAATTTCCTTTTCAACTACATCTAAACCAATTTGTATGCTACCTTTCATTGTAGTACCGAAACAAGTATGAGCATTAGCCTTACAAACATTTATAGCTGAACTTTCTTAGGAAAAACATGCAAATCCTTATTTTGTTCTGCAAGAGAAAAATAAGAAGAGAATTGGAGATATTTTCTTCATCATTATAAATTAAGAAATGGATTCTCCCATCTGCCTAATGTAATTTAAAATTCTAGCATCCAAACAACAACGTTTGAAGATCAGTTGACAAGAATTTCACTTGAATAAGACATGACTGACAGAAAGAAATGAAAGCAGACGACAGATGTAATTCGTGAGGAATCACAGAAGATTTGGACCACGTAGATGATGCATTTTTAGCATTAAAAATTCTGGAGGTGTAATGGATGAGAAAATTTCTGCATAACACCATTTGCTGGTAGAACCATATATTTGAAGAAGGAGAATTCTTGTTTATTGTCATTAATTTTTCTTTCTTTATGTTTTAAAATTTGGTGCTTTGTTAAATACTATACAGCTCGTCTTTAATATCATGCTTTGCAAGCTAAACAAGGAATCTTGTCATGTACGTTTAAATCTGAATTTTTAAAAACAGATATAATATTTCATCTGAACTATCAAGACTTCATTACTACTCAGTCATCTTCTCTGGGGCGTCTCCCACAAATGTTTTAGCGTAAAAAAAAAAACCAAAACTGGAAAGAAAGTATTGCCTAAACATTTGAGCTCATTGTACAAAAATATTCCTCCATTTATAACTGAGGGGTTACTGTAGACTAAATCATTTTAGCATTGCAAGTTTCATAGTAGTTTTGCACCTAAGTCTTAAGGTACAATTTGTAAATATATTTCTTTCTCGATTCCCTGGTTGCTGTGGCTTCAGAGATGTTTCTCATTTATTTCCTTTTCTGCCATTTGCCTTAAGTAGGCCTGCTATCACAAATACAGTTTGTCATTCTGCTAAACAGTATTTCTTCATAGCATATATTTATAGTACCAAAAATCCATCTCTAAAGCACTCTAGTCCATTTGTTAATTTGGAGTATGTTGGGGTAGTAAAAAAAAAAAAAAAAAACCACCAAAACCTACTACGTCTGAAAGATCTCTCCTTATAATCATTTTTTATTTAGGTGATCATTCCTGCTACTACTACAACTTTCAAAGAGTCCAATTATGCTGTCATGACAAGACTGTGTCCCCCTTTTTTCCCCTCCTCTTCCCTTTGGAAAATGCTGTTATACTGTTTTAAGGGCCTAGCAATTCCAGAATCATTGAACAGTATTTCACCTGACAGAAAATCTCCTGCAACACAGATTTTGACCAATCTGAATACATCTTGAAGAATCTGTTTCAACATTATTCATTACAACTTACAGAGAGAAAAAAAAAATAGAATACATTTTAACAAAGCCTGGAAATCAATGTTAACATTTTTTATTTTTCTTTCCTAAAAATTCTGTAACATTAGCTACCCAGGTAAGCACAAAGCAAGTTTTAGAACATCTGGATACTTGAAGATAAATCTTACGTATTCATATTTGAAAGCTGCTCTCATCAGATAAACTATATACTGTAAGAAGTCCTCCATCCTCTAATGAACTATAGTTTCTCTGACACTCTTTTCTTCCCAGGATAAATCACTTCCACTCATTTGGGGGAATATAAGCACTTCAGGCTAAGGAAGCTTTTAGACTATTTGGGACCATAAACCTTTACTCTCCCCACACAAGACTTCTCACATAGTCTAGGCTCTACATAATCAATCCCTTTGATTTGTATTCTGACTGCCCATTGTTTATCAAAGATAAGCAGAACATCAATCCTATAGCTAATCCCAGCAGTAACTGCAGTCACAGAGCAAAATCCTCAGACCTTCACATCACCATAGCAGAACCCTAGGAAAGTGCAAAAGCACTCCTTTTCCAAAGAACAAAGAAAATTCCACACTCCAACAACCCCATCCCCAAACTTCACTGTTCATAAAGAGATACAAGATTAAAAGAAAAACCAAGAGCAACACAAAACATTGTTCCTAGCTATCTCTTGCTCATAAACTAGCAGATTTCCAGTTATCTCCTCAGCCTTTTATCTAAAGGGAACAGTTAGCTTGCAATTCTGCTGATGCACTGTTTTGTTATTTCTGGAAACCTTCATTTTTGGGGTCCCCTTCTCTGCTTTTAAAACCTTCCTGTCAAAAAATATTTAATCCAGCATCCTAAATATACCACTGAAGTAATAATCACTTCCTTTCAGAAGGTGGTTTGTAATAAATTACCAAGTATTTTCAATATGTTCTATTTAGAGAAGATACAGACAAACACAAAGTTCTTACAGTTTTGTAGGAAAAAAAATATATTAAAACTCAATGACAAAAGTGGTGCTCATTAAGAAAAAAATTGCAATGTAATTAGAATTGGCTGAGATTGTTTCCATTTTATTTTTATCTAAAAATAGAGGAAATTCAACAACAAAAAAAAAATCCTCCCCAATTTCCATCAAGTTTGTTTCCATGAATAAAGCAGACTTTTTTTTTCCTCCAAGCATAGTGATACTTAATGTCACATTTTTTATCTAATAGCATTATATTCCTTTTTTGTCATGGCTTTAAATACAGAGTTATTATGTATTTAATGCCCAGAACATCAAAAATGTGCCATACTCCAAGCACCTTAGTAAATCACACCGAATTTAGCCACCACACTACATAGTAACACATCTCTTTTTAGGAAAAGTGCATATCGTTTAATTAGCAATTATAAGCAGACAGCATCTCTGCTTTACATCTTGTTTAAGAGTCAAAACAACCCTATTTTTTTCTACAAGATCAAGCAAGCATGGCCTTAATGAATTTAATTATATCTGGTTTATTTCATGCGTCTCAATCACTACCAAAATTATTCTTATTACTGTTTAAGGTAAGTTATGTTTCATGTTTTCATCTAACAAAACAAGCAGTATACTTTTGCAGTATTTTTCCACTTCACAGAGTTAGCCATTAATCAGTTCTCATCTGCCTGCCCAGTGCAGTCTCTCAGAAAGGCCTTGACCCATTGCTCAAAGGGAAAACTTCTTTTAGATCTATCACTTCGTTTTGAGCCATGCAAATATAATACTTTAGATCACCAACAATTACAACTGCTTCCATTAAGTCATTCCCTAATGGAAAACACTGAGTAACTTGAACAAACTATTTGAGCAAAATTATACAAGTCTTAGAAAATTACATTTTGGGGAATATATAAACTGTACAATATACAAGATGCAGAAGAGCAATACTACATTACCGTTACCCCACAAAAATCCAAATGGAAGTTATTTAGAACATGACTGACAATCCAGAATATTGCTGAATTAAGATCACGTATAATTGAGTATATTAATTGTTAAGAACAGGCTTCCATTTAAGGCTTCTGAAATGCTAACAGCTAAATAGTTATTACAGTTATTAAATAGTGAGCAAGCATTCACAGTATTTTCAAGAATATTGCTATGTCAAATATTTCTGGCTATCATTTTTATTATCAAAATCAATAATTATTTACATAGAATGATCTAACAGCTTGCTTGTCATTGAAAAGGTTGTTATGGAAAACTTTAATTCCTCAGGGCCTTAAACCCAAGGCTTGTTTCCTTCCTTTGAATAGCATTCTTCTAGAGCTTCAGCTGTCCCTGATGATAGAGCTCAACTTCTAAATGGGATCAGATCCTGAACATACTGGCATTTTGAACACCTCTGCAGTAACTCAGAACAGAGGATGTTCTGAACTATGTCAACTGTACCCTCCAATAAAGCTCAGGAGTATCACCAGCTTTCACCTATGGATGACAGTGCTACTGCAAAAAACACACTTCTGACTGTTTAAGATAAGCCATAGAACTCAACACTTCAGAGTTTCCATGAGTATTTCCTATAGTAAATATTATACACACTGAAACTGTAGTAATTCATATTGCCAATATATTAGCGCTGCCATGAAATGCTATTAACTGCACTATGTCAGTATACTACATCTAACTCAAAAGACTAGCCATAAAGAGATGGACCAATCTAAGCATCAGAAATTATACTGCATAAGAAGAAGATATAAAAAGATTCTTCCCTGATGTCAGTGCTGTCATACCAATGAGCAAAGCAGCAGAAATGCAAATTGAACTTTCAGTAAGAAAGGATACTGACCATTTCCCAGTCATGAAACCTGCCATTAAAGTGTCTGAAAAATGATTAAAATACTATTTGTCTCAGCCTCTTTTTTTTTCCTCATAACAACTATGTGGCCCAATATTTAAAGCCACAAGCATATTCTGGGAATATTTATTTTTAAAGCAAGATTGTATGTGAATTAAGATATGGATGTGTTCTAAAGGCATTGATCTGAGGCCTACTCTCACTGCTGTGATCATGTACAACTGAAATGCATCTGTTTGAAAATCTGGGAAAAGTTTGCCTTCTTCCTGGTAGATCCATGAAATCATACTCAGTAGCACCAGCTGAGTATGAACCCTTGTGCAAACCTCAGTTAATGAAGGAAATTAAGTTCATTGCTTCCAATTTTCAGCTTTAAAAATCCTGATAAGGCAGAAAGTATTTGGCAAGCAACTTCCTCTCTCTTTTTGGAAAGTAGAATCCATCTTTCTTATTCAGTCAAAACAACTGCATAGCAAAACCAGAAAAAAGGTCTATCACTCTCATTTCTCAAAAAATGAGGTCTAGCTACATTAAAGTAATTATTTTTCAGGCACTGAGTCAAGAAAATACTTACAAAAGGAGAACATTGAAAGTAAACATGGTCACATTTCAAAAACTGAAAAATTTGTGGTATTTGATCTTCAGTCCCTTCCTTTACCTGCTTAATCTTTCACTGCAAAGTTGAGGGGCTTCTGGCAGAAAGCTCATTAACTTGAAAAAAAAACCAATACCAAAGTTAAAAAATGTGTAAAAACAATTGTGTGATAGTAACTCCCTTTTCCTATTTTGCACTCTGCCTCCAAAAAACAAAACATCCCACCTCTTTCATTTAAAAAAAATAAAATCAATTCTGAGGCCAGGAATTCTGGTGGACACAGCACAAGTTCTGCTGAAGCTATCAAAGAAAAACACACACACACCAACAACAAAAAAAATACAGGTGCCCAACTCATGTTTCCACACTTGCAACAGACTGAATAGAGATGACTGTCACTGTCGGTGTGCAGTAATAGACAAAAGAAAATAACGTAAATTACATTAGAAATGTTAAAACAATTCTTTGCAGAACATACATGTGTTTGTTTCTTCAGTGACCTTAATATGCCATAGAGTGTACAAGTCAACATTTTGTGTATCATATCTAAGAAACACATGGGGAAAAGTAAGACTGATGCAGTTTGCCATTTTCTCAAAAAGAGATTGTGGTAATCCTTTTATACCACATTGACAGACACAAAATAGGAAAGACAGAACATGAGACAAAACCTCAGCACTGCATTGCAAACAGACGTTTAATTTATATGTGAAATGAGTGCTTGAAGTTCCTATATAGAAAATCTTCACTGACATAAGACAAATGCATAGCATGACTGAATGCTGTGGGAGTGGGCCATCTTCAAATTTTGCATGACCTTCTTAACCTCTCCATCTTTTGATTTTGAAACTTTCTAATGTTATTCTTTTAATGCAACCCTAGAAAAAGTGTACCCATATATGTTATTCTGAGGACAATATCAGGCACAGCATTCAGTAAGCCACGAATAAGAAGTGATCAAGCAAGTTCCAGTTTCAATCTCTCCCCGCTATATTTTAATCAGGCGAATACATAAAAGAGCATTTCTCAGCTTTCAGTGTTTTTTTTTCTCTACTAGGAATAGCACTGTGAGTTGATTAACCATAATACATAATCATTTCCTATTGAAACAATTTGAAAAGGAGATGTGGAACCATGTGTTCTGTCACAGTTAAAGAAAAAAAAATCAATATAGAGATTTCAGTAGCTCTAATCAAAACAGTGTTCAGTTAGATGCTACAGATAAAAAATGATGCATCACAAACCAAGACAACCATCTGGAAAGATATTTCATCCTGAGTTACTGAAGAAGTGTAGATCAGCAGGAAAGAGAAATCATTAAGGAGACAACATTTTGGGCTCAAAAGGTCTATGCAGCTTGCATATGCTTTCGTAAGTTCGATGGCTTTGGTTTCACAATAAACTTTGTTAAACCTATAAATACTATTGTCGGTTTGAATACTAATATCTTCTCCTTTATGGCATAAATGAATCCAGCATACTCAAGACAAAAAAAAAAAAAAAAAAAAAAAACACACAAACCTGCAGTTAGCAAGTTATCCCACAAGATGGCACTAAGTCCCTATCCTACCGAAAATTATCAGCACACAAAAAATACAGAGGAAAAAAACTGTGGTCAAATACCTAAAATGAATAAACAAACTAATTCACTTGATATAATAATTAGAAGTTGTAAGTATGGAAAATTAAAAACAAACAGCCTAAGCCATGTTTTTTCTTAAAAAAGAGAAATTTTCCCCCCATAATTCAACAACTGGAGGGATATAGACACTTAGACAATGACCAGACAAGAGGTTCCAAAGAAATACAAGGAAGAATTTCTTCCCTGTTCAGGTGAGGGAGCACTGGAACAGGCTGCCCAGATGGGTTGTTGAACCCTTCTTCACTGGAGACATTGAAAACCCACCTGGACAAGTTCCTAGAGTTCCTCTAGGTGGTACTGCTCTGGCAGAGGGGTTGTACTGGATGAACTTTTGAGGTCTCTTCCAACCCTTAAGATTTTGTAACAAATGCCACACAAACATACACACACTCACTGTATACTTATACATGCTTACACATACTTACTACATACTTGAAGATATGTCTGTACATATAGATAAAAGTAAATAAATCTAAACATTTGTTCCTCAATACATAACAGAAATATCTGTAGAAACTGAAAATCCAAACCAGTGTCTGAAATTGAGTTGTTTTACAAAGAAAAATCATTAAAATGTAAACAGGAGAAAGGAATCAAAACTAAAACCCAGTGGCAAAACACTCTCTCATTTGGAGTACTCCAAGTGCCTGGCCAAATACCCTCTCAAAAATTACAAAAATGAAGGGGATCCCTAAGCTCTAATACTGTTCAAATTGAAACCAAAGCAATACCAGTCTGGAACTTCACTTGAATTCTTAAGCTTAAAACCTTAACTCACAGGTTGACTAATCATCACTAACCAAAAATAAGTACTATAATTCTCCAAAACTATGTACAAGACTATAGGGGCGAAAGGGGGCAAAAAAAAAAGGGGGGGGGAGGGAAGAAAAAGGAAACAAGAGTGTGTTTGGGTTACTGTTCTTCCCATGGAATTTTATCAAAACTTAATAATCCTGACACAAGAATTAAACAGTATAGAATGTCATGTGGGCCTGGAGTTAAGAGAAATGGAGACAAGACCTTTATTTAGTGCACACAAATGTGAATGGTGGAGACCTTGTAGCCAGCAGGAAGATTTAAATAAGTACTAACAACTGAACCCAGAAGACAGAAGGAAGGGAAGATTAAGGGGAAGAGATAAGAAATAACTTGGAGAAAGATATATTAGTAACTAACAAGGTCTTCATAAAAAACAACTCCTTTTAAGACAAACCATATGGATTAACTACCTTAAGGTCAAACAGTGGAGACTCCAAAATGACCACCAGAGACCCCCCCAAGACCCTCAACTCAAATGATGGAGTATGCACAAGGGTTCAAGACTATGTAAATAATTGCTAGGAACTAAAATGAATATGTATGTATTTTCCAAGTAATATAATGAATATGTAAATCACTTAACAATAAAAATAGCTGTCTTAGTGTGCTAAGATAGACACACTTTGAAGGAAACATTTCTGTGTGTCTCCATTGCTGCAGCTCTGAATAAAAAAATGCCGATCTGCTTTCTAGAACTCCAAACTGGGTCTTCAGAGTTTATGGTATCAATCCCTGAGCTAGTTAGTACTTCACAACAAATCAGGTTAACCTTTGCTCTTTGTTTCAAATTCTGATACAGAACCACAATGTTTCTATGCTACCAATTCTTTCCTTCCCCTGGTTACAGTAGCCCTGGTTGCACTGTAAGCACTAATACTGAGATACAATGTTTTGTATGTGCATGTTTAAATATGGCATGGCCTTCACTCCTTAGAAGCAATTACAAATATAGTACAGTTACTTACATCAAAGAATTATTAAATCTGTTATGCCTTCCTAATCATTACTCAACACTCTGTACTACACAATATATTTAATTGACTTTTAATTAAATCCAAAGTTTTAAGTACTTCTGACTTAAATTCTTTTAACATGACTATAAAACCTGTTCTATATTTCTGTAGGAAAAATGTATCAAACTAATGCTATGATTTTGAAACTAATAATCCTTCAATAGCAAGAAATTTCTCAGCTAAGTCTACATCCACTAGTAAACCACTACAGAGGAGCAACTGAATGCAGCTAATACTCTATTTTTAACTACTTGAAGATTCTTTACAGTCATGAGGTTTTCTCCCCCACTCTTTTCTTCTATGTTGGTAGATGCTTTTTCTCATGAGTATATACCACAATCTTTATTACTACAGTGCTGAAGTAGTAGTGTATCTATACGCCACTCTACTATTCGGTAGTGGTTCAAACTAGAGGTGTCCAGAAGTCTCCAAGGAGCCTTCTGTTGCCAACTCCTATTAAACAAACAAGTACTAAAGGTCATTTGGGGGCAACTGCATTCCACAATGCTGAATTATAAGTTAGCACGATCATCTTTTCTGCCAACATTATGCTGTATTGTACTTATTTCTTACACTGCTTTTAAGTAAGCATTCTGTAAGGCTATTCTATTTATGCTACTATTAAGAAAAAAAGGGGTGGTGAAAGCTCTGAAGCAACTTTTCAACTGTATACAAAACAAAATAATGATTAAAGCAAGAAAAAGCAAAGCAATTTCAGCATCTGCTCTGTACACCAAGCCTTACATTCACACCACTACTATGGATTTCCTTTCAACAACTCCACATTGCACATAAGAACACCACAAGATCTGTGGGGTGGGTAAAGCATTTTAGAGTCACCTTGGAGTGCAAAAATCTTTTTTCCCCCCGAATCACATGCTTACACATCTGTTGGCTATATAATGCAAACTCATTGCAGTTTAAGTACAGATTTGTGTTAAGAATGAATATCCTCTTCAACATATCCTCCCTTAATCCCCACTTTTTGCACTGTATGACCAGACAGGATTTGTTCTATGCTATATAAAAGGAGGCAATAGAATCAACAGGCATGTCACCCAAAACACTCCATGCATCCTGCCCAGCTGACGTCAGTTTCTGTCAACAATTTAACAAAATGCATGTGCTCTTTCAACTTCTTAAGAAATTATGGAATTTTGTATCTTTCTACTTTTTAATTCATGCTAAGATGCATCTTTGCAATGGATCATTTTATCTTCCTCTTGAGCAGTACATAAGAGATGGAGCATATTAACCATATCCACCAACTTTACAGCTTTGTTTTGCTTGAAAATGGAGGAATCAGAGGTAGATTCTTCTGTAGTCCCCATTTCTTTAGATTTTCCTATATATTTAGAACAATTCTCACTCATATCTGGTTTATGTATTTTCCAACTGCAGCTTTCCTTTAACTTTTCCCATATAATGTTGCCTTTTCAGTAGAAATCATGCAGCAGCAAAAACATGAACATCTGCATTATTGTGGGTACGGGGGCTGTTACTTTCCCAAGTAAACATATACACAGACATGAGGACTAATAAAAATACATACAAAATAAAAATGAGCAGTATAAACTGTCTTCCAACATGATGGAATGATTTAAAACCCCCCTGCAGCTGTATCTGAAGCAATTTAAATGTACAATAAATGTCAGCTATGATAGTGAAAAATATACTGCATAATGCACTTCAGCGGGCCTGTCTGTCTGCCACAGTCTGATGGACAGAGCAGCATATCATTCAATATTTTAAAAAAATATCACTAGATCCACTTCACAAAAGCCCGAAGTGATGGGATGCATTGTCATTGCTTTGCAGTGAACCACCCTACACGTGTAACAACATCCCTCTTAGGGAAATTAAAACCATGCCCTTTTCTGAGTATAACCTTGAGAGAGAGAGAAATTCCATTGAGATCATTAGGTTGAAAGCAAAACATCAAGTAACAATTATAAACATCAGAGCTACACATGCTTTTAACTTCACTTCTAAAGACAAAAATAACTACATGAAAGTCAGCTAAACTTTATGACTGAATGCAGCTGATTTACTCCCATTGGAAGAACATTCGATTTAAATAGAAAGCTTCATGATCCTTTCTTACATTGGTTTTGTGATGCTGCAAAGGTTTTCCAAGTTTTAATGTTTGTTATACTTGTGTTCAAAGTCTGCATTAGCAAACATTTAGTGAGACAGATGTGCCTATACAAAAAGATTCTCAAAGATAATATTTTTAATCTTTTGAAGGATTCCAGTGTTTTCTGAGCTGTTTCACAATGCCCATCATAACTTCTAACTTGACTTTCATAAAAGACTGAAAATGAATTAGGAAACTCGTAACTCACACATTGCTGCAGTTAATCTCTCAGAAGCCAGATTACCTAGGTTCAGCACTCCATTCATGTTATATCAATTATTGCAAGATAAATTATTCTCATGTCAGACATCATTCAGACTCTACACTAGAATTTTAGGAGAATTCTAGGGGAAAAAAACCCACACTTTTCAACACAAATTTCTTACATAATCTGCTAAACTGAAGACATTCAAGATAAATCAATTCCTATATAAAGGTTAAGAGATATGTTTTTCCATAGAGAGGCTAAGGGAGTTAAAGCGTTACTCTGTTCCTGCTCCAGCTGCTGTTTGTTGATCTTTAAGTGCAAAGCACTTGGAAATCAGCTGAAACCAAGACTTCTCCCCTCCACATCCCCTCACCCCATAGCCTACATGGCAACAACAAACCCAGCATTACCACTGAAGGAAGAGTGTGACAAGCAATGTGATGTATTAGTTTTTTTCCCCATATTCCAAATCACCTTTTATAATATCTTCCTTTAGTCCAACTATCACTATCAGCAGTCCTTAGTGCTTTCACATCAAATCCAAAAAAGCTGATTCCAAGCCCCTTATCTGAAATTCCTCTCCAACAATCATGACAATCACCACGCCAGAGTGGTGTTTTCACACCACATTCCATTCCCCTACTCTTGAACAGATTATATGCAGTGATTGCACACACAAAAAATATTTCTAATATTTTAAACAACTGCACTACTGCTGGAAATAATAACATGTTGAATTACAGTTCCCTAATTTAGGGCTAATCACACCAGGAATTGGAAGAGGTTCAGCTCTGATACATTCTGATGCTGTACAAATGAGATCATTAGTAGCAGCAAATGGTTAACCACAGGGGAATCGCTCTCCACTATGCCACAGGCTATGGCTCCTATAATTTCCAATATACCTTCTCTCTCAATCTATGAAGAGGTAAATACATTTATGTTACCTTCTACGAGGTGCACAATAAGGTAGATGCTTCTTGAGGTGTAAAATCTGCACCAGAATTCTGGATTAAACTTTTATCCTACTCAGGGGACCCAAAAGTTCCATCCAAGGAAAGTTCTTCAAAGGACATAATCTACTGTAAGTGCAAACTTCTATCAGTCACTATAAATAAATAAATACTGAAGTCTGCATTGTGGGCCATTTAATATACTGCAATTACTTCTTAAGAATATTGCACTTGTTTTCTCAACTGGAAAAATAGTTTTTTTAAAAAACAAAAATCTGGTTTAATTCTGTAAGTATTGTTTAAGTCTTGTTACAGTCAGAGATCTATTAGCCCAGGAAGATAAGCTTATATGCAGCCCTATGTTTAAACGTCTGAGAAAGAGAAGCTGGGTAACTAAACCGTATTATTCCAATCAACTCACACGCTTATTAGACTTGCACAGACAAAACAGCATTAAATATAACACTGTTCTTTCTACTTAAGAGGAGGCATTCTTAATTGTAGCCTGTACATCAAGCTGCTGCTGAAATCAGCAAATGGATTGATGATCACAGGCTAATTTATTTATTTCCTGTTTACAGGGGGAAGATTTTAACTTTAATTAAAAGGTTACTAGGAACGATAGGAAGCCATCCTATGCACAGTTATTAGAGGTATTTCTACACAAGAAAAAATAATTAAGACTTGATCTTCAGGAATCATGTCACTTAGTGGTATGCAACTGCCAGTTCCATGAATGAGGTAGAGATGAAAAAAAAAACCAGAATGGCCAGACAGCTTATTCAAAGACACAAAGGAGAAAAGGACTAAGCAGCAAAAAGTGTGATCATGGAGCTCGGGAAACAGAAGTCATAGAAGTGAGAATAAAATTGAACTTAAAAGGCATTTTGCTATCTTTTGTCTCCGATAGGAACACTTGCCAGAACGACAGTAGCGAAAACTGCATTGTAGGTTTTACTTTTTTCATAGGATCAGTTTCTGTATCTGATACACAGCTGTTAAATGATCACAGAAGAGAACAGAGGTGGTCAATGGAACACTGTTCTTTTGTCAAATCTTAAAGCATTATCTCCGACAAAACAGGATATAATTCTACATTGCTTTCACTTCTCTTCCTACTGCAGTGCCTCTGCATTATCATTAATTTACCTTATTCTATTTTTTTAAAAAAGACAAGAAAGATTACGGTTATAAAACTATTATTTTACTCAATCATGACGTGCTGACCCCATTGATATCTGCAGCATCAAACCAAAAAGCTGCAGCTCAAAGGCCTATTTAATACTTTAAAAATATATATATCATTTTCTCATAATTCAAAACTCAATGGAATAATGAACCACTCGGTATAATCTCTAACAAAAAAATCCCAGCACGTTGTATCTATGCAAGCCATGTCAAAGGTACTCACAACTCATCTGTCATACAGACTCTCCCTTTAATATTCCTGGTTGTATTGGCAACACAAGTTCAGGCCTAGATACTGACTTTTGTCTAGTAAGAGAGAAAAGTCTAGGCCACTTGCACTCTGAAACTCTGAGAGCATGAAAAAAAGTCTAGTGTACCATAAAATAGCACTTTTTTTTGTTATTGATTACTGTAGAACATAAAGGCTGTCCATTCCAAAAAAGAAAAAAAAAAAAAACAAAAAACAACCCACAACTTTTCATTGCATGTACTTTATATACAAAAATATTAGTTGCAGTAAAACATAAACACATATCTGGTTTAGCCTCATACTTTTTCATCTCTCAGTTTACTCAGAATTTGCCTGTATGTTACAGTGTAATCATGTCAGATTACTTGTAATTGCCTGGGGTGTAAATTGAAAGTTATTTCTGGGACAGAAGAGTAGAAGGATACCCACATAGTCTACTGATCAAAACAATCTTTTGCAAAAGGTAACAGGAGATGCTATCATCTCTGTAGGTCTCTGCTGGCTCTCTTCAGTGGCAGAGAGAAGGAAAAATAACTCTCTTGACAAAAAATATTGGTTTGTGGCTTTCTCACCCACATCAAGTTCACAATGCTTTGTTAACTGTGAGCTTACAGCTCTTAATTCTGTAGACTTTCCTCCTCTTTATAGCAAGTGAAACTGTCAAATAAAATAATTAAATAATCAATTTCTATTTCCAAGCAAGTATTCTTCTGTGATTACTCTGTATTCTGTTTAGCACAAGGAGTATTTGACAGAGTTAAAAAATGGAATTAAGTTTTCATAGTCCTAAACTTCAATTAATGAATAGCATTTTTCTTGCTTTAAGATCTTTGCTTCTTTTTCCTCTAGTGCCACTGGAGGCTTAATCAAGTTGGACCATAGAAGACAAATCGCAGGAATGATGAAATGCAAAATATCTTGACATCCTTGGAGAGTAATAGCAACTGTTCACCTGCCAAGTAAAGTGCCTCCAGCCAGTTGAATCACTTATTTTTAACTATTACTAAATAGAATTAGGGAGAAAATGTCTCCAGACATCTCAGAAAACAAAGAAAAATGATACATTTCACTACTTTTGCAACCAATTAGAGACATTATTTTAATGTTTTGTTTTCTTAGCACCCTTGTTCCTCATAACATCTAGGAAGAGAATGCAAGTCTTCTAAGTTCAGAGTAACAAGTTAATAATTTCTCACTTTTGTGTAGTTTGGAATGACATCTCAGGAACCTGATATCAAAGCTCTGTTCAGATAAATTTATTAAGTCTAACAGAGTTTAAAAATAAACCCTAACTATCAAGCTAATAATCAGAATTCTTGTACAACTTCATTTTTGTGGTCTTTTATAATATATCCATTTTTGAAGTTCATTCAAAATTCAACTCTGCTGAAAGTTATCTCACTGACAGAAGTTTGATAACTAGATACCTACCTACAAAAGAAGGCACGCTTGTAGGTTTTATTGTGTTAAAATTCAATTGTATGAAACAAAATACAGAAGGCTATGTTATTACTGATGCACAGATACATATATTCCGGTCCTGAAGCCTAACTCATTGCAAGCATCTGATAAGATTATTCAGTAAATAAATCAATGCACTGTAGCTAGTTATAAATGTTACTCAAATATAGCACACTTTCACCAGTCAGTATTCAAATTTTGTTTCAGCAGAAATAACATGAATATTTGCAGTAGCTTAGGCTTATTAGACTGTTAAGAACATTGATTGCTTTATTTTTTCTGACCCTTACTCATTATGAAGCAGAAAAATCTAAATTTATATGCCATAAAAAAGAAACATCATTTTTGTTTTCCCTAATAAATTACAACTTCTATTAAACCCAAATGTATCATCTCCTAAAATATCCTGTAACTGAACTAGTTTCCATTCTTATATTACGCATGTATATTTAATAATGGCAACTTTTGATTAGAGACTGAAATATTTTAGTGTTTGAACACATTTTATGAAGTTAGTTAACATAATCTGCCTGTGAACAAGACTATCTGCTATAAGTTTGTTGACAGTTCATTTAGTTTCACTGAGAGCAGGGTTTCAGATAGAGATATCCTCTGGCACATTTTCTCCTGATTTGGAGACAGAATCCCTGGTTGGGAGAAATAGGATGAAAGAATGTCTGGAACACATAATGCCCAGAAGATGTCACCAGTCATTGATGACCATATGTTATTTACAACTACATTCACTCTGTTATTATTAAGATCAGTGAGAAGTTTGGAATACAGTCCATACAGTTGATTTAGTTTTTTAACTTCAAGACAGGGAAGAGTAACCACAGTTTAAATGTAAAAAAAAAAAAGCACACGAACTCGAGAAAAAGCAAGACTGCACAGAAATCTCAGCTGATCTTAAAAAGTGAACCAGAAGCAATATAGGAAACAAAAATCAATATTAAAAACTAAGGATTTTCTCTTTTCTATTTATGTTACCGTGCTAATCAGTACAGTACCTAGACACTATAGCATGCGAGTACAAATTAGAACTACACGTAGTGAGCATCTTTAAAGCACATCAAATTCAGATCTCTCTGAATTTTGAATAGCAGACCTCTCATTGCTCCTAAGAGGTTGGTATAATGGCCTCATTTTTACCCATCAAAGCATATGTAGCAAAGGCTGACATTTTAGTCTATTCAGTAAGAAGCTTTGACTTCACTTTCGGTAACTGCTCCTACACAAAATATGGACTCTCTCTTGCTCACAGTAAGATTATCATTCAAACTTCTCATGTTCAAAAATTCAAAGCTGAATTTTACTCTGATCTCATTGCTCTTTTCAATGGAATTTTTAAGAGAAATAAATTGTACTGATAACACAAAGAATATATGTTATAGGTATTAAGTTTTGCCAATTTAAGCAACATTTTATGCCCTTATTAAAAAAAAAGTATCCATATAACTAGAAAAAAAAAAGTTGTGAAAAGTAAATCTTTAACTGAATTCCATGACCTCAAAAAAGCCTGTGAAGTAGTTTCTGTTGCCTCTATGGTACTGCATAAAGTAGATACAGGATACAGAGTAGCATCAAGAGGTAACAGATCAGTCCCTCTCAACTCTGATTAAATGCAATCCTCTCAAAGTGAATAGATTTACAAAAATAAAACATCCCCAAAAATTATCAAAAGGTTCGTAAAATCTCAAATAAAGCAACGTTTGATCCTACTTATTTTTTTTTTCACTATTTCCTCTTCCTACCCTGAATGGACTTGACTATATTATGCTACTCCTTTTTTTCTACTACAAGCAGTGAATACTCGATGACATTTTCTAGAATAAACTTACATCAAATAATCTATGCACTGAATTTAACATATCTAAACTTCTTTGAGTTACAGTGGTATCAATCCTACTATCCCATACTAATAGGTACTTTGGAACACGTTTCAAAGATTATTTTTATTTCAGAGTGTAGTTATCTTGTCTATCAAGGTGCCTGAGCCCAGGAAGAGGGATAGGGTGGGGAGAAGGTGGTCTTAAAGGGCAGGTCTTACTCTTTGGCATTGTCTCACTGTGTATTTTTTTCTGTTTGCTATGTTTTCAATCGATGGGGAAGAACCCAAACCTTAATCCCCTAAGTCAAGAGGTCCTGTTTGTTTTGCCCAGGATCATAAGTAGCGAGTGAACTCTCCCTGTTCTTAGGGAGTTCCAAATGCCCTCAGTACTTTTCATTTCCCCATCCTGTTGGGGAGGTGGAAGAATGAGCAAGCGACTGCAGGTGGTTCTTTGTTCCCAGTTGGGCCACAGAATGAAACTCAAGAACACTTTGCACATTGGGATATTCACATGCAATTACAACAGGAGTCTTAAGTAAGTGAAGCTCTTCTAATATTACTTCAATTGAAGTTACAGACATATAACCTCTTGGATATATGAAACTGGGAGGCACATATTGAACAAGTCATTTTACTCATACTCGTGGGTGTTTAACAAAGTACTCTAAGTGATAGCGCATAAAATTAAGACAGAACAAAAAATTATATTATGATGACATTACTTAACATGTTTCTGCATCTGCCACTTCAATATGATTCTATGAATACACATACTATTTCTAAAATATAGAAGATTAAACTCTATGGAAACTCTATAGTCTTTAGTTCAAGACTAAAGTCTCTTCTGTGGACTTTTCCAGGAGCTATAGTGCTGTAGAGAGAAAAACGTGGAGCTCTCCTTTCTTTTCCAGGTGGAAAGTATTCTGAAGATTTCACAAAATATGGTTATTTTCATTTTAAGACACACTTGGAAACTCTACAATTTCCAGAGAAATCCCTACAGCCTTCATTTTAATGCAAATCAACATTTCTATAGCAACTAGAAAATAAGCTAAAAAGGAGATATCACAAATATCCTTTTCAAGAAGCCATCTTATAAAACGATTATATGAACAGTAATCAGATCCTATAATCATAGAATCATTACTGTTGGAAAAGACTTTTAAGACCATCAAGTCCAACTACTAACCTCATACTGCCATGCCCATCACTAAACCGTCAGTACTTTACACAGTTTTTTTAATATCTCTAGGGATGGTGACTCCACCACCTCCCTGGGCAGCCTTTTCCAATGCTTAATAGCCCTCTTGGTGAAATAGCTTTTCCTAACGTCCAATCTAAAACTCCCCTGGCACAACAGCAGAAAACATGAGAGAAGGGGGTCAGGTCCTTACATATAATTCATTTCCTTCGCAAACCTAAAATTCTAAAACCCCAAGGCTCCATACAAATTAAAACAAAGTCAGTTTTAATTAAACACCTCATACAGCTGAATTTCACCTATAGACTGTGAATCAGTGAAACTTTTCTATTATTTGAACAAACAGAAACTTGTAGAACCACTAAACGCAGTGTCCAATGAGATATCCTCTTTCCCTTCAAAACAACAAAAACCCAAAACACGTTATTCCTCACCAGTGGGTCAGTTTCCATGAAGTACTAAAATAATTGAATTATTTTATTAAATTACATGTAGGATGTAAGAAAATACTTAAAATAAATATATCCTACCATTCAGGTAATTCCCTCAAGCAAAACTGAAGCATAATGTTCATACCCCTTATCTACCCAATGCTACAGCAGAAGAATTGGAGACTGACAGGAATGGCGCAGAAATCATAGCAAATGTATCTGCTTTCCAGTGTCTAATAGCCATACAGGCTTTTTAAAACCCATTATTTCCCCAGCAACACTGATATAGTCTGGAATACATGTACATTTGGCCACAAACTCTGCACAGAGAAGCATGTCCCTTCTTGTTCGGGTAATAATTGTTACAGCTCTTCAAGGCATTTGAGACTCATTTTAGGCCCTTCTCAACTGCCAAAAAGCACATAGAACAAGTGAAAAAAATATTATAATCAGTGATTATAAACACAGTGAACACTATGCTCAAACATAAAGACAGTTACTCTGAATGAATCTGAAATATAAACTTGGGGCTTTCCTGAAACCTTGCAAAAGGAACTAAAATCTACTTTTTTATGAATAATACATTTATTCTTGCATGCTCCATGGTTTTGTTATAGAAAACAAATGCACAGTAACATATGGTACATCTGTTTTGTATTTTCCCTTTCTGCTGTCATACTATTTCTCTCAATATTCAGTAACACACTTCTGTTGACTCATAATTATTTTTAAGCATAGGCATATGAAACACAGCCTACCTCTACCATCATTCCAAGAACACGATATTCCTCACTCCCTCCTAGTACAAATGTATAGTAAAATATTAGGTTAGCAAAACCAATATTAAGACAAAAGAGATCAGGAGTCATTATCAAATATTTCACGCTCTTTCACTTCCAGAAGCTTGTTGTAGCAATCATTTCTAAATGATAATTCACAGGGAAAGTGATGGCAACAGAAAGAACATGACACCAACAGAAACAACATTTTCATCTCATCAAAACAAACCCTAAGAGTTGTTCAGATCTGTAAAAAGATATTCTCCAACTGTATAGATAACCACTGGTGCAAAAGCCATACTAAATCATACGTGAAGCAAAAAGAAGCTGGAAGAAAGTATTAATTAAACTTAGAAAAAAATGCCATTAGCTGGCAAAAGTTACATGAGGTGGGAAAAAAGGATAAAAATAAGGTATTATGTATAGGATGGACTTACAAACACTAGCAAAATTTAAAGGATATAGCAAAATGCATATAAAAAGAGCTTACTGCAAAATAAAAAGTCTAGGAGGAAGTAATATAGCAGGTGTGAAAAACCATTTGACCTAGAAAGAGGCATAAAAAGATAGAACTGGAAAAGCAAGCTGTGAACCAAGACAGAGCAGTAAATACACAAATAGTTCAGATAGAAGATAACACATTTAAGCATAAACAGAAGGGAGAGACTAAATTATTTACATCCGCATACCTACAGAACAGCCTAGGCATAAGTGAAGATACAGATGGAAACTAACCAGTAACACCGTTTTGTGATTTTGATACTGGACTGGAAGTTGAGGAAATCATCATATCAAAAACACAGCAATAAATGTAACAAAAAAATAATTATCTTAAATTAGCTCTAAATATTTTCTCTTCAGTCTGTCCAAAATCTAAATATTTCTTAGCAGCTGTCTTTTATTTCCTATAGGCTTTATTTCACCTAGACAATGGAGCACTGATTGTCAAATCTGACTATCACTTTGTTAAATAAATAAACATTCAATTAAAATAATACAGTACTATTGTTGACATTCCAATTTTAATTGCAAGACTTCAACTCTTTTCATTTCTTTGCAAAGTAGATGGCAGTTTTTCTGGAAAGTAAAGGGCTAAAGGTAGCTAGATTTGCAACATCAAAAAATTGGCACTGGAAGCTGAAAATGTTCCATTTCAATTTTGTCACAGAAAGATGAATCTATGAATTAGATCATAATCTATGGCGTGAAAGCTAAAGAAGCTTTTAACTGTTCATTCACTTCATCATTATAGTTTCCTCTTGGGCCAATAAATTATTAAACATATTTCGTAGTATGCTGTAAACTCCATAAATTAAACAAACAACTCAATTTCTGAGGCCCTCATACCATTTCTTCCCTGTTCTTGCTTTATAATCACCAAAATAATTGCACCTTAATAAAAAGTTAACATACTTGTACGCTTAAAAACTGAAAAAAAAAAATCTAATCATGAAAGGGATTTTAGGTACCTGTTGAGAAAATAGTTTAACTCAAGAGAAAAAGTGGTTTTAGACATTCATTGATTCAATTAACACTGATGTGATATATACTGTACACTTCATATTTTGATAGAATTAAAACATACGGTTTTCAGTACACTATTTTATTAATTGGACTGCTGACAAAGTATAAGCTTTTCAGATATGCCATTGACACCACACTAACCTGAAACATTAAAGCAGTTTCCCATTTACTAAAACGCCTATATGCTTCCTGATGTATGGAAAATCCTTTATATATAAAGCATTTATCTACCTTTAAACAGAAAATGCATAGTTATACAAAACTTTGGTTTCTATAGGTTGATTCAGAGAAACAGAAAGGATATCAGTAGAAAAGTTTTTAAAGAAAGATCTGTAAACAAAAATTCCAACAAATACTTGGATCACAGGTAATACTCCAGAATACTTGAGGGTTTATTGGTAAAAGGATATTCAGGTCATGTTTTCTCAGTATTATTTTAACAGCGAGAGAACAAAGTATTACTAACATCCAAGATGCAATCCACTAGCAACTTTCTTCCTCCTGGTTACTACATTGCTACATTTTAGTAACTCTAAAAGGCTAAGTGCTACACCGTATGTATTGCACCACTTTCTCAAAACTTATGTTGTACTTTAGAACAGGATTTTCCAAAACCTTAAAAGAATTTCACAGCATTGAATAGTTAGTGATCTCTGCTCCCAATTTCCCTAGGCATTTTTCACTATGTCCTTTCAAAGCACTAAGTATAATCTTGCACAAACCATTTCTAAAATGAATGTTCTTCTCTAGCGCAAGAAAAGGATATATCAAAATATAACATTTACACCTACAATGGCACTATGTGACTATTGCAGTTTAAAGAATGAAACAATAGGACCTTTGTACACTACTGGTTTCTAACTGTATTTAGTATCAAGACAACGTTCACATCTCACATGTACTCAGAAGTTATTTCACTATCCACTATTAGATTTGGTTTCCTCCTTTACCAATGCACAAGCAGCAATTACAAAAGATATTTAGAAATTATCAGTAACATGTATCACAGTATTTCAACTCATTCTCATTTTTATTAGAATACATATCATTTCCTTAATATTCTTAAACCTTAGTCCTCATCTCAAAGTACATTCAGTAGTAACAGAGATGTTTTTCCTCTACCATACATGCATTTATGTAACCAACTTCAGTGCACAGTACAAATGATGTAAATAGTCTCAGACCATAGTAAACTCAGTTATATACATGCATCTACAATACAGTATGGTATTCCTAATGAAACAATTTCATTGCTTAAATAAGTTTTTTAAATGTTTCTGTAATCACGTTATGAACATTTTTAAAGTATGTTTTGGATCCCACATGGGTCACACGCTACTAATTCCTGTGGTAAGACACTTCCTTTTTGCCATACCTCTACAATACTCAGAGTAACTCAAAACTAGGCAGACAAAATCCAGTCCTTCCGCTGAAACCACCTTCACAAGTGACAAACTTTTAGCTGATATTTAGCTTCTGGCAAAATGCCATCTTCCTCACACTCCAGTAATACAGTAGTGTCAGCAGCTGTAAGCTTTGGGCTCTTAACCACCACACGAGGTGCCTTTGCCAACACAATGTCTCTCAGTGAGACACCAGCAAAAGCAGATGAATGCCCATGGGCTTCAGCAGCACAGCAAAGTTGGCACCTGAAAGGTGACAAAAATTTGGGTGATAAAATTTCTAGGTGGTAGACATGACCTTACCCAACAGAAACCAGTTGTGACTGTGGGACACGATGCATCAAACATACATCTATTTCTCTATCTAATTAAATTTCTGATTGAATATTCTAATTTGATTTTAATATGTTAGAAGTCAGATACATTTTTTTCAAAAAAATAAATCAAAATGTTTTAATTCTTTGTAAAAATATAGTTAAATTAGTATGTGACATAAAAAGCTAAATTGCAGAAGAGCTCCCCATTTCATATTAGAGAGGAATTACTCTAGAGATTAATTTATTTTCATATTCACAACCATTTTTCTCATACAGTCATTAAATTTTGGTTTTTGAATCACTGTTCTCATCTGGGCTAAAGCAATTAAGTACTCAAGACAGAACAGTAGGTGTACTCGTGCTAATTAATATTGCCCTCAGGTAAGCCTAGAGTTTGCTTGTGTCTCCAGTACACTTGAGATTGGCATTAATCAAGATAACTATGCCTTCTTGGCATCACTCTGAAAGTACAAACTAGGCATTTAGGATAAAAGTTTATTTTTATTAGTGTGTGCCCTCAACAGTTTTCCCTGCACAAGTACCGAGGTCATTTACATGTAGCTAGTACTCTAACAAACTGTGCTCCCATATACTCCACAATGCTGAAAAGTCATTAAGAACATTACTTTAGCAATTTTAAGTGACCTCTTCAGTAATCTGACTAAACTCATTTGCCAAAAGGTAGATTTGGTAAAACCTGATAATAGAATGACTTATACATGTGGCACTTTAGAAACAACAGCTGAGGAAACCTCTTTGAGCTCGTACCAGTCCTGAAAAAGTATTTCTGACTGTTTCTGTACACCAGCTACATTTACATCCCTTGAAATGCCTTATGCCATCAGTCCACTGACAAAACACTAACAGTAGATTTAAGAAAAAATATGGCTTTGAGTATATTACTATTTTAGCCTCAACCAAGACGTATACTAACAGACTTCTCTATTTTAAAGACAAGAGAATAAAATTTACTCTTCCCACAAGTTTTTGATGATTTATAAAAACAAACCTCAAAACATTTCAGCTGGGCTTCAGAAATAGTTTTATGTTGTCCAGTTATGCTATTAATACACTATAAACAGATTTTTTTCCCCCCCACATTGTTTTGTGTCAGAATATATATCTTGCTGTTATGGTTCATTTCATTGCAAATATGTCACTCACACTTGATTAACGTATTTATGTTACAGCTTACAAAGCTTAATAGCTCATCATGAAGAGAAACAGATAATGCTCTAAGTGATGTGCAAAAGCATCCAATATGCTAAACCCACAATCATTCCAGACCTTTCATGTATTTATTGATATTGATGGAATTTCATTATCAAGGGTAAAGCTAGTTATGCTCAAGCATAACTAAGAGGTTGGCCAAGTAAAAATAGCCTTTATAGGATTAAGATGGAAAAAAAAACAAGTAGCTGTTTTAAAACTTCTTTAGTTATTCTATGAAAAAGGTAGGTCTGATAATGATCAAAGTCATAAAAATATCGAATTAGTGATTAATATTGCATTTCCTAGTTGTTAATTACTTCATCAGCTTTGCACTTTTATGCACTCTTAACTGCAAGTTTTCCTAGTGCTTCTCTTAGCCATATTAAATTAAATACCATCTGCTGCATTACATTTCACAAGGTAGTTCACTTTTTTTTTTAACCACAATTTATCTTTCAGGTCTTGGTTTCTTATTCCCAGTTAAAAGAAACTAATTTTCTGAAGGGAGAACAGCTATTCATTCAACCTTAAGGGGTTTTTTTAATTAAATAAAACTAAAAAACAAACTAAAATCTATGAAAGTTTTTGAGGTTGTAACAAAAAAATCAATTATTCCTTTCTGTGCTGCATCCACAGAAGGGACAGCCCACAACTCAGAGCAAATGGGCAACTCTTTTGATTCAGCCTGGTTAATTATATTTGAACAATAAGTTATGTCTGCCACTTTTACATTATCAAATATAGTAATTCAAAACTGATCCTGTGACTCTGATTCGCACGGTACCTCAGGAGAATCTTTTCCTCTGTGCATCCCACTCCCTATGAGAGAAATAGATGGGCTGTTTGTCTCAGTCTCCATTTTCTCCCATTAGAGGGCATCAGTGGCCACCAGCTTTCCTCGATTTTATCACCAGTTCAGAGTGGACATTAAAGATTATTTTTTTTTTTAATTTAAAAATGGACTGTGTTCACTGCCAAGTGCACAGAATTAAGAACTGACAGACACATCAGAAAGTTTTCAGAAAGTCTTTTCAGTTTCTCTTTGAAGGCACTGAATTACTTTGCAGAACAATTCCAGATCATCAGCTACCACTGAAAAAAAAATTGACAGTAAGGAATTAGAGATAAAGAAAATTATTTCCTGCATTTCTTTAGGCACAGTGTTCTTGTGTTCCACTGATATGAATCCTCCTTATGTTTTGGTAAGCAATGACTACAAAGAGTTAAATTTTGAACTTTTAAATACAGAATAATATTAATAAAAGATTAAAGGGAAGATTTATTTAGTAGAATTTATACTAGTCTTAAAGGTCAGGCTTGTCCTCAGCTTTGCTGATATTTAATCACAAAATCCCTTTCAGCACACCAAGAATCCATCCATCTAAAACAGCATGGATCAGTCGGAGGCAATGTAAAGCTGACTTAGTTAAGAAAATTCCACTTTATCAATAACCATTATCTATCTGGAGTCAATATCATATAGAGGAAAAAAAATTACACTAACAATTTACACTATTCTTTCAGACTTTTTATCAACAAATTGAAGGAGCCACACAACATAAGTTTACACATTATTTAAAACAAAATCCATAGGAAATATTTCATAACACAGCTCCCTGTCTCTTCTGGTGTTGATTTTCTTTCAAACACAGATTCTGCAGTGAAAATTCTACTCTGTACAATTAATACTGTAGTCAATTAAATGGAAAACTTGACTCTGTGCAAAAAATCAGACCTTGTTTCAGGGCTGACTGCTTCTCTAAAGCTGCATCCCAATATGTGTTATACTTTTTCTCTGGTTTCTGCTGGCCTTTGCTTTTCTTCTGCAGAGAAGTGATGTGGTGAAGACTTCTCACTCTCATTCAATTATAGATGGAACTGGAATAGATTACCTTACAAGACCTCCTGTGTTCTCAGTCTCTAACACTGAAATATCTGCCTCAGGACTTTCCTTTTGGCAGAAACATCATCTATTCCTTTCCCTTCAGTTCAAAGAGCACTTCACATGAAATCTACTGCCTTCCTTTCACATGTGTTTTGTTAGCTTTGCATACTATCTTCGAATATTAAGAGCAATAATCTGTGGCAGATGCTTAAGGCAGTTCAAGAAGTAAATATGATTTCCTCATCCCACAGGCCAAATACTCTAACATTACTAAATTCGTACGAGTTATTTGCTCCTGCTAAAGGCAATCCAATTTGAACCAAAAATGTATCCTCTATAAAGTATACCAAGGGCTCCTGAATGCTAGTTTCTTTGCTAACCCAACTGACATATTCTCGCAATAAATTCAAGTAGCAAATCATATCTTGCAATTGACAGCTTTTACAATTGACTCTGGGGCACCAGGGAAACACATCAGTTCTACAGTCAAGAATGACAGACACATTGAACAGGGTAAACAAGTGGTAAAGTCTTAACTTGACCCTGTATGATGTTAACAAACTAACTCTCAGACATGCCAAAAAGTCAGAAAAAAACATAAATCAGTGACCAACAGGTTAAGCCACTATCATAACATTCCCCTCACCACTACCTAATCTGAAATGTGTCTTAGGAACTCAAACGTAACAGAGAAAAGAAAGGTTAGGAAGTGTCATGGAAGTTTATCTTTAAAAAGTAATGCTTCACAGCACAGCCAAAAGGGTTGTGTTTTTCAGAAACTGCCCAGAGAATGAGTTCCCTGTTGCAGGCTAACAGAATAGGGCACTATCAGCAATTAGATAAACTGGGGACAACTTTCAGAAAATTCAAGATGAAAGGACTAAAAAGAAGGAAAAATGTCTGAAACAGTAAAGACTGTGTGTACCAAGAAAGGAATAATTTTTTTCAGTATTTTCTCCCTTTTCTCTACTCACTTCAGATGATGGAAAAATTTGAACAGTCATTTCATTTTTTTCAGATTCACTATAAAGCCTCAAGATTTGAGGGCAGGAAGGAAACCAATTTAGAGAAGCTAACAAAAATTTAAATTCTTAAAAAAAAAAAACACCCCTTAAACTGCAGGCTCCATCACAATCAGTGGAAAAGAAATTCTCCAAGGATAATGTATTATCTACACCTGCGAGAAACTGTATTATTCATAAGAGGAAATGTTTCGTTAACTTCTTAAGGAGACTATGCTTTGTAAGCTTTGCTTTCAAAAGCTCTGTGTTATCAAACAGTTTACCAGTTATGTGATATAATAGATACCTCCTAATTCTAACAAAACTGCCAATGGTTTATATACAATTTCCAGACTTCGCATCTCCTCTATGTCATCCTGAAAGCATGAAGTATCCTACTAAAATGCCTATTCTGGACTGATCCCTAATTTAAGGCAGGAGACAGGAAAAGGCAGCAGCTGCCACGCTTAAGGTGTGTCTTACCAAGATGTACAGAAGGAATATCTTCCAACAGTACTACCAGCCTAAAGCAAGGATAACTTTAAAATAGTTCTGTTGCAACCTAATTCCTACCAGATATGCATTTGTTGAAGTAATCATTCCTGAGATCCTGTCAGAATCCTAACTCGTGTAGAAACAGTTTTACCTACACAGCAACACAACAATCACTCTTGAACAGCAGAACTATGCTTCGAAAAACATTAGAATAGGAACCATAGAATGCAGTAGACATCTGAAGTTGAAAGTGACACTTTACAAACAGGATGAGGTTAGTAAGTGTAACTAAGCAGCAACTAATAAAACTTTAGCATTTCAAAAAACTCCTCATTCAATACTTGAACTTCATATTTTATACAGGACGTGACCACCACCATTACAGGACAAGAAAACCCATAACAGAAGAAACAGCACTTTTTGTAGTAGCTCAGATATGTATCATCAAACGTTAACTAAGGATATGAATATGTTCAAAGCTGATGTGATCACGATTGAGTCATATAGCATTACACAGTTCCAAACACCTTTTATTGGAATGCTGTTTTTGCTACAGAGTCAATCTATCTGTCCTTAAAACATGACTGCTCTTGTTATGCTTCTTTAGGAAGAACATTTGCTGAATCTCATCATTTGACATCCATGCTAAGATTTCAAGACACAGTTAAAATAACATTTTGGGGTTTTTTTTAAACAAATGATAGCACTTCAGCATTGGCACAATTGAGAATGACCTATATCCTGCATTTAAAAAACAAACCAAAACAAGTTGGTGATCCAACTAACTAAGGTAGGTATTTTTGGTATATAAAGTTGAAATCACTTTTTCAACAATTTCTTATTTCTAACATGATGAAGAAAACTTCCGATTGCGATATATTAATAGCACTCCTTCAATGGACAGTTACACACAGTTCATCCTCGAGACTGTAACACATCCTCCTTACCTTTTTGAAATATCGGAACAGAAAAATCAATGTTTACTTTTCTCAATTCTCTTTGTATCTCCAAAATGGACAAAAAACATAGCTTATTACTGTCATCCTTTTGGAATGACCATTAATATATCATTTTCATACAGCTTAAACTATTCATATATATACACATATATAATGTATGTATGTGCATGATTACCTCAACCAGAGAATACCACTAAAAAGCTTTTAGTCAAGACTACAGGAGTACTTGCAGACTTATTACAGGGACACATTCTGTTTACTCTTTTTCTAGCTCAGTACTTATCAAACTTTTTCCGATTTAAAAATCCCATGGTAAAAAAAGTATAAATAATCACATTCCCTATTTACCCTTAAACACTTTGGGGTTATTGCTTCCTCAAAATTTCCTTCGATATCTACAGAATTATGTCATAAAAAACCCAACATACACTCTTCAGGCATGGCTTATTCACTCAGGTTTCACACTACCTATAGACCATCATTCCTCATCAGAACAGTCCTGCTGTTTTAGCCTCTTCCATTTGACAAACTTACCAAATTTTTTAAAAGTTACTAATGTACCTGTGTTTCATTATACACTCATCTTCAGATAATGAAGTTTTACTCTAATCAATATTTAACCTATTCCACACCTTTAAATGCTTAAGTACTTGGTCTCGTTTAAAAAAGGAAAGATGAAATATTTTGCACTTACCTAAGTTGCCATTAATGTACACGAACTTAAATGAAGAAAACAGTGAAGACATCCAAAATAAAGTTTAAAAGTATGCATGCAGCTCAAAACAGAAGTATTAAAAAAAAAAAAAAAAAGCTGAAGAACACAGGAAACAACAGTACAGTGAAAAACAGAAAATAAGGTGATGAATATGCTGAACCTAATGGCATTAAAATATCTCAAAAGAGACATTTACCGGTCATAAATATTGTAAATTTGAGTTGAAAAATATTTTAATCGATGACTTCTTTTTTAAAACTGACAAATTCAGCAAAGAAACAAGTTGGGATTTGGTTGGTGGGTTTTTTGAGGTTTTTTTTGTTATTAGTTTGTTAACGTGGTAACATAACTCAGGAAGCATAGTAAAGCATAAAGATAACATTCCAATTTCTCAGGACACTGGCTTTACCTTTTTGTGTGCAACCTGGTAATTCATAAGCATTCACAATAAGCTTCGAAATTTGTGGCATTACACACATTTCACACAGAGACAATGAGAGAGGATGAAAGGAATTTACACCCCAATATGTGGGAACTAACTAACGACTCTAGTGCAGGTAATGGCATATTCCGTTGGGATCAAACTGCCAGAATTTCAATAGGCATAAACAAAAAATTCCAAAACAGATGAAAATTAGTTTCAGAAGTGGACAGAGCGAGGAGATAAGAGACCCATAACTTCCTCTGACTTGCATTTAGAGGATATCCATAATCTAAGTCTAAGCCATGAATTGTCCACTTTGGAAGCAGGCAGGGTTGAACTCAACCACAGAAACAACTGGGTAAAGTTGACAAGTGGTGGGCTTCTTTAATCAATAATAACAACAACAATAATGCTTTACTATATTAATAAATAACAATTTTAAACTCTCACTAGTTTTATATGTTTACATAAATAATATAGAGCTTAAATTTTTATTATGTTTAACTACACTTACCAGTTCCCAGATAAGCTAACAAATTAACAACAAATTCAATTATAAGTCTTGCTTCCTGGTTTTCCATTTACAAGGCAGAAATACTAGAAGAGTATATTTTGTATGATGTGAAATATATATATCAAAAGCATAATACACATATGGTATGTTTGGTTTGAGTTTGTTTCTGTTTAAGGAAGTGTACATTAGCCTGATCAAGGTTTTACTAGCAATATAGTTTAATTAACATAAAAGGGAAACAATGTCAAAATATTTATATGTGTATTATCCTCTACTTAGATACTACATGAATGAAAGTTAAGATCAAGAGGATATGAAATATAACATCTACTTGCAGTTCTGAATTTATGAATACACATACTCTTATCTACTGATTATTTTATCAGCTATATTTTGTTGCTTGCGGCATCCATGAGTTATTCAAATTGCTACAGATATACATATGATATTTCAAGGAACAACTTTGTATTCAAAACTATGAGCCTCTCAGAGGAGCTGTTCACTATCCTTTTTATCAAATTCCTGCAGTATCACAACAGGAACTAAGCTTCAAAGGAAAGTATAAATTTATAATATGCTTTCAAGGAATACATTAAGCAAATTAAAATTACCTGCTTTTCTGTAAGAAAGAAAAGGATCAAACTCATCAGCTATTTCCAAAATCATATAACCATATGAAGAATGAAAAAAAGATACATTGCTCGTTGCACACAGTGGTTCATTTTGTACTAATTATGCAGTACTGAATGACATTTATAAATAAGGAAAGGGGGCACCACTTTGTTCAACTGAGTTTACAATTTAAAAAATATGCCCATAAATGTCAGTTCTTGCTCTGTTATAAAAGCAGGATGTCAACTGATAAACCTTTACATGTTGTCTTACAACCAGTTAAACAAATAGGTAGGCCAGTTCTCCCTCTGACAGACAGGCAACAATCCTAGGAATAATATTGCTGAATAATTTGTGTAGGCCCAGATCTTTCCACCTCTTAGTCTTCTGCTCTCACTTGAAACCTTCTACATTAACTCTTCTATATAATACATTCAAGCAAGATTAGAGAGAATAACTGTCTACCTGGAAACAAAAATCACTAAATCTGATTGAGACATTGCAAAACAGATGATTCCAAGATGAAGAGTCACTTTAAATAGTTAATAACATTTTAGAATACTTCCTGCCTCTATGTAATCAATTTGTGACATTCTACACATAGATTGAGCTGCAAGAAAATGTCACAAAAGATAACAGAAAGACAAGTAAACTAACTTGGGGTTGTAACATGAATAACCAGGTGCTCAAACCATACATTCTCAAAAGAGAGTCAACGAAAGAAAACCACAAATGTCCAAGTTACTGTCTGTAAACTTCTTCATAGATTTCTTTTTGATTCCCAAAGTTTTAAAAGTATAAAGCCTGTTTGCTTGTCATTCAAGAAAATCGGGCTTGTTTGACAACAGTCTTCACAAATACATATTGTGTATTGGTCCTTTATAAGTATTTTTCCCTTCACAGTTATTATAAAAAAATTATATTTCTAAAAAACTAATAAAGTTTAAAAATACTTTCTTTCATTGTTCTTAAAATATTATTCCAGAATCCACATTGAAAATGTCAGACTTATAACTCTCTCTTTGTTTTGGCTTTGGTTTTTTTGTAGGCAGCTGTATTTGCCCTTCTCTAGTCTCCTGGGAGTTCCTAAAGTTGGCCCCACTCAGGGTCAATTTAGTCATACACAGCCAATCTGAAATCAGATTTTGGTATTTCAGTGAGAAACATTTCAATTTTTAAGAAAGGAAATTTCATAAGGCAGTAACTCTCAGATACACAAGGCCAGATCTATCATTTCAGTGTAGATGTGAGAGCATATTACCTCTGTCTTCAAAATTATAGCTTTTTGATATTTTTAATGGATATAAGTTGTCTGCAAGAATCAGTAACCATGTGGATAAGTAAGACTGGTAAACTAGCTGACACAGCCATCTTGGACTCACAACGCCATTCCTTCAGAAAGGCTCCTTGCCAAATGCTTATAAGAAAACTAAGCAGCAATTAGCTAAGAGGAACGGTCCTTCAATACATAAATATTTGATTACAAGAGAGGAAATAACAGAATCACATTTTCAAGTAATAAAACCAACAGAAGGCCTCTGCGGGTTTTTGCTGAAACCTGTGGCTGGGCTTTGTTCTGTCTGACATATTCTAAACAATCCAGAGAACAGATTGAACAGTAAGATGACTACATTTTCCCCATGATATTAGGTTATTCAGGGCAATAAAGGCAAAAGCCAAACACAAAAAAAGGAATTTATAAGACTAAGAAACTAGTCAAGGGCTGATAGATGAAATTCAGGGAGATAAATGCGAAGTTCTACGCAAGTGAAAAATAAACCTACCTTCACGCGTAACAAATAGATTATAATCACAGGTAAGATTCTTCAACTGTGATAAATATTCCCACTAAAATATTTGATCAGTAGCAGTAAAAAGAGTCATCCAATACCAGAAAGAACAAATTGAGCAAACCCATTTCACACTCATATTACAAAATTATGAGCTGTTTCAGTCCCTCATCTACATAAAAATAAGCAATAGGTCTGAAAAAGATTCCAAACAAGTGGCACAGTTTCATCAAAGAAACTATCACACATGCTAAGACACTCCTGCCTTGAAAAGCGCTGAGGAAAGGATGCAATGATGGTGTCCTATAAAATCAAAAGTGGCCTAAAGACCAATAGCAGACCTCAACTAATGTTTCTTCCAGTATAAGGAATAGGAAATTCTATCAAAAGCAATCAGTCTTGCGCAAAAGCAAATGGAAAGCATGACACGTTAAGCCGTGGGATTCACCATTGTTAGAGGTTGAAAACACTAGAATTTTACATAGGTCCAAAAGCAACTGGCTCATTTAAAAGTCCCCTAAGAGTTAGTAAGCACACAGAAACTGTAGCTGAATCATAAAGAGTACTCAATGGAGACACCACTGTAAACAAGGCTGAATCTATGACCTTTTTGACATTATTAGCAACAAAATACAGCCACCTTGCCTTTGTTATTTTATTATAGGGTAATGATTCATCTTAAATACACAGATAGAGTAAAATACATTATTTGTCTTCTATTAGGTTCACCCTTACAAGAAAACAAGGGCATTTGTTATAAATAACATAGAATCTTCTATGAAATGAATGAATTAATAGGAGGACTCATCTCATTTACTGATTTTCTTTGTCCTTGGGATACAGGTTTTAGAAAAAAAAGCATAGCAATCTCAGCAGGTGACCAAGACTATAAATACCAGATTCAGACTCTAAATGTTAATACAAGATATTAATGTGACATTTCCATAAGAAAGGCTAGCAAAATAGAGGGTATTGGAATATTCCTCCTCCTGGTAAGTTGACATCAACTATTACAATTAGAATGCCTAATGAATAAGGCTTTTGAATACAAGATCTGGTTTTGATATCATTGGTTCTAGCAGCTATAAATAAATATTCAGTATCTATTACTGTCTGTCTGGAATACACATTACACAGAAAAAATAGCAGCTTCATTCAGTGTACCAAATTTATGATCAAGAATCAGTCAGTTTCCCTGTGAGCTGACTAGGATCAGGCTTGTTAATTACATAGATACTTAGGTTGATGACCTGCCTGAGAGGTGGAAAGTTTGATAAGAAGCAAAGGACAGCCACAAACTCAGAAGTAAATTTAAAAAAACCCAGTTGTTGCTGCCTGCCAGAGAAGAAGTTTAGATGGAGAATCTGGAAGTGAGAGAAACACAGGATTGTGTTTTTGTCTGAGGAAAGTTAACAGATGGTCTAAAAAGGAGCAGCTTTAAATAAGACCAGCAGCCAAAAAGTATGTGGAGACAGCAATACAAGAGTTTTTTTTTAATCTATTCTGCACCACTGTTTTATAGCTTTGTGAAATAGCATAGTCTCAAAGCTTCACCTTATATCTTTACTCACCCAGTTTAAAATACTTCACTCTTTTTGTTACTTTGGGAAAAGAACACTATATTGTGAAGACAGGAAGGCTATTCAGAGGGATCTTGACAGACTGGATCAAAGGGCCAAGGCCAATCATGAGAGATTTAACAAGGCCAAGGGCCAGGTCCTGCACTTAGGCCACAACCACCCTATGCAACACTACAGGCTTGGGGATGTGAAGCTGGAAAGCTCTCCAGTGGAAAGGACCTGGGGGCATTGGTTGACAGCTGCCAGAATATGAGCCAGCAGTGTGCCCAGGTGGCCATGGCATGCTAGCTTGTATTAGAAATAGTGTGACCAGCAGGACCATGAAAGTGATTGTGCCCATATACTCAGCACTGGTGAGGCTGCACCTCAAATATTGTGTTCAATTCTGGGCCTCTCACCACAAGAAGGATATTGAGATGCTGAAGTTATGTCCAGAGATTGGCAACAAAGCTGGTGAAGGTTCTTGAGAACAAGTCTGATGAAGCGGGGCTAAGGAAATTAGGAGTATTTAGTCTGGAGGAGTGAGTGTAGATATAATCACTCTCTACATCTACTCAAAAGGATGTTGTTGTGAGGTGGGGGTCAGTCTCTTCTCCAAAGTAAGCAGTGGTAACACAAGAGGAAATGGCCTCAGTTGCACCAGGGGAGGTTTAGGTTGGACATTAGGAAGAACTTTTTCACTGAGAGTATTGTTAAACACTGGCACAGACTGTCAAGGCAGGTGATGGAGTCCTCATCCCTGGAGATACTTAAAAGATGCATAGATGAGGCACTAAGGGACATGGTTTAGCAGTTGACTTGGCAGTGTTAGGTTAGTGGTTGGACATGACGATCTTAAAGGTCTTTTCCAACAAAAAGGATTCTACAATTCTATGAATAGAGGTATTAGAAAACTCAATTTGAACTTTTATTCTGTAACAGAATGACAGAAGGTTTCATATGGAGTTTTAATATAATACCATCTCCTAACCTGAAAGAACAAAATAGGCAACTAAATCCCTATACAGGTCATACAAAATATGCCTCTGGATGTTTACTTTTGCAGAGGTGGCTCATTTAACTCTTCTGAAGAGGATCCTGCACTTACTTAGTATGTTGTCACAAAAAAAAGTACTAGAAAAAGCATCAAAAAATATGATAAAGGGTTGTGACAATCATTCTCTTCAGCTATAATGGGAAAGACTGTTGCATGAAGGAAACAACCTGCATTCAGATTCTTATTAAGGTGCTCTCCTACTCTTTAGCAGTAAGGGGAAGACAAAGACATATAATTTTTGTTGTTAAATGTCAAACTTACTCCAGCATAGGATACAGTATCAGAATCAAAACATCAAGTTGTAACAGCTGTAAAAAACAACTGAAACAAACTTTCAGAATTACTTACCTGATTTTCTTCATGGGAAACTCTCATTTGTTCTTTAAGAACTGACATTCTGGCCGCTTCTTCTTTCCTCAATACTCTTTCCTTCTTTAGCTCAGGGCTCCAGAAAGTTTTGATGCTATTCATGGAGGATCCCAGTTTGCTGTCCTTAATGTCTAGTTCTTTTCTGAGAAGATCATTCTCCCTCTGTAGGTCTTTAAGCTGAGCCTGCAGGTCTAACATGGTACTATCTCTAACTTGTCTCAGCATAGAAGGAACTTGATGGTGGTGATGGTGTGAAGATGTGGTCAGACCTCCATGCTGATCAGTATAAGAAAGGACATCTGTGTGTGAAAGTCCAGCTGAAGCAATATTAGGACTGCTCCCCATAGCTGTGACCCGACCACCATACACAGCTCGATTTGTAGCCCTTCCAAGAGTCATTGTGCCCTTTGGGAAAGTAGTAGAAGCTACACCTTCATGGTCACTCAGATACATTGGTCCAGATGTTGCATAGGCTGCATTAAGGGACTGGATGTTCTCCATTGATAGTGTCTTACCTGTTCCTCCTCCTCCTCCACTATTTGTTCGCCTATGGCCCAGACGTGGAGATCTTGGTAAACGAGGAGATCTGGAGGGACTTCCTTCTAAGTTGCTGATTGTTCTTGCACTTCCATACATTTTTCTTCTACTTTGAGGTACTATTTATTAAGGAATCAGTAACACTGAAGTTGAATATTAAATTTATAATTCCAGCTAGAAATATTGGCAGTTTCACCGCATTCTTCCAGTAGGCAAAAATATTTGGTTCCTCCAAAGTCAATAACCTGAAAAAGATATTATAAAATTAAGTAAATTTTTGCCTTAGAAAATAAGTTCACAAGTAATTGACATATCACAGAATGGTAAGGGTTGGAAGGGAACTTCAGAGATCATCTAGTCCAACCCCCTCGCTCAAGTAAGTCCACCTAGATCAGGTTACACAGGAATGCATCCCGGCAGGGTTTGAAAACCTCCAGAGAAGGAGACTTCACACCCTCCCTGAGCAGCCGGTGCCAGTGCTCCGTCACCTTCACAGTGAAATAGTTTTTCCCTTATGTTTAAACACAACGTGGAGTTCCAGCTTCTTTCCATTACCCCTTGTCCTGTCACTTGAGATAGGAAAATATGGTGGCCCAACCTCCTGACGTCCACCATTTAGATATTTGTAAATAGTAATAAGATCCCCTGTAGTTTCATCTTATATATTAGAATAATTAAGACAGAACAAGTGCGTAGGCAGGGGGGTTGCTTTTGTTTGGATAAGCAAAGAAGGTTTTGGATTGGAAAAAGATCAAGGAAACAGTGTTTAATAGTTCAGTTGTAGCTAGAAAAAAACTTAATGTTATTTTTTCTAACTACAACAAGGTAATTTGAGTTAATATTTCCTTCTAAACAATTATAATTACAAAGCATTATCATTTGCTCAAAGAAGTACTAGATTACTGATATTTGTTGATAATAAGCTTCTCGGGACAAGGCTGCATGACAATAATCTGGGCTTCCATTTACAGAAGGAGCACTTCTGATATTTCATTTTCTTTCTTTTGTCCTGTGGATGTCATATTACTTAGACCTATTCTTTTATTTTAATTATTCAAACAATAGATAGAGGTGGATAAATGCTCTGTTTTCAGATTCTTCAGTATTATCATTACATATTTACCAAGTCTCAAGTAAGACAAAAAGCTGGTTTCAATCAGTCTGGTCTGGGACAGGCTGCAGTCCTACTTCATGCATTTTCCCATAAATTATCATTTTAAATTCCAATTCATGTTAATATTATTAGAAAAAACAGATAGCCATCTATTTCCCATTATCTTCTTCACAACACACTTTTTAATGTATCCAATTTATGACTCAAAACCATAAGATTCTATTATGATGCTAATGGATGCTAATAGAATGCTAATCTTACTCATTTTCCAAAAACATTACTTCTATATTTTACACAATTACACAGGTTTCCTGAAATACTGACTTGACTGAACCCCGTATTTCTATTTTTCACTGGTTATGTACTCTTACCAGCCTCTGCCCCCCTCCCCACAGTAAACAAATCAATGTTGTCAGGTTCAAACAAAGTGAGAATTTTCTGCATTGTGTCTATCAGTCTTCTTAAAGCAAATCAAAAGAACTGTGTAGAGGCATTTAGCATTATTTGTCTCAGAACAGACTGGGGACTATTTTGCCTGTTTCCTGGTCTCTGTCAATCATTACAGATCAGAAAAAAAAAAAAAAAGGAAACTAGATCTTGTCAAACAAAAGTCTGTAGTGTCTGAATAACTTAATGAAGTTATTAAACTCCTCTTTGATTCAGTTGAGAAAAAGCACTTAATTTTGTTATATACCACATCTCTCCCATAAAACGTTTGGGCCTAAGCAGATGACTCTTAGATCAGATACCTCAAATCATTAGAAACAGGTAACAGTTTGAACTTTGCTACCAATTCTGCATGTAGCCACAGCACACACAGAGTTGTCACCAGTTTCACATTAGAGGTTTCACTAACAAGCAGGTGCTAGACAGCATGCAGTGAGGCTAATTCCATAGCACATTTAACTTCATTGAAAATATCAAGTCACGCTACTGCGGAAAACACCAAGATACGTAAAAAAATTTCAGTAACTAGATATAGGGCCAGAGGCAACAAAACATAGCAAACCCTTCCTCACGAGAAATTCCCATGACAGAAGAAATAATATGAGCAAATATTCAGACTATGCTCAGGAAGGCATACTAACTACTAAATCTACAGTATCATCTTAACCATATAGAAATCATTCTTCATTACTAACAGCAGCCAAACATATTTAGTGAAAGATAAAGAAACTTAATTTCTTCTTTCTGGTTTTTTTTTGAGTTTTGTTTTTTGGTTGGGTTTGGTGGGGGGGTATTTTTTGGTTGATTAGTTTTAGAGTTCCGTTTTTTTTTCTGGGTGTCGTGTATGTTTGTGTGTCCCCAGGCTACAGCATGCTATTAGTTTCATAAGGGTCAGCATTACTGTTTCCCTATCATCAAGTGAAAACCCATTTTTGACCATGAAGCTACTTTCTGACATAGTGTCAATACATCTCACATGCTGACCACTTACACCATTTTCATATGCAGACACAGCGGGGCCAGAACAGCCACCAAAATACAGACGGGAAAGCACAAGGGAAAGGGAAAATAAAGGTTAAGAAAAAACCCCAACGACTGTGCTTAAAAAGTTCAGGGTCGATTTAGAGTTTGTGTGTCTCCTCCTCCAGCCAGAATCATCTAGTCAGCAGTAGTTTGGATGTTAGCCAAATACTTAATAGCTTTGTGCAACTACTTGCCAATATTACATCCAGCCAAGATCTCAAACATTTGTAATACTACCAAAAGCTTTAAGGCAACCCCTTCCTTATAGCTATCGTCCCCAAATAATATTTCTTCAAAATGCAGAAATTATCAATCTGATTTTTAAATACTCAGTGGCTTCCAAACTGTCAAAAACTCTCTACTCTTGTACTATTCAGCTTCCCAGATAAAAACTAAAAGAAACAGGAAAAAGATGATGTAAAAGATAATACTCCTCTACTCTCCACTAGGCTTCATCTTCCCTGTATTTTAAGACACCACAAAAGAAGCAGATTGACAGAAAAAGCTCTATTCTATAAAGACAAGTCTTGACAAACAGTAAGGATTCTGTTAAAAACATTTAAATACTCCTATAACAACAAAAATAATCTCTGTAGATGGAAGTCCAGAGCTGCATGTGTATTCAAAGCAGTGACCAATAGTCATTTTTTTGGCTTAACCTTACTTTATGACCGTTTTAACAGTGTCTCAACATGTCCTCATAAAATATTATTTTATTTGCGTGTTTATTATCTGCATTTATTTAAAAAAACAAACAAGCTAGCAAGCTGATGCAAACTACATACAGAGAAGCAAGACCTATTCTACAGCATGCTTCCCTTCTTCATTACTTTGAGCAGCATGGCATGTCTTCTTTTAATAAAGGAACAAAGATCTTGAACAAAATGCTGGTTCATATGAAGTTAGCACAAGACCTACATTGTTTTTATTACAAGAGCAACATATTCTTTTTTCCTACCTATGAGGCCAATGAAGTTACTTATCACCCCCCACATTTTTTAATCATAAGAAAAATCACCCATTTCTTCCTACTACTCTACTATTCCTCAAACATCAGAAAAACAAAATACACAGGTCAACATTAAAACCAACATCATCTTCATTTATGGCCCTTAAAGTGTCCTGAATCTGCATTTCAAATGTAAATTTTTACTACAGTCTGCACAGTATCTTTCTTTTTACTTGTCATTATTAACTTATTTACTTCCTCTTGTAGTTAGTTACACAAATAGTACAAACGTTGTTGTGTATAAAGTTAGTTTCAAAGTCTGTTCTTATCTTGCAAGTTTATGTCCCTGAACTCTCACGTTAAATGAAAGAACTGGTATATATCACCTCACATAATTAGTTCACCACATCTGCCTGTCTTTCATTTCTACTTCATACAAAAGAAATACTGTATGAAGGAAAGAAGTAGGAACAGCTGCTGAATATGCATCTAATGACATACATTGACAATAAAGTTGTCAGGCATTCTAATGTTGTCAGGTGCAGTGACAGCAATTAATACTTACCATGTGATCAGAAAACTCCAGCAGTGGAAATATTTACCCAAAATTCAGTATTAAAAGTTTTAGGGGAAAAAAAAAAAATAAAAAGCAGTTCTGACTGAATTAACGGGACTGTCAATTATATTGCTCAAGTATATTTAAGTGAAGAGTCAACAACATCTTTTTAATTCTCTTTTATATGAGTTCCCCAGTTTTAAAATAAAGCTAGTGTTCAGTAGAGGTACACTTTTTCAATGCATTGACTTTTTCCTCTTTATTACAAAGTTAGAGACATTGTAACTGGTTTAAGACACTTTTAAAGCATAATATACATTAGAAATGGGCTTTTATTTTAAGCAATATTCAAACTTCAACTGACCCCTCCAATACTCTAACTTTTAGTTTAGGTCTCTGTTACTGAAAGACTAATTCTCAACATATTACCTCCAACACTTTCACTAAAATAATCTTTTTCCTCCATGTGCCAGGAGCTGGAGGATTCTAAGGGCTTCCTGGGGTGTCCAAGATGCTTAAAGAACATGAGAACTTTCAGATTTCTTTTCTTTTTCTGAATATATATCATTTCAAAAAGGCTTCTATAGCCATGCAATGGCAGAATCATCACATCTAGTTTCCAGTATGTTCTCTGGAAAAAAAAAAAATATCTTCATAAAAAGGTATAGGGCATTTACCTACCAATTCTGAGTAAGTACAACTAAGTATAGCCTGCACAACAAATGATGCAAATTATAAATCTCTATCATTTATTCTAATTCAATGGTCAACCTACAGACACAAGTATGTTTAGCACCACCCTTTCTTTAAAACATTAAGCACCAGCATTGACGGTATTGTTAAGAGTTTCCAAGATGCAGGGTAAAAGACCTCAGTTATAATTGATGAAAGTTGGAAGTCCTGAGGTCATTGTGTAATTGTTTTGCTCACCATCTGTTCTCTCTGCAACTGTTAACACTTAGATCCTATTTTTTGGTAGGGGTCAGGTGGTGTGAATCACAAGTAATAAGAGAAAGAAACACATCCATTCAAAAAACACTGCCTGCCTCTCTTCAGCTTTTTTAGTCTTCTCAACTTTACTGCACCACAATGACCTTCTCAGGATACACAGATATTTTTAAAGGTTTGGCAAGCTTTTGTCTTTCCAGAGAATTCCTAACATTTTAGTCTCTGAAGGTACGCAGTTATCTTGTGTGTGCTAAATTCTGTATTCATTGTGCCTTTCATCCTGCAATTGTTATGCACCTCTTATTTCTTTCTCGATAAGAAATCTCATTTATCAATGCAAGCCTGCATTCACAAACTCCAGTCTTTTCTGGAGGATAATAAACACTTAAGCACTTGGCTAGGAAGACAAATATTATTTTTAGTTTCTTATTAAACAACAAAACTACACATCTTAAATTTTTATTGAAGTGGTCTCCTTTGGGGAAAGATGTTAAAATGTACAAGTATACATCATTCTTTAGGATGAAACCTACTTTAAAATTATGCCTAATGAGTAGCACAATTTGCTTTGCTTTTGCCAAAGTTGACCAAACTTGAAAGACTACTTAGATTACAGTTAAAAATGTATTTTTTATATATTGAATTCTCTTTCCACTTCCACTGAGAAGTTAGAGCTTAAACATAAACATGACCTAGGATGACCTGAAAGTTTTCTAGCTATTAACTGGAAGAATGGTCTCGTTCTATTAACTCTAACTTTAAAGTAGTAACAAACACCATCTTTCTTCCTCCCTTAAGTAATATGTTAGTTGTTATTTGTAATTAATAATGAAAAAAGCCTATTTTTTAAAGATTCTTTACGAAGCAACTGTAACTTCAGAAGAAACACAAGGGACAGCTCCAGACATTTAAAAAATATGTAGTACTGCTAGAAAAAAAAAATTTCATTATAAATACAGGAAAAGCATGCAGTGAGGACATACTTCACCTTAAATTTCCATTTTTATAATTACATGTAAAAAGTAAAGAAAACAGTAGGACAAAAGAAAGTAACAAAAAATAGGTTAAAAATATATTTAATAGACAGGTTTATTCTTCTTAGATGCAAACTAATTCGCCTTGTTCATGGAGCATCCAAATTGTGCACAAGCAGGCTGATTCACATTTGCAATTTCACATTGCTAATTTATCATCTAGTCCACATTTCTTCTGCTTTATTTATGATCAAGGAAAACTGACCCCTTTACAAAGCAAATTATCATTCAAATCCTCTGATCAAATGTGAGGGAAGTGAGAATCTAATTTTTTTAAAGTTTACCCTTTAAATGCATGTTAATGACACCAAGCTGTGATTCTGGTAGAAATTTTCTTTTTTCTCAATAATTGTGTGCATTTATTTTCTCCATTCACATATTTTGGACAGATTTTGTTGTGAGAGTAGACTAGACATAAAAAAACCTTCTGCAGTAATATCTATATCAACTGTTCATTCACCATGCAAAAAAGCAAAATAGATTAAAGACCAATCCACAATTTGGAAATAAGGAACCAAAATGGAGAGCTGTTGTGATGCTTTACACCTTCCAGAAAGGGATCAGATTTCAGGCATTGAAAAGACTATGTTTATCTTTAAAAGTAATACAGATAATACAAGAGCTTCATAAGTTCACTTGGTAAAAATAAGGCTTTAATGGGTTTATACATGTGTGTTTATACTAAACACACTGCTTCAAACTGAAAGCTTTTGTAAACACTGTATGATGCCTATTATCTGTCTTTCCCCTTACTATACATAACAGCAAAGAAGGCTATATGAGACTAAGGCAGAATAGACTCAGATACTTAGCAATAACAGAAGAAAAACATTATGTATTTTCTTCTTGTAGACATAATTTGTAAGGGAAATGACACTTCCCATGCATCAGGAATATTTTGATCGTGTCAAAATAAACAATGTTTTTTTCAATAAGACCACCAAGGTAGGACACCACCACAAACTTGTTATACACTGTCTTGAAACAACAAACATCTATACTGTCAACATTGGTACCAACAGCCTTCTAAATAAGGCTGTTTACTTGATACATATATATTATACACTCATTAAAGACTGCAAATAATTTTTTCCAGAGTAAAATCTAAGAACTGAAAATGTGAAAAGGAAGTTTATCAAGTTTACAGTTACACCTGTAAAACTGTCCATTTTCACATTAAGTATGTTTAAGAATATTCCGTCAGTTACATTAATACTTTTCATTTAAGAAGCATTTTTGAACACAGGCTTATAAGCATTTCTGGAATTACCTTCCTATTTATTTTTTCACACAAAAGTTGAAAAGAGTTCCTCAGCCACTTGGTTGTTGGTTATTAACAACTTCATAGCATGATCCAATCTTTCACCTTTACTCTGGCACTGAGCCCATCTTAGCTGACCATAATCATGTCAACTCACAAGCACAATTTCCAAGCCCTTACAGGTATTGGACATGAATATTTGGCGTGCGTGACATGTCATAACTGCTTTCCTTAAGGAAAAAAAAAATTGTCTGAGTAGATTTCAAACGAGGACTTTGAAAAAAATATATCAAGTAAAACCAAGGCACATCACAACTGCCAATACTTAGCCATCAAAAATAAACACGCTTTAGAGCAAACTGTCTTCCAAGGAAGCACTTGAAATTATCCATTTCTTGCACTATTGTTTGACATCAGTCAAAGAGAACAACTATGTTTTACTGTCATATTTGTCCACTAATCTGAATTGTTTTAAGAACATGAGTAAGAACTGTATTTCAAGCACAACATACTTTGAGGACAAAAATGCACTACATAAAACTGTTAAAGTGCACACTGCTACAGAAATAACGGACCTATACTGTTTCATGAAGTTATTAAACGATTCAGATGTTGCACATACCACAGACATAATGAAATGTGTTTTAGCAGATTACCTGCAAATTAATTTCACCAAGCATGAAGAGTACTTCGTTAACAATACTGAAAATTGAAGAGCCATCAGCACAATCTCCAACAGAATTCATTTGACAAAGAGAAATCAGTTCCTGAGAATCCAAGTACTGTGGTCTCCAAGTCCATTCAGTTTGCTATTTTTGCAATAAGACAATCCAAATGAATGCCAAATAATGTAGCCATGAGTACAGGCACAGTAAACTGAATAGGAATTGATGTTAGGTCGCCATAGTGTATTTTTGTACACCCTCAAAGTCAATAGATTAGTATGACCAGTAAGTCTACATTTGACTCAATTCATCCATTTATTTGGTGGGAAACTGTCCCAAATATTACCAATGCTCTGTGCAATATGTGATCTGTTGGACAAAATTCAGGAATAGCAAAGACTCCTGTTATTTTTCTGTCACTTTCTTCAAAATAAATTGCACATTATATCCAGCCAGGCAGTCATTACACACATTGCTTTCCTTAGGGAGTTCACATCTCAATTCCACAGTTACCCCACTAATTGCAGCAAAAAATTTTCACACATACCGCTACCATTTATCTTCCACTGACCTTTTTACTCCTTTCACCATTCCATTTCCCACCAAATTTAAGATTTTTTTGGTAAGTTAATTAACTCTAAAATACATCTCTCACAGTTTTCCATTTCTGTATAGCTTAACTGCTAGATTCTACAACTGCACTATGACTTCAATTAAGAGAGATATTATAACAAGCATGAAAAGCAGTGAGAAAATATTTGTTGACGGATAGTTTAAGTAAAAACTACATTGGTCCTTCAGGAAGCCACATGTTAACTAGTCTGAAGCGTTTCCACTGAACACTAGGCTGCAAGAGTGAGTTTAAGAGTATCTTTTCTAGATTGTCTAGGTTTTTGAAAGGGGATATCAGCTTTCTAATCTTAGAAGGTCTCAGAAAAGATTAGACTTTATTAAACATTCAAACAATGGCTCCTGCACATTCGATCGCAACTTGAAACGGAGTTACACCTCAAATTCTTAGACACATTTACCATCCCAAAAGGACAAGTTCTAACACTACAGTTCTCTCTTATTATTCATTACAAATGAAACAGACCAGTGATATACAACTTTGCAAAAAAAGTAAGCCATCCATCTGAAAGTCTACACTTCTAATATTGTGAAGGAATTCCACCTTTCTGAACAAAAATGGTGCAAAAGTAATGGAGTCTTATCTAGCAAAGTGCTAAAATACCTTTGCTGCTGTTCTCTCATTTGTCAGAACTCAGAACTTCACAGACTGTCTCTGAAAGTAAAGGCGATTGGTGTTCCTAATTGTTACAACTAGTCCAAAACAAAGCCTGGCTATTTAAATGATTCCAAAGCTGGGCATTGCAAAAGCTGCTATTGCTAAATGATTCATAATTGTCCCTTGACATCGACAGCCAAGAAAGCAATAACACAACTTAAATACTGCTCTACCAATGTTAATTCCAAAGCATATACTTTTTCTTATACAAATAAACACTGGATATCTGTGCTTATAGACTTTCATACCACAAGTTGTCCACAATCCTTTTCAAAGAAAATATTTCTTTTTTGGTCACAGTTCACATACAGATGATAACAAACAAACATAAATCCGTCTTCTTTCATTTTAAAAAGGTTGTTTCTTTACAAAACACATTCTGTAACCCAAAAAAAAGTGACTAATTAAAAGTCAAGTGCTACAGAAAAAGTTTTAACTATGTTTCTGCTGATCTGCCTTCACATTTTCTTCTAAGTTTCACCCAGAAGCAGCAGCACTATCCAGTTCACTTAAGAGAAATTAATTTCTCAGCATCTCTTTGATCAACTATGATCCTCGAAAAGAAATTATGATCTCATTTTGCTTTAACTCTTCCCCTTTTGCCAGGACTTTGTAGAAAATAAGCTATTATTAATATTGCAAAATAAATAAGTTTAGGCAACCTCATCATTGCAATGTACATATATGATCACTCAAAAAAACTGAAACTTGTTATCACAAAAATATTGTAAAGAGATCCTAAAACTGAAGAAAACACATATAATGTCACCAATAAAAGACCAGTCAGGTGACGAAATAAAATTCACAATATTAGATGAATCTGACTAACAATCTCCATATACATTGTAGGCACCTTACAAGCTAAATTAAATTGAGACGATAACAGATGCATCATAGTGGATAAAAATATGATAAACACCATAAGAGATACAGGTGGGAGAGCATATGTTGTCTTTGGAAGTGATACACAGGCTGGTTGCCTCACCCTCTTTGAGGGGTGAGCAACCCACTCTCTTCTGTTAGTCATCGTTCAAAGGTCTGTAATAGTCATCTTTCTAAAGCAAGACAATCACCTTGTGTATTCCCTTATGAAAACATGCATACTGAGTAGCTAATTCTCTAAATATCAGATATATTTGACATTCTAAGACTGCTGAATGAGCACTGCTGGTACATCTAAGAATATGGGCCCCATCTTCCCTTGCCACCTCATTACAGCCTTCAGAGCAGGCAAAAAATAGGAAAAGCGATTGGCATGCATCATTGCATTTTACACCATCATTCATCAGAATTTGACTAGCAGTAGGTTAGGGATGTCAAAGAACCACCCATAGAATACAAGAAGCAGTGGGATGAGTCTCCCTCAAATGCAGCTTAACCACAAGAGCATCATAACGAGTACAATAAGTTAAAACAAGGTAAAAGTACGTAAGTTAGCACAAGGTAAAAGGAGATCAATGTTCAGAAAGAGCAGAGATACACAATTTCTAAGGCAAGGAACTGCATTTTGCACAGTAGGATGGGAAAGAACAAGAGGTGTCTCTGCAAACCAACCTCCTTGTACATGCTTGGGAAACAGAGAAACCATTTCAGTCACTAAAACCTGTATCTACTGGAAGAAGGGATGCATCGTAGTTTATGAATAGCAAGCATCTTCTGTCACGAACCCATTTTTATGGTATAGGAAGAAAAAAAGTCCACACAATTAGAAAGTCAAAGCACATTATCTCAATGCTACAGTGAGGAAGGAAAATAAGATGGTATCTTCAAGGTTCAGTAGTACAGCATATCAGCCTGGGTACTCCACCAACTGAGCAAAACTAAAATTGGAGCTATTTAAAGACAATTTCAGCCAAGTCTCCTCCAAACTTGTCTACAGGCACTTTCTCCAATACATAAAACCCTTCAGTGCTCAGCACTATCCTTCAGCTATTTAGTCCATCTGCTTTCTGGAATCATTTTTACCATCTACTATCTTCAAGTAAACAAGTGGCATCTCTAAATAAAGTCCACATACTCACTTTGTTTCAGTAGCAAAGTGTTACCTCCTTCCCCTTGGACTTGAGATTTTAGTGATAAAAAGAAACTGGCTATTTGAATACTACAAGAAACAACAAATAAGTCTCTCAGTTCTTAACAGGAAGATCTAGACCACACCGAATGCACCTATAAGAGATACAGCACAGATCTTCTCTATAGTTAACGCACTGAGTTTCAACCTGAGCTGTGAAGCCATGAATCTCAAGAACCTTAACCCTTATTAATCCTTTGGAAGAGGAAATAAGGCTCCATTCAGACCAAGGACAAAAATCACAACCTACCACTCCACTCTCCTTTTCCTCTAGGAAAAGTGCAATTGCTAACTCACCGTGATGCCTTTGAATGCTATTTTAAACAAAGCCTTCAACAAAAATTACAATAACGGACAGGTACATTCTAAAGCATTGAAAAATATGTGAAAAGAATGATTTTCACACACATCCTTTAACACACTCACCCAAGAATCCAAGACTTAGACTAAAGTTTGTTGCACCGAGAAACTTTAACACAGTTTTTCCCCCACAGAATCTCGTGTTTCTTAAGGGAAGTGGATAAACTTACCATTATACGCTCCCTGTGTGCAAAAACAGGCCCTGAAGAGTCCTTGGCTTCTTCATATCCAAGCAAGAGAAGAAATTGGGAAAGGCTCTGCCGAAGCAGCTCAGACAGCGAAGGGCCAAGGGGTCCATCGAACAGGTAAAGGAAACACCAGCCATCGCTAACAGCAAAGCACGATGGGCAAACACCGCCTGACCTCACCAAGCCACGGCGGGGGCAGCGAGAAGCGGGTCCCGAAGGCAGCGCGTTTCGGGCTCCCGTGCGGAGGCGGGAGGGAGGCACGCGCCAGCCTCCGCCCTCGCGCCAGGGGGAGCCGCGCCCGACCGCCTGCCCCACGCTGAGGGGGCAGCGCAGCGCATCTTCTGCCCGAGCAGCGGGGGGGGGAGCGGGGGCCTTTCTACCGGCACAACTCGAGGAACGGGGAGTTGGCTTTAGTGGTCCCTGTAGAGGCTGAAGGGGATGTGGACGCACAGCGCTGACACAGCGGTCTGCGAAGGGAGGCAGGATGGTGGTCCAGCCTCCGCCTCGCTCGCTAGAACTGATGCTGAGAAGATGGTCCCTAATCCCCCCGTGCTAGAGAACGACCGTGTGGCCGCAGGAGACCTCTCCCCGCGCCCAGCGACGGACGGCTGGCTCAGCGCTGTGGAGTTGTACGATCTCCCGAGGCGGGGGGATGCTCCACAGCATCATCCCTCAGAGCAGAGAGACGGGGAGGCTGACAGGGGTGGGGGCAGGCACGAGAGAGAGGATTTTGGCCGCCCTCGACTTCGCCACAGAGAAACCGAGTACCAGCGGAGAAGCGAATTGATGGAGGAGGGGGGAACCTTCCCCCCTCCTCCTTCCCCACCCCCCTTCCCCACCCTTCGAGGCGGGGGGGAGCCGGAGAATGGCCTGCTCTCGGTTGGAGCTGCCGGGAAGGGATCACGTACGAGGGAGCCGCCCTGGACATGCCCATAGGGGATGGGGGCAGGGGAATCGGAAATAAAAGCAAATCCCAAGACAAATAAATAGTTAAGTGAAACCACTGATTTAAAAAAAAAAAAAAAAAAGCCAACGAGAAAACTAACCCTGACAAGTAGGATTTGCCCTCCTCTTGACTGCACTTATTGGCCGTGCTTATTTGCAACGAGCTTATATCTGCCAACGCAAGTGGTCGAGTGGTGTGTCCATCAAAAGGGAAATATCAGTTCACCGCTAAGGGAGTAGATTCCCCTCCATCCATCACAAGGCTTAGCAGGTAGCCGCCTAGAAATCAATCACACTCTAATAAAAATATATATATATATATTCCTTCTTCCCCACATTACTATTCTCACTACTCTCAGCAAAAGATATATGTAACCTTGATGAATACATGCATGGATTTTATCATGTGCACTACTTGTCCAATCTAAAATGATCTTTAAAAAAATAATTAAAACCAAAAATCACAGCATCATAAATAAGGGACCCCCCCAGTAAGTATTAATTAATTATATAACCCAAAATACCGTCCTGTTAGTTTCTGGTTTCCATTTGCCAGCCTCTAGAAGGGAACAGAAATCTCTCACCTTTTTTCCTGACACGATTTTTAAAACACCAAACGTTACCCAGTATTTAGGTATAAAGTTAGGAATTTCCAAAGCTACTGATATTCTAGAAAACTTTAACAAGAACAACAATATTTTTAAACACTGGACAAAATAAAAATGAGGCTTCTATGGCTGCTTTTAACAGAAACTGCAAGAGAGGTTTCTGGTTGACAATTCTGTAGGGAGAGGCACTCTGTTACCAGAATAAGATGTGCACTTGGTCCCGTTTATTACAATGTATTTCTAAAATACTCTAAAAAAAAGCCTATTCTGCAAATTCATTTCCAGTTTCAGCTACCAGACACTTAGAGAAAGCAATATGTAACAATTTCCTTCATCACAATAAATTTACAGCAACGTATTACAGCCATATTCCTGTTCAAGCTTCTCACCTTTCAAATCATTGCATCTGTCTTGCGTCCTCACATGGATTTTACAACATCACGTTTAGCTGACATCTCATGTGCGCGGAGGAAAGAGGCAGCAGAGACAGCCGGAGCAGCCGAACGCATAGGAGGGGATGAAGAGGGGAGACCTGCTGCAGTCGGGGGAGGCTTGTGTGCTCTTGTCCCTCGTCTTTCTGTCCCTCAGCGAGTCTCCCTCAGTCAGCTGCGAGCCTGCCTGTCTGGGTTGCCAGTCCCTGACTCAACATTCCCAGCATTCCCGAGGAGCTGGGGCTTCATCCGCGCCGAGCGGCCTGCCGCCGGGGGCAGCAGCAAGCGCTGGCAGCAGCCACGCAGCGCTACCAGCAGCAGCACACGTACTGCAAGCACCATGGATTTCTCAGAGCATTTGTTTCTGGCCATTCATTGCAAACCCAACGGGTTCCAGTCCCCACCCAGTAGATGTCTGAAAGGAAAGTGTGTTAGTCATTGTGAAGTAGCCTAAAAATACACCTATGCCTGCGTAACCGCAGAGGCCAAATTGCTTTTTTATCCCTTGTCCCTGTTCAAAGGCCAAAAATGTTAAGACACAGATGCTTAAGAACAAGATATCTAAAATGCATTATTATTTGTGCATACTAATATAGGAAAAAACCTGAATTTATGCTTTGGCTTAAGTGTAAAAGTAATTAGACATATGTATTTGTGGCTTGGGTGAAAAAAAATCGCATGCAGAAAAAAGGCAGGAGAGTAGCTGCAATGGGAAGCCTGAAAGCCTTTTCCATCAAAACTGCATTAAAAACTACCTCTGCGAGTTTTAGTTTTATTTTGAGGAAAATACATATAAACAGCTGACTTCACAGCCAAACAAATTAGCGGGTTTTTGTCTTCTATTTCTCCCCATCTCCTTTGTATTTTTTAGTTCAATTGCTCTTGCTACAGTAACTGATCACCCTCAGTTCTTAGCTTCAATGCAACTTCATACCCTACACAAAATTTCACAATGTATTTTATCTGCCTCAGTGCTGTAACTATGTTTGAGATGCGTTTCAGATCTGTAGTTGCTTTACTGTAATCTGTATTTTATTCCTCTTTTGCCTGCATATGCACCTATACATGCCACTATTAAACATTTTCAATAAGAACAGCTTTTATGGAATTTATATTAGAAACTACATCAAATGAAACTGATTTCAACCAATCACGTTTAACCTAATCCCTTCACTGTATTTAAGTTACTCAAAGATAGTTTAAATACAGTTTAAGTACTTTAGTCATTCGAATATTTAGAAATTCAAACATCCAAAACAATGCTAGAATGCAGTTCACAGTAAGAGTATAGCAGTTTATTCCCCCAAGAAAGGGAAATACTCTTACAGGATCTACTTCAGCTACCATTACAATATGGGGCAAATGGTTTTTTTCTAAGTTCAAAGTAATGGGATAAAGCCTGATTAAAATGCAAGCTTCAATCGCTATAAAAAAACCCCTGCATCTTTACTTGAAGACATTTCTGTTAAAATAGTTATGAAACAATGGAAATTATGGACAGAGAAAATCTAGTCCTGGAGAAATTGACAAGAACGGACATGATTTTGTACACAAATAGTTTCACTTGATCTAAAAAAACAAACAGTACTTTTGAACAGTTAGCAAGTCTGCCTCTGTAAGAAAGCAAGTAAATACTATAAAATGTGGGTCACTACACTGAATGCTTCAAAGCATAAGAAGTGCCCATTTTCAAAGGTTTAGTGCTTAATTTGAATTCAGAATGCACTACCTTGTAGACCTGCCTCAATATTGTTAGTATCAATTCTATCTCAGTACCGTTAATGATGACAGGACTTCGTTGTAAGTGGTGTCAGCTGCTGACAGTTTTTAAACAACTTATCACACCATCCCTGTCTATATGAGACAACAGGAACATCAGGTTCTGCTTTGTCTTTTTTGTGACTCATTCACCGGCAAAGGTTACGGGCCTTGTGACAGCCTGCAAAAGTCAGGGTCATTCTGACAGAGAAGTAGCCTAACAGTCTTCTTTCTAAGCAATAACCATTGTGGCAAGATAGCGTAGAGCTACCATAAGGCTGCATCAATATTGCAGTGATTTAAAGCTTGCGATCATTCAGTGAAGTTTGCAGCAGAATTCATCACAGACCATCTTGGAGCAGCAGACCATCTGCAGGGGGACTGTCAATATTAGTAGTGCCAAAGAACAGAATATACTCACTATGGACTGTAGAGCTCTGTGAAAAAAATATTTTGCCAAATTGTATTCAAAAAGAGTTGTTAGAAATATGTGCAGTTCAAGTAAAGGGAAAAAAATAATCAGAATTTCACAGCTAATCTACTTACTGTATTAGCAGAAACAATCTCAGGGTCATATAATCCAAACCCATCAATAATACTAATTCCTCAGATTCGAGACAATGCTGGAATCCAAATAGCAGAACAATAGGATGTACTTAAGACTAACTTCTTTGCAGCTGACGAAAGTTCTCATTTCAGTCTAATCACAAGAACATCTGCGTTGGCTTTGGTGTCATGATGCAGGTGGATGCCATTAAGCATGAAAAGAAGAAAGCCAGATCATCGCAGTAAAATGCCCCTTTTTCCACCCCTTTTGTTTTTCTTCTAAGGTGTTCCAGTTTATTAACTACTAGACATACCTTTCAACCAACTGTTAGAGGAAACCACTCTGTTGGAAAACTCAAACCAGTATTGATAACAGAAGCACTGTGTTATACCAAATCTCAAGTTTGCACTTTTCAAAAGTTTCTACCTTCAGGTACACCTTTGGCTAGCATACTTCTGTTTATCTGAAAAGCTTTCCACCTTAAAAATGCAGCATTATCATGATTGTTTCGATTTAAATTATACATCAGGAGCTGTGAAAACCCCTACTGAAATTAATCAAAATTGGTTTTTTATTTAATTGAGAGTAAGTTAGGCACTAAATAAAGTATATATGAAATACAGATTTTAATGTCTGCTATTTTCCTCAGCCTATACTATGCAGGAAGCAGGAAATGATAAAACATACTCCTAGAATAACAGAAACATTCTAATAAGCACAATTCATCTGAAATGACATTAGAAAACATAATGTTACTGATTGACTTCAGCTCCTGAGCCTGCCTTTATCCTTCCTGGCTCTGTCTTCTTCTTACCCAGGGTAGTAACACTTGACAAGTAGCCAGCTCCTTTCCTATTTTGAAGATGGATACTATTTGGTCCTTCTTTTTTAAAAACAAAAATACAAACAGAAGCAGAACTCAGTCACCACTGGTTCATAGCTGAGAGAAGCAACTGCAGGTGTGTGCTTTAAAACTGAGGACAATGCATTTCAGCTTTATTCCATTGAACCTGGCCCTGACGTACTCAGCTGTGCTTCCCTAGTGCCAATTGCTTTCAGCTTTCATTTTCCATTACAAAAGCCAAGTCAAGAACAGTCTAATACAATGCAAGAATTATTTTTAAAATGTCATTTTTAACTTTTAATTTTCAGTTAATGTATGAAAACTGAATTACTGTCTCATGAAAATACAGCTCAAATAGAAAAAAAAAAACAAAGATGTGAATTATTAGAATCATGGGAGCTTTTGAAGCAGAAATAAGAGATGATCATGCAGGTCAGCCCGTGTTTTGATATTAAAAATCAGAAATACATAAGATAATGCTAGATTAGACTACTATCAAGAAATGGAATTAGTAATTCTGCTTACCCTATATTGCAGTACAAAGCAAATTAATATTATAGCCAAAAGCAAAGAAACATTGCAGTAATCTCCTTGATGAAATTCAGCTGTTTATTGCATTCACAAAGCACTTCTGAAGTTATTTATAACTGCCCAGTACAACTCACTATTACAAGCTATTACTGAAACGTGTTGTTTAAATAATTTACAGATATCTGTTAAACTGAATCATAAATAGTTTCCACCAAAGGTTAGTTCCTTTACTTTCCTCATGATAGATCACCAAAGCCTGCTGTCTTGATTTTCAGAGTCTTTAGTATCATTTATTTTTAACCTAAAACCAACACATGCTTTACAGTGGATGCAAAAATGTTACTTGGATAGACATGAATGCACAATACACTATTGTGGAATTAATTATTATGAAAACCCAAATAATTATGTTCTTTTTCATAATCACATAATTTAAACCATTTACTATGTACTGCACTGCTAATCTATTCAGGATAGAAATTAAACTAATCTAGCACATGCTGTTAATTCCATTGTTGCAAATGAAGTCAATATAGCAAAATTACTTAATAGTAAAAATACACATCTCTCAGAAGACCTTCATCTGCACATCTCAAAATAGGACTATTAATAGGGTTTTATATTAACTGTACAAGACATTTCAAACACATAAAAATATTTCTTAGAGAAGTTCAGACTCCAGTAGCCCCTAACAGCATCTAGTAAATCTACCTTAAAACATCTTGAATTAGGTTTATATTTTGAAAGCTAAAATTTTACAAATGCTCCTGTATTTACGTGGTTGGAGCTGTTTTCTAGAAACATAGTCTTACTACTACCACTGTTGCACAAGTGGCTATACTAGAGCTGCTGCTAAATGACTGACTAGTAAACTCTTAGGTGCTCGTTAATTTTTTAAAACCCATTTATACACTGCAGAGCTAAAGTTTAACTGACTTTTCAGCAAGACTTAAGCTTTTCAACACCTACCATTATCCTTGAAGACTAAATCTGAAACTTTTACTGACAACCATCAACATAAAGCACTTCATCTGAAGATAATACAACTTCCCCTCTCAATTCCCCAATTGCAAGAAATTGAGATCACCTTCCTATGATCTCATTCACTAGAGTTAAGTTGACAAGAACAAACAAAATCAGGATTGTAGGACTACTTACCCTCAGTACACCACCTTTTTTCAACAAAGCAGCCAGGCAACACTGCAATAAGGGAACTTTGTCTTGGCAAGGCAATCTCTTCCAATTTTAAACAGCTGGGTGTTGAAGCCTGAGTTACCACCTGTATCACATTCACCTGTTGGAAGAACTTGGGAAGGAACCAACCACCTAAGCTTTGGGAAGCCAGAAATTTGATCCACAAGAGTAGTCCCAAAATGGAACCAAATTTCTACAGTGAATATCTACTCACTAGCAGTAGCTTTGTACCACTGGTCCAAAACTGACAACCAGCAGATGCCTCCTTACAGTGTGCTAGTTGTGGATTCTGTTGAGGAAATGCATATCCAATAGAATAGCAAGAAGTATAATATGTCGATCTGATCTAGGTTGATCTGCTTCTGCAGGGGGATTGGACTAGATGATCTCTAAAGGTCCCTTCCAATCCTACCATTCTGATTCTATGATTCTATGTCTTACCATGGATGGCCAATCCAGCTCACAGTAATTCCAGTTCTCAGAGGATAATTACATTACGTAGAAACAATAAGGTTCACACAACTCTCATGTTTATAACAAGACAACTTGACAGTCTTCCATCTGTTGGTCTATATACACACGCTGAAGAGAAGTGCTTCCTAACATAAATGTAACTGTAGGTGAAATTCTAACTAGTTGGTTCTGAAGACATTCTTTTCCTCTGTCTACAGAAGCATCCAATGAATAAGTTCTCCTCTGAACCTTAAATGTGCCCAAAAAAGCCTATTTCAGTATTGATGATTGTAGATGTAGTGCCTTCCTTAGGGCCATTTAGATCCAGGGATCAGCTTGGTATGCTCCTTTTTTTTTGCATTCCTCTACCTCCTTTGTTGCTCCAGTTTCCCTTTTCCATCCTATTCCACTAGTATAGTGGTTTTTATTACCTTTTGACTAAGAGCAATTTGTGATTTCAGTAATAGAAACACAACCACATATCGTAATAGAAAAATGTACAATAATGGAGCTTTACATTAAACTGATTACTTCTTTTCATTATTAAGCTATATAGAAAAAAAATAAAAAGAGAAGTCTCATGACTTAAAATAGAGAGAAGTGTTTTCTAATTGTCAGCCTGACATTATATAACAAATTCCCTATAAATAGGCAGAAAATGGCATACAAATGTTGAGGAATTTCTTCTTGTCAGTCTGGCACATCTATTTCTAGTGGACTGCAAATCTCAGCATATGTAATTTGTGAGCACGAATATGCCTGAGGTGTGACTGCAATGAGGGAGAAGGTGGCTCTCATAATATAGTTCTTGCAAATTGAAGGAAGTATTTTCTGTTATCAGTTGATAAAGTATTGTTTAGATAGAAAAAAATCCATATGTGTCACTATGCCTTATCTCCTTTGTCTATTATTTAATTGACTTCATTGGGTGAGTCAAATAAAAAAAAGAAAGAAATAAAAAGGAAAACATCAAACTTTAAGGCTCAGTGGAAATAACTAAGAATTTTGTTTCCAGCCAATTCTGTTTATAGATTAAATATACCACAGTAAAGGAAATTTCCTCATAGTCTTTACCATTTAGATGTAAGGAAGAAAACTTACCTGAAGCTGCTGAGACAAACCTCAGAATATAAGCAGAAATTAAGTCTTATTTCTATTGTACTAAACCCATCTCTTGCTTCTTCAGGATGTAAAACACCTATAAGCAAGTGAATATAAATTATAAATCACAAGATTTTTTTATGCTGGGTTAAAAAGCATTTTTCTATGCAGTACTGAATTTATTCTTAAATCTTCAAGGCAATCAGAAAGCAAATATGTATAGCAAAAGGCAGACAGGCAAACCATATGTTAGAGCAGCAGCCACTGTGAGAGAGAGGATAAAAGCACTAATCACTGAAGTATAGCTGAATTTAAAAGATTTTTTTTATAAAGCATTAAAGATCAGACAATAATATGGAGCATTTCTTGATCCCTGAGCAAACAGTGCTTCTAGTGGTGTACGAGACTGTCTATGACCATCTTTAATATGAATGGAGGAACCTGAGAGATACTGGGGTACAACAGCAGGCAGTAGTTACGCAGCATTATTTTTAACAATATTTCTCTGCTTCTTATTTATATGTATTTATCTTTCTGTGCTCCTCACTTTTGATTAATAAAAGATCTTGTATTCATTTTGTTTTACTAATTTGACCAGAGACTTGTGAAAAAGAATAGATGAAAATGATTAGAAATATTTTGCAGCTACAGCAACTGGTCTAAGAAAAATTACCTCTCTGCATAAACCTTACCTCACATTTTCCTGTTCCTTTCATGCAACTAATGGAACTCATGGTTTTGATGGTTTGAGAACAGTTGCAGTTTTAAAATCCTAAAGAGCCCTATGACCTCTGCTTGGGTTCATTTAGAAATAAAAGGGAATCTGAGAAAAATTACTTTGTTGTCTGTATTGAAAAAACAAGATAGAAACATAGAGGCATAGTTAAAAAAAATGAAGTATCTTTAAAGTTTATAATCATTTCATTTGTAATAGTTTACAATATTAGTTGAGTGAAATAGCTCTTCTGTGTTCCTGTTACAGAGCAGAGATTGTGGTGATCCACAACGTATTATAAAGGAAGAGAAGTGAAGAAAGAAGATCAGGCTTAAAAAGGATTTAATCTGGCATAGCAGCAGGTACTCAGGAATGTAAGGTGAGTTCAGGTTGTTCACACATAAAACCACTAGATTTACAAGACCTGTAATATTGGCTGTTTAGCACACTCATTATTAAACTTCTTTATCAGATGCCTATTATGCTTTTTACTGTCAAGGCAGCAGATATTCTGGTTGCACTTTTTCTGGCAGGGCTCATACCTGTGTTCAATTTTTCGTAAGTTTTCCATAAAGCAGGACATTAGGGTGCCCAAAGGCTATGAATCTTTGTTTCAGGTCCTTCTCAAGCTCTGCTCCCATCTTGTTACACAGAAAACCACTCTGGTTTTCTTTTCGTTGCCAAGCTACATTCTTTCCTTCTTTCGAAGCTGCAGGTTGTTGATTTTTCATCCTCTTCTTACTCCCAATTTGTTTGATAAACAGAATGAAACAGCAAAGGCAGACATGGAATTGAATGATGCCTTTTGTCAGTTACCTCCTAGTGTGATGAAGCCAGCAGGAGTATAAAAGCACAAAAGAGTGCCTTTAAAAGAGGGGTAATTTTCTTAAATATTGAGAAATGATTCTCTTAAGATAATATTTGCAATCAGCACCCAGCATGTGCATCAGCCACGTTTTGGAAGACAAAATTGGCTGCTTCAGAGAGTTCAGCATAAAGCAGACGGTTGGGGTACTGTAATTCTCCTACACTAAGTTATTAAAAGACAAATGCTGTATGGTACTGAAGCTCAGACTGAGGTGTTCCAAAATCACATACTTCTTAAATAGAACATAAAATAGTTAAGATCTGCATGTTGCTGTTTGAAATGTAAGATGTGGTCACCAAACCCATCCATCATTAGTACATATCTTAAGAGGTTTTTTTTGCAGATCAGCTTGGAAAGTAGAACACTTCCAGAGGCATAGAAATGACTAAGACCCATGCAAGTAGAACAAAATAAACTAAGAAAAGAAAATGAACGAGGTGGCAGAAAGACCAGAATAGAGTTCTGTACTAATCACATTTTCATTTGTACAAGAACAATAGTTTCAAACAGGGCTTTTCCCACCGAGTTGTAAAGAAGAGTTCAGACTCTGGGTTCTGGCACAGAGTTGATTTCTTAAAGCTTGACTTCTTACAAAAGCTGTCCCAAATCAAGAAAACTCTGGGTCATTATACTCTGACAATCTAAGTTTCACCTCCCTTTTGTGGCAGCTCAGTTCCATAGTAATATTTGAGTCTGGAGTCTTCTTGTTCCTTTTTTTTATCTCTGGCCAGCTTCTGTTGCTTAGCTTAGAAGCTGCATATTTTTCTCACATAGATTTAAAATCATCTTTTCTGCACTTGTGTGTTGTCAATGTGGCCAGTCTTTTGTTAACTTCAGGCAGGAAGACTACGTCTCCTTCTTATAAGAATTCCCTTCAAGACTCCTCCCAGTGCTTTATCATCCTGAATTTTGTGGCCTCAGACCTCATAAAGTTGTTCAGCTTTAGCAAGTTTCAATTCATCATTCATCAATCATTTGCACAAATAATTATAATATTTTATAATCAAGTTCTTTAATTCTCAACAGGAATTATTGGAAGAACAAGTGAAAGTTACTGAGTTACTGATGAAGTACTTTTGATTAGTCCAATTCCAGCAATGGTCAGCATTTTTAGTACAGAGATGACCTCTGTAACATCACCTCTAAGAGACAGTTTTTAGTGGAATTTAGGGTACACTATTATCCCTGAGATTGCTATTTATTTCTAAAAGAAGAGTCCATTGTGGACCAATATCCCCAAGGCTGAACATTTCCTGTGCTCAAAAACTAGAACTGTTTGTAGATATTCTAGCAGTATCAGTGCTATTTATTATTACAGAAACATTGAAGGTTAATTATTTTAAAATAATGAATCTTTCAACATTTTGTCCCCCTTTTCATGTCTCATTCTTTTTATGCTCTGATTTTGAAGTTATAAAAAAATTTAAATTGTCTGATTTAAATTGTTTGACTTTTCTTTGCTCTTGCCTTGCCTAGGTAATGAATCCCAATCCAAATAGTTTTTTGTAAACCTCCAGTACTTCAAGTTACCAATTAGTTAAATCATATATGAAATATTATCTCACACACAAAGAATGATGTAGCCTTTCTGATACTATTATTTTTGGTATTTTGCATCCCCCTGAGACTGAACAGAAAGATTTCTTTACCTTGACAGAATGGAAGAATAAAAACCAAAAAGCCCAGCTCTGACAATATTCCAAAATTCACATTGCATAACACCATGTAGCCATAGAGATGAGATGAAACTGCTTTTTTCTGTGTTATTTGAAATAAGAGCAATGTACATGCTATGAAAGTGAGATGCCACTTAGGGCCTAATCTATATCATAATCGAACATATTTGAAGAAAAATTCTACCAAATTCTTCAATAATACTGTCCTGTTTTGCAAATGGAAAACTAAAGTAGGTAACACAGAAGGTTACACTCCAATTATTCTGGAATAGCAATTAGTGTGTTTCGGCTCCTGACCATATGGCTGTTTCACAGACTATCTTTGGACATTCTATTTGGGCATTTCTGACAGTATAATAGTAGTACACTATCTAGTAGTACATCTATCTAGCTCTGTATTTTAACTCCCAAAACCCAAGTCAAACAGCACACACACAAATACACTTCACTAAGAATAATTGTACAAAATTTCAGGGAAATATTTTGAATCACTATTAGCAACAGAAATGTCTTGACCGTGTCAGCATTACAGTCTCTTCCTTTGCCACTTTATTGATACTCCTTAGAAACTTCCATTGGTCTGACAGTAATACTATTATAAGCAAGTTATTTTCTATACAGTATGCATAAAAGTAAGAGATGATGGCTTGATCTTACTACTATGATATAATAACATATGTTTCTGAGTGACCATGTTATAAAAAGCACGCCCAGTTAAAAACATTAGGCATGATATAATGTTATAGAATACCCTTTCAGAAATGGACAGGTTTTTTATAGCCTGTAACGATTTGCTCAAGTATGAAGCAATTTCTTGTAAATACTGAAGTAATTGCTGGCAGATTTCATTTGTCCTAGAATATAATACAGTAACACTATCAGATGTACATTTTCATTGCAGTATTACAGAAAAAAATCACTGCAGAGGGAAGACTAGACTGACTTGAGCTACAGTAAGCAACACAATGATTTGTTGTCACGCTTGTCATCACAAGTTCAGTCTCATCTTGTAGCAGCTAGATAAGTGCATTTTTCTTTGAAGCACAGAACATTTTTGAAAGCTATAGCACAACATTTTTATCTCCTTTTCTTAATAAAGCTCCTTTGACTCTTCAAAAGAAATATCCTGAATTACTAGTGTCCTAATACATTTCTATTCAAGCTTATCTAATTCAGCAATATGAAGCTTCCAGAATCAACAGAAAAGAAATAGATACAAACATACATTTTTATGTATATATACCTACAAGAACAACTCCACATATATATATTTAATATATGTGAGTGTGCACACACATACTCCTGTATATATAAAACTTTAACGGCAGAAACAAAACAGTTGGCAAAGATAACTCATGAAGTGGGACTGAATCATAAACCATTCAGAGATCCAGGCTGTTTTCCCAATTTTCTGCAAAACAATTATCGCCAGATATAATGAACACTGTCTTCAAAGACAGAGAAGGATTACATCTAAATGAATTTACATCTTCCGAAATTCTAAAGCATGTATGAAAATTACAATATTCAGCATGTAGCATCTGCTGAAATTCAACAAAAGTATTTTGAAATATATCCAAGTTCAAGACCAACTTGGTTTAGGAAGCAAGATATGATTAAAGAGCTTTGCTCAGAAGACTTGACAAAAGGGAAGATTCATACAAAAGCTGAGAGAAAGCACTACGTCAGTGTAGGTCATCCTTTTCTTTTTTGTTAAATCTACATCCATTGTGCTGCATTTTCTGTTTCAGCTATATCCAAGGGTTGATCAGATAAAAACCAAGATATAAGGATAAAAGCAAAACATTTCTAATGCTAAAAGCTTTTTTGTTGTTAAATTTCATGGGAAATTCAGTGTAGTTCACTGTTTTTAAGCCAAATTAATTTCTGCAATTATTTGTTGTAGTTAGAGCTGAATCTGCTATTACTGCTTTGGTTAACTTTTTAATGAAACATTTAGTTAGTCAAATATTTTCGAAGTACTGCACAAAATATGGAAGAAATCCTAGAAATTTCTGGAAGTGGAACTGTTAAGGCACAGATTATAAACCTACAGAAATCTATGAAGTTTCACCTATTGACAACTGTAATTACAACTGTGAAAAATCCGAAGGAGGGAAAGCAAAATAATAAAACTTTCAGTTTGGAAGACTTTATGACATTGTACTAACCGAGAGGCTGATTCACCATCACAAGAAGATCTCCACTTGTTTGTATCTGCCTCTGGCCCATGGATGTACTTCCCTTATCACACAAAAGTGCTGTGATGTAGACTGATGATCTTAACAAAACCTCTAAATAGACAAAATAATCACATATTCTCTAAATAACACAACAGCACATTATTCTTTCCTAAGTCATGTTACAATAATATGCCATATTTGTATTTACTATGCCCTCACTATTTTAACATATGTAACATTTCTATGGTTTCCTCCTCTAAATAAAAAATATTTATAAAATAGTTTTTAAATCCATAGTTTTGAAAAAAAATAGGATTTTTCTTAACATGCTGTTATCCTGTGGTGATGTCATGTCATAAAAGAAGGCATGGTCTCTTTTAGTAATGCTTTCGGGTTTATAGTAAATGGAGACATAGAATATGCATTTCTATAAATGAATATATTTATCTTACAGCAAGATAAATGACAATCACTTCCTCGCCTGTTTATACTTGTTTATAATTTCATAGTTTCATTTGGATAAAAAAACCCTCATAGATGATTACTCAAAGCCACACAATTTCTAAATAATGCTGCTATTTAGGATGTTTGTTTATTATTGTTAGGTCTTTGATATCTCTGATATTACAGAGCTCCATTTATTTCCTGCAAAGGAATAAGCATACCTTCCCTCCCTTCCCACGTTCAGGCAGCTATGCAACTCGCTAGTAACTTTATTCTAAAATCCATGAAAATTTGGTTATAAAACTGAACATGAGAAGCCCCAGGTGCTCAGAACACACCTTTCACTTCTCAGATATGATCCATTACAACATAAACATATGCTTTTTCTTTCCCTCAAGAGTTCTTTGAATATTCCCTTTGCCCGAGTTCTAGAAATCAGAATGGTTCAGATTCTGAATAAATTTAATCTCATTCCAAGAAGCCAAACAATATAACACAAAGTGATGGAAGTATAATTACTAGCATTCATTTGCTAAAGCTATCATTTTATCTTAAAGTTCTGCAGCTGGTTTAACGTCAATTGTTTCAGCACTTTCTCCCACTATATCCTCTGCATGATGATTTGTTCAAGCTCTGATCAACATTCTCCATTTATCTGATATAATTGCATTTATCTTCAGGAGCTACAACAATGACATTTTCTTCTTAAGTTGCACCTAAGAGTATATGTATATAGAAGAAGAATAAAGGAGGGGAGAAAGGTATCTGTATAACACCTGATGGAGTGCTTGCTCAGAAAATTCATTGGTTTGATCCATTTTTGTTATGCAGAGGATTTCACTTTTTCCCCTTTTTCTCCACTCTTTTGACCTGTCTATTTTGGCTCTAAGATTACATTTTATGGGTTTTTTTTAAGTATAATATTGTTTTACTTTATTAGTCTTTCATATTCTACCATTTTTCCTTTCTTTATGATAACCATTCATATTTGATAGCAAATACAAATAAATGCCATTACTGTTTCAATTATTTGGTTATTATTTCCTGCTATTTCTTGGTCAGATTTTTGTTGTTTTAATTAAGTTTTTGTTATCACTTAGAATCATAAAATGGCAGGGGTTGGAAGGGACCTCACACTGATTGATTTCTTGTGAAATCAATCACGTGATATTTATTTTGCATCTACTGTGAGATACAAATTTTATTACATTAAATGCTTCTACATACTAGAACATAGGCAGTTCCTAGGGGACAGTTGCTATGCATGAAGTTGAAGGATGCAACAGTGCCAATATGGTATCTCTATCCAATAGAAGGCTCCTTCAAGATGAGTAACAAAAGATTTGACAGCTTATTGGATTTTTATGAAGAGGAAAATGGAAGAGAGAAGAAAAAAAAAATCTGGCTTATTAACCTGGAGCAAAAAGGCTTAGCTGTCAAGGGATAATCCTCAGATGCTTGCCATGTCTTAATTAAACACAACAGGGGTTGATAAAATGCAGAGAACCTACCTAAACTCCCTGCTCTACAGTGTTCTGCCTAGACATCGAAGATGATTTTGAATTCTCTGCAGCTTGGGAATGGTACTGAACAGTTGTCAGATTTCTACATAATGCATTTCAATCAAGACTTGAGAAGCAAGAGCCTCGTTTGTAAGTATTTTGCAGGAAATGCTTTCCTGACAAGAATAAAACGTTAGGAGGTAATCTTTGCTTTCAGTGTTTTATTATAAACCATAACAAAACATACTTTTAGGAAAAAAAGAACATACATCTTCCAGAAGAAACACTGGCTCATCCACATTTCACAGGCTGATCATTAGTAATTTCATTTTCAGGTATTGAAAACAAGGCCAAAACTGTTTAGGTTTCCCATTTAGCTTCTGAAGATCTGAAAACTAATGATGAATTAGAATCTGGCCACTGGTATGTAAGACATTTTCCTGTTTTGAGGGCTGCTGTTCTGCAGTCATCTTTGTCTCAGTGCTTGTCTGTAAAGCACTTGACAGGGATTTGCTGTGTGCTCACCTGCACACAATGCTTCTCTATAGTTCAATCTACTTAATTTAATTAAGAAGAAATAAATATCCCATAAGAACATTCCCTGTTTACTATATCTGCAATGGCTGTACATCCTGTAGAAATTGCCTACAAATACTATGAGGAAGGATGATGATTTTTGTCACTGGTAGGATGAAAGGATACACTTTCTGTGAATGCTGTTAATTCTGGAAAAGTTTGGGAATCCCTTCCCCCAAATTTAAGTTAAAAAACAGAAGTTAATGGACTCACACCACACTAGCAGTATATTAAACTATTTAAAAAATACTCCTCCATGCAGCAAGAATAACAAATACAAGTCTGGCTACATTTCATATGGAAGTCCCAAGGAAATGTATTCTTGGGGGATCCTCTCAGCTGTATTTGTACTGTAAATGCATTTACAACCCCTGGCCAAATCCCCATTGTTCTAGTTTCCAGAAGCTATCACTAACAATATTGAATTTAATCACTGTGCCAATCCATTTATTCACCTAGAAAACAAGCATAACAATTCTGAGTGGGGTTTTCATGAGTACATAAGTGATTGAAAAATCAATGGGACTTGCTCTCTTAAGTCACTTAAGACCAGATATTAATGTATCTGTGTGTCTAGAGATCAAGACAGACACCTGGTGGGACTTTCATAACACCTACCTCCCACTGACATCTCATCCTCTTACCTCGCTTATACTGGCTATTAGAAAGTTTAATTAATGAGTGATTGAAGTGCTTTGTATAGTGTTCCATGATCTTAAGGAGAGCTGCATGTAGCCCGAAAGCACTTTTATTCAGTCCTCTGGAATGATAAGTTAAGGACTTAAGAATGCTGGTAAAATTCATTTACAAGAAATCAAATAAAAGCTGGTAACTCTTTTCCTGCAAGCAGGACAAGCAACAACAGGAAACATAGTCTTTAAATTTCTTTGCATCTTTCATGTCAATTTCTACCATGCCCATTATGTTGGATTCTAATATTTACACAAATTCTGCAGATAGGACTCAGTAATTAAAACTACAACAGCTAATGATAACATGGAAGCATGGCAAGTTAGAATATAGTCCATACAATGAGACTTGATGTCGTGAAGAGATGTATTCTTCACACAGTTTAGACTGCATGGGTAAAGCATCGAGTTCAAAATACAAAAATGCCTGATGATAATATGTAGATTCCACAGTCACATATCAGTGGAGGCAATTGCTTTCATATCTAGTGAAAAGATACAGGGAAGATAAAACCACAAGTTAAGGCTGGAGTCTAGGTGAACCTGCTTCTGTAGGGGGATTGGACTAGATGATCTCTAAAGGTCCCTTCCAACCTCTACCATTCTATGATTCTATGATGCAACCTATGACAAAACCCTTCAAACAAAACAGAATCACTCTTACAGTTGAAAGGTTTCCATGAATTAAAACAGTAACGAATATTGAAAAGTAAAAAACACCCATATTTTTTAAAAACCCATACATCAGAGCAGGATTTATCTTCAAAGATTCCTTTCTTGGTTCTTCGAAAAACATCTTAAACTGTAGCATGCCCTCTAGATTCCTTGCTCCTTTAAGAAAGTACATCAATTTATAGGCTGCAGGTAATGACTGATGTAAAACTTACGCTATCAGCACAAGAGCAATAATGGACTCTCAATGCAAGCCAGGTAACTGCTGTGAGATGGAGTAATTCTCCTTTCCAGCTTTGATGAATACTTTGATGCAGTCTCTCCTCTCACAATATATAAACATTACAGAGAATCCTCGTGAAACAGCAGTTAAGGGACATTGGGTATTTTTAGAATTCGCCCCGAATGTAGAAATGACACATGATATTTCAAGAGGACATTTTCAAGGAAGTTTGCAAGAAAGGACTCACTGTAATCTACTAGAATATATGAATTCTCCTTAACATTTCATATGTTATCATTTACAAACAGCATTAAATAAATATATACAGAATATAAGGTCCAGGTTCCTGTGTTACTTTGAAAGCATTCCCCTCCCCCAGGATGCTACAGTCAACAAGCCAATTTTATGAGTCTGAACCACTTGTAATTTGCATTCAAAAGACTATTTAATCTTGATTCTGATATCATCCTGGACACCTCAGGAAAGGCTCACTATGAACAGAAAAACCGTTCCTGTAGACATCTTGATAAAAGAGCAGACTACAGAGTAGACTGGCAGGTACATAATTTAAACAGTTTTATTTACCACTTCAGAGAGCAGCATTCGATCAACTATTATCAGCTTCTGTTTTCACGCTTGTCTAGCAAAACATTGAACTTTTATTTCTAAATTATTGCAATAAAAAGAAATCCAAATAATACTATGAAACTTGTTTCAGAAAAAACAAAAACAAAAACCAAAACAATAGTGGTTTTAGAGCCTTTATAAGAGGACTTTCTGTATGACAAAGCTAAACTTTTGGAGAGATGCTTGAAACTATATTGCCACCTGCTGTCTCAAACAAAACTCAGGAGACAGGTCTGGATGGCTGTATTATTTAAAATTCTGCAAGTATTCTATTTACTTGGAAAGTCCATCGTGAAGCAGGGAATGAAATACACATTTTAAAACTGTGAAGAGGGATTTAGTGCCTACTTTCCCTTTCTTTGGCTTGCCATGACTGGTCCAGAAAAAAAAAAAACCACATGAGTAAATGTAACAGAAATTACCAGTGAAGTCATGCCCTGCTCATCATGAAACAGCATTCTCTTGTAGCTCTTATCACACTCTGACCAGACACATACAGCTGGAATGAAATCAGGCATATGAGAGGCATGGAAGTGAAGAGATGCTTAATACAGAGAGAGAGATTGTGAATATTGCAGGCTGACTGAGAAGAAGAAAATGCTTCAGTTTTCAGTTCTTCTTCTAGCAAAGAGGTGACTGTCTATAGGAAACTAGCATTTAGTCTCTCTATGGTAACACTAGATTTAAATTAATTAAGTTTTGGGAGAAACAGGATGGTGAAAGAAAAAGAGTAAAGATTTTTTTCTAACACTTTGGTTGTTTTGAGAGAAATAAACAGAACGTGAGTTAATTGGTATATAAACACTGTTAAATTAATTACAAGAGATTATGTAAATAAACTGAGGTATTTTAAAAACAAAAAAAGAAATCAAAAGATATACACTGAAAAGTTAGACATATGTCCAGGGGGAAAAAAAAAGCCCAAAGCACTAGTACTGTGTTAAATAAACAGACAAAGAGAAGTTGCATTAATGAAAAGCGTGTAGCTTAGAGCAGTATTTCTGGGTCCAGGTTACTAATAAAAGAAAATTTAAAACCTGCTGTGTGGATAACTACAAAAAATGCTATTCTTGAATAACAGAAGAGACACACAATGTCTATTTGAAATGTCTTCTTCCGAACTAAACAAACAAACAATAAGCTTCCTGATGGACACAAACCCAATTTCAGTGTCGTGTGAAAGCATTGTTCATCAGACTTCGATAAGCATGTATTGCTTCATTTTGTTTCACTTTAATCAGATTTTCATTCCTGGACTTAATGATGATCCTACAATATATCAGCAAGACAAATTAATGCTCAGAGGTTGTTCTTGACAACATCTCAGGGAGACCTCGGAGACACTGATACAAGGCAGCCAAAAATGGGAAGTTATCAATAACATATCTTGTATGTTCTGCACGTCACAGGACATCAGTGTAGTGCATTTCTGACAAAAACTCCACATTTTCTTTTCCTCTCATGTCCTAGTACTTAAATAAAAGTTTCAAATAAACTTAAATTAAAAAAAAAAATCAAAGTTAGTTGATGTACCCATCAATAAATTCCCGATGAACAGCTGTGAAGCAATATTTGAAAACAAAAAAAGGCATAATGTGGTCTGACTTACGTGCTAATTCAATATTATATGTTCAATACGAAACAGTCCATGTAAGTTAGAGTGAATTTTGTGTACACATTAAACTCAGGTTCATTGTATGTTTCTCTTTTTATTTGTTTCCTTTGTAGCCTCCATAGAGCAAAACTTCTATTACTGTCAGCTGCACTAGGCACTACAGGATCCACCCCATACAGATGGTACCCTTAGCCACACAAAATTAACTACTTATCTAGAAGCAACACTATTCAAGACAAATCTTACGGTCTTAACATCTTTTGCAGTGAAGGATTTCTGTAAGCATTGGGCTTTAAGCATAATCTTAAATGCCATCTTGAACAGTAAAATATCAAATCGGTCTCTGAAGCATTTTATAGACTCCAACCACACTCTTCAAATGTTCCTAACACGTGTCGAAGATTTTTTTTCCTAAAAGTGCGGCAAAATGTAAATTTTTGAATTAAATTAATTTAATTTGCATGTTTGCGTGGCCTGTTATCCAAGCAGGTATAAGTACAAAACAACAGACTGTGGACAGGGCTTAACAGCTTCTAGAACGCTTCTCAAGAACATCAGGGCTGGACCACGATCCCCTCTCCAGACAAGGCTCCCAGGAGCCGCTGCCCAGGAGCGAGGCTGAAGCCCCTCAGCCCATTTCTTCCCCCATCTTCGGCCACACGCCCTTCCCTATTCCCGACCTTGTTCGCTTTGTCAAACCACACCAGGAAAAAAGAAACCGTGCGAGAGAAGCAGCAGCTCTAAAACAGCCTGTTCGGAGACGCAGAGCCGAGCCTGCCCTTCCCCTCCCGCTGTAGCGCACCCATCTTCCCTCCCTCCCCGCCCGTCTCTCTTTCCCCCGCTCCTCAGCCGCTGGAGCGCAGGGTGCAATCCCCGGCCGTTGCTCGGCGCTGTGTGCGCGCAGCCTCCCAGCCGCCAGCCTCCATCCCCCACAAGGCCCCGCTGCGGCGGCCCCGCAGTGTGCGAGGAGCCCATTGGCGGCGCCGCGCAGAGCCTGTGGCCGCCCGCCTGCCACCGGCCGCCGGCGGGGGATGCTGCTGGGGCGCAGCTGCTGCCGCGCCTCGCCGCGCAGCAACCGGGCACAGCAATGAATCTGGGGTAAGGAGGCGGCGGAGAAAGAGACGCGCTGGACTGGCATCGCGAGTCCTTTCCTTGCGTAGCGGGCCGGTGGCGCGGCTCCGCAGGGAATCCCGCGGCCCCTTGTCCTTTAGGTGCTCCACGCCTCGCCGCCCAGGCATCTGCGCGATAAAGCCGAGGGACTGAGATCCCTGTCCTGGGAGGAGCTCGGGAAGGGGTGCGGAGGGCAGGGTAGAGGGATGAGCGTTTCAGCCGTGCGAGAGGAACGCTTGCGCCATCCCCCAGGGCGAGACAGGCAACAGTTCGGGGATTCCGTGATGCTGCCCCGGCCGGCCGCGTTGCACAAGCCCCGGAGGCTGCCAAGGAGCGGGGGAAGGGCGCTCGGGTGCCGCTGCCGCTGGCCCGTTCCCCGGGTCCTGCCCCGGCGGCTGCAGCGTGGAACAAGGGCCGGGCGCACAGCCGCCTCTGCTCTTCGACCACTCTACCTACAGTTTGAGGCACTGCGGTAACACAACGCGAGCCTCAGCGGTGATAAGGGTTTTCTTCATGTCTTTCTTTCTTTCTTTTTGTTTTAAATGAAAGCTTGAAGATAAGTGTTACTTTCAACATTAATCTTCATGTTATGTTTTCTCTCCTTAACGCAGAGAAGGAAGAAAAGCATTTGGGTACCTCACAGTCACACGCTGCCAACTTTTATTCTTTTGTTTAAACCTTTATAATAACACTTATTCCCCTCCGAAACACAGACTGCACTGCACAGAAGGACAATTAAAGCCTGTTTTCAGAATACAGTCTCTCTTTGTGACCAGTGCTGGCACGCAGGGAGACCTGTTCAGCATTTTTTTTTTGTAGCACACTGTTGATATTGTTGTACTATTAAATAATTTAAATACATTACACTATTAAATTGAAGCAGGTGTATTGCTACCTACAACAGTACAGAGCAGCACCTTCAACAGGAAGATTTACTTTATAACAAGCAATTCCAGGTTTTCCAGTATCTATAATGAAAATAACACCCTCCCTAGAGACCTGTTGATTTCTTTGTATTGTTACTTCTACAAAGGTAGAAAGCTTGGGGTTTGAAACACCAGCTGGACCAATAATAAATACAGTGTTAGAGTTAAGTATCATTGCACTTGTTATTAACATAAACACCCTGCCTTCATCAGATAATTTAATATTTCACATTCTTTTTCTCCCTTTTCTTAATTTTGCAGTGATGGACTGAAGCTTGAAACTGAAGTGCTGAATGGAAAACCTAGACTAATTTTGGCTTCCTCTGGTATGTTTTTATTCATTTATCCCAAGTAATCTTTAAACCTTCTTGAAGATAAACCTAAGAGCCAGCATCAGGAAGCACAGCTTTAGTAAAATATTTTGGGGTTAGGAGGAATATTTATGCATTGTTATTTACAAGTCTTATTGCTTACCAGCTTCATACTGAAGAGTAGATTAATAATGAGCTTCTGAATAGTCTGTCCACTGGTGAGCAGCTGGCAAATAGTCTTGACTCTTTACTTGACTGATGTAACTTTATAGCACCTTACTTGTCAAGAAAAAAGAGGCTTAATAACTCTGCTTAATTTACACAGAATTACATCATTACAGGCATGTTTCTGACTTTAATGCAGCTTTAGTGTTTGGCAGCTGATGTTTATAATTTTCAATAGGCTTTTGTTTTTTTTAGACCAGATCTCATTATTACCATCTGAGACAGACTTTTCCAGTATATGGTCACAATTAAGTGTTAATAAATTCTGGGTTTGTGATTTCTCAGATGTATGTTTCTATACAACCACAAATCCACTTTTCCCACTGTTCTGCAAAGCAGTCAGGATACAGAAATTCTCTGTTTAATGCCTTCTAAATTATCTTTAATTTACCAGACAACTGTCTAATGAGGCATTATGGAGTATTTTGAGCACGTAAGGAAACAAAACCTTGCAGCTACCTCTGAAACAGCTATTCTACAGCTTTTAATTTTTATAGCCACAGTCAGCATAATTGACTGTCTAGGGAGAGTGTACATTCCAGAGTGCTCCAAGGTAAAGCGTTACCTTTGACTTTGAAGTAGCCTTGAACAAGCAGTCTTCTCCAGGAATTAACATGTTTAGACAATTGATATAAATAGCACTTCCTTGAATTGAGCTGTGTAAAAAAAAAAAAAATTGCATCAAGTTGTATTACTTCTGAATTTCCTTTATTTTGCGCTGTCAAATACTGCTTACAGTCTTAGGAGCTAAAGCAGGATTATTCTGTTGCAGCTTAAGCTGCTACTTGAAGTAGTTGTTGAGTTGTTTTTCAGGAGGAAGTTGTTATTAAATACTTCTCTCATATGTTTGTGTTTGTTTCCCAACAGATAAATCAAAGTCTGCAATGAAGGTAAGTGGAAGTAGCACACAAATTAACTAGTTAATGTTAACACTGAAATTTGAGAACTCATTTGAACTGTCTAAACACTTGCAATCTATGATATTTATGCAAGACAAATATATACTTATGGATCCTGTCCAGATGGAGATTTCTGTGATCTCTCAGGTTCATAATAGGTCCTAAAAAGGATTAATTAAAGTTCTATGACTACTTTTACCTTTGCAAAATGCTTTACTGCATTTTGCCAAGAAGTTACAGAAGCACAGGGAATCATCTAAACTAGAACTTCCAGAACTTTCAAGGTTGAAATAACACTGGCTGTATGGTGGAAGCATCTACTTGTACACAAAAACAACTCAGAATTAATGTTTAGTAATTATTTTACATTTTATGCTACATTTTTTTCATACTGTCATTTTTAAATATTCAAATTTAGGTGCTGTCTTCTCTTTAAGGTCCTCAGGAATATTCATTAGTTTATACCAAGTTAGTTTCTGTTCATGTAATAGAGAAGAAAAATGACACTTATTTTACTTGTTGCTTCGATCTTATGCTCATTGGTTGTCTGTGCAATTTTATTTCCTTATTTAACATATGGTGAAATCTTACCGCTTTTACAGATGGATAATAAAGCCAGAGGCCCTAAACAGGCATTGAGAATAAGGCATACTGGGCACGTTCTGAGGTCAACACCAAACGCTTGTATCAAGCAGGAAAACTTAACAAAACCAAGGAGTGAATCAAGCTTATCAACAATAAAAGGTGAAAAACTGCAAGTTAATAAACACTCCTCACACGAAGCTGTGAATAAAGATCACACTTTGACTTCCCAAAAACACAGGACAATCAAATATCTTGATTCGGAGAATGTTGTTAAAAAAAGTAAACAGAAACCTCAAAGCCCTTGTGTATCAGCTGAAGACCTAAGAAGTTTTGTGTGTTTAACACAAGACCAGCTTCAACAGATTTTGATGACTGTAAAAGAAGGAACTACAAGCACCTCTGAGACTCATAATGAAAAGCAAGAAGAAACAGGTAAGATACGGCTATTTGAGTAAGATAGTTTCATGCATGCAGAACAAACTGTGAAATCTTAACAGTTCATAATTTATTTGCAGCCTGCAGAGATATTACTTTATATTTAATGGTCTCAAAATACAAAATACAGTTTGCTCTTCTTATGGATGGGATATTGCCTGTTACTGTTAGGAATCAGGCATTTGATAATTTTAACAGTAAAAACTAAGGATTACTCAACAGTGTTCCAGTACTTTGAAGAGCAAAACAACAAGCCATTCTGTCAATATGTCACACAAAGAAGGAACCATTTACATTGGGAAAAAAAATCTCCAGAAGTGCACTGTACCATTGCCATTAGGAATGGAGACAAAAAAAAAAAGTAAATCCAATACCCCAAAGAGATAAGCCCTTCTGCTTTTGTGAAGAGTTCAGGTCTTGGTATAAGTCTCAAGAGCAGTAGTGCTCTTTGGCCCAAAAATGTGCATATATCCTTTTGCCTAACTGTAATATTACTATTGAATATCTGCTCAGAAGCAGAAGAACCATTACTTATCTTCCTGTTTTACATCCTTGATACTGTTTGTGGACCTAAGGGAGCTGGTCAGCTCTTTGCCACCAAGAATAAGACACGCTGCAGTTGAGTCCCAAAGTCCAAGCTCTTAACCAAGAATAGTGTTTGCTCAAAGTCTAGCATTTCAACAATAACCTGTGAAGATGTAACTTACATCCCGTAGCTACACAAGCAGGGCTCAAAAGAGTTGTATTAAACAGTGGGCAATCTGCAAGTTTCTAGTGTTCTCCTCAATGCTGAAGAAAGTTTATTGGTCATATGTATATTTATATATATGTTTATGTATATTCTACCCCAGCTGCTACTGAGGCATCAGAGGAAAAAATACCATTGCTGCAAAAAGGTTGTGAAGTTTCATCTGTTCCAGATGAAGCTCACTCTGATTCAAGCAGGAAACAAGAAGCATATCCACAGCCAGGACAGAAAATTGTGTATGTAAATTTGTGCTACTGTCTACAGAAATTGTATCTTTAGTGAAGATTCATATTGTGCTGCTTAATCACAGTAAGAATCTTTATAAAATTCACAGGTTAACTTTTAATTACTTTTTAGGTAATTTTTTTTCATCCTTTTCTCTAGAAAGGACTCATGGAAACCTGCTGACATGTTTAGTACCTTGGGTGAAAGAGAAGGAGAGAAAGCCTTGTCAGAATTTAGAAAGACCCAATGGAAGAAGGAATTAGGTACTGAGAATATACAGAATGTATTTTTCATCAATTTCTCACACTCAAGATGCCAAGAAACTTTGTGATCCTTATGCTCTTTTAAATTTACTTACATCTGTGCAGTTGCTACAAATTGGAAGGTACACAGTCTTATTAGTCTCCAACACAGGCTTAAGATTCTTTGCATCAAATTCTGAGATTGAGGATTATCTATAAATTCTTGCAAAAATGGTTCTTAGCCAAATAAATATTATCATAAATCATAAATATTCAATTATGCTTCATAATTTAGGTGTTGCTTACCACCAATTTTGACACATTCTGCCAGTAGTTGATAAGCCATTATCATTAAGAAATTCATTTGTTTTTTTGGATGGGAAAAGTGTCACCCTAACCTACTCAATGTATCAAATTGCAATTTGACCTTGAAGCAGTTTGCAGTCCTGCCCTATCACCAACAAAGGGGATCTCTGTAGAAAAATTTAAATGTTTAATGCAGTAGTGAATTCTGTATGACAAATTTAAGTTTGCATGCAGGAGGGTTGTGTTCTGTTTTCAGCTTGGGTGTAGACTAGTTTCAGGGTTTGATTCTGCATTGTCAGTAGCCTCCAAGTCTATCTCCATTGGTTTAATACTATTAACACTAGTCCAAGAGTGGTACAATAAAATGGAGAGAATTTATATACTTACCTAATTGTTAGTTTTCTCTCTTTCCCTGGGACATTGTTAACCCTTCAGTGTTTTGTGATTTTTCTCAGAGAGATTGCCTCATTACCTCTTCATCTCTGGGCAGAGACTCATCTGCTGTCCTCTCGAGCAAAATTATGTTTCGACTGGTCAGACAATGGTGACTTACTCTTGTAATATATTTTACAATGAAAACTACAGGGTAGGCATGCATTGCTGCTTTTTTAAATACAAACAAAAAACTACGCCATGTCTGTATTAGGAATTCTTTTTTTTTTTTACCCCAAGATGAACAGGTAGCACTGAAGAAGAAACTGAAAGAATCTTTGGAGGGAGAAGTGGGTTATTTCTGGCCAAAACCTGGCAATAATAGAACCCATAAAGAGAAAGTGGAAGGAGCTAACCCAGATAAGGTAAGGCTATCAATTAATAGCAAAGAGATGCCACTTTCCACAGCACTGTTCTAGATCAGTTCAAATTCTAGTTCATGTGAGATTCTCTGTCCAAATACAGTAGAATCCAATCTCAGTGGTCACTTTAAGCTCTTTCATGGCATGAATTGCTGCAACTCCCTGTTTCATACTTACTGATTGCTCCAGTTTGTAGGTTCATAGAATAAGATCTCTGTAGCCTAAACAACCCATTCCTGTCCCTCCATGTTGATACCCAACCAAAAGGTATAAATCTCTTCTAGTTCTGTTTTGAGGAATAGTCTCAAAAGTAATTCCTGGTTATATAATGATTTATATTGTTCACAGGCTCTCACGTATTTGATTGCAAGCTGACTTGCAAGTAGCCTTGTAGCCTGCCTTTTCAATAGTCAGATGAAAATGTTGTGTCAGATTAATGTATTAGGCTCAGATGAGACTTCTCCAGGAAAACTGGTTGCTGTTAAAGCAAAGTTAGGTTTGTACTTATCAGTTATTACAACAAAAGCAAATGGCTTTTTCTGGTGGCATATTCAGCATTCCTTGAAAGGTTCCTACTTTGCCCCATCAGAATTTGTTTGAAGCTACATAATTAATAAATACTAGGTATGACATGCTTAGTTACAAGCTTTGGCTGAGCTTTTACTGAATAGCAGCTTCTAGAAGTATAATTTACTTGTTTCTTATATGTTAAAGTCTGTTTAGTACAAACGAAACAGGTGAGCTAAATAAATCAAGTCTTAAAAGTGGTCACTTTGTTTGCAGACAATGTGTCCATCTGACTCAATTACTACCACTGAGGAAAACTGTGTCTGTACAACTGCTTTAACCGCAGAGGCTGATAAAGTTCCATTGAATGTTTCAAGTGCCCCATCTGCACAGTCTTCTGACTTACCAGCTGTCAGTTGCACACCATTTTTATTTGGGGTAAGACTTTAAATTGAATACAGGGTTTTTTACTTATTCACAACAGATATATATATCCATTAGTTCTTTTAAACCAGAAGAAATTAGTAGACCTTTTTGCTCCAAAGAACTGTTTCTGAATGAATGTTTGTCCAAATATTGATGATTTAAAGACTGAGCATTTTCAAGGCCAACGTGAGGAACAGTACTAGAGGTGTGACATCAAGTTGATTAGCTTTGAAGTATCTTTTAAAGAAATAGAGAAGAGGGAGCTTAGCAGAAATAGAAGACTTTTAGAAAAATATTAATGGCAGAAGGTTCAAGAAGTAAATTTGAGTTACTGCTAGTAGGCACTCCTTGAACAGCAGTTTTTATCAGATAGCATTGAATCTTCTCAGTGCCAGTGGAGTTGGTATAGTTATAGTATAGTTATCCAGAAAAGCAGAAACAGAAGATGGGCTCTAGAATTTACTTGAGACAGATTATTACCAATTAGATCATAATGCTGAATCTACTTGAACACCAACTGAGCAGTAAACCATAGAAAGAAGGGAGGGATTTTTATTCCATATGTATTTAAATGGTTTTTTTGGAGTAAGAGGCTGATGGTTCAAGTTGGAGTAATATTTAAGACTGGTGTATTCAGCATCTTTCTAACAACTGAAAGCAGAGCAGTCAGTTGTTACAGTTACAAACATAAAGCAGTCAGTTGCTACAGCTACAAACTTACCTTCACTTTTTTTGTGCAAGACAACAGCCTAGCAACTAAAGGCAAAGCTTTCTGCCACGTCTTTATGATATGACTGGACAAGGTACTGATGTTTTTTGTACAAGAGAGAGACAAGCATTTATCTTACTTCAGGTGGCTCTACCACAGGAACAATGTTATAGTGCTTTGAAGCTTGAGCAACAGAAGAAGTGGCTTGAAGAGCTGGACAAACAGAAGGAAGAAGCTAAGCTACGAAAAATAGAAGAAAAGCTTCATTTCTCCAAGGTATCTGTGGTTCAGAGGGACTTTTTGGACCAAGAGAAATTTTTCTCTATATTTTTGCTCTAAAAATAATAGGTAAATCATAGACCTAATGAAGTGGTGACTAAGGTATAATTATATTTGCAGCATGTCCAAGTTTTCACCAGAAGTCTGTAGGACATTCTACTTGAACATTCAGCCAGTAGCTGTTCCATTGTTACAGTGGCAGAGAACAGACTGCCATGTACCTGGTGTGATGTGTTAGGAGTACAGAGTGGAGAGATAAAGACAGTGATATTGCAATGCTTTTTTTTTCCCTTTCCCATCATTGTGTGAAAGCACTAGGGTCTGGGAAGTGTTGCAACTGGCTGGACACTTTGTAAATTGAAATTCTCTGTAGACTACAGAAGGCCATGAGAAAAGAGAAGGTAAGTTACAGACAACTACAGCGTGTCAGTGGTGTTCAAATCCTGTTTCTATAAACATTATTTCAATATTTAATATACTTTTAAAAATACTTCTCCAAAAAGTACTGAAGAGAATAGCCTTACCTTTTTGACCCTTTGGTTTTTGCAGGCTGTTTAATGTAGCTCTCATGCTGGATCTAGAAGGAAACTGGTCAATGTAATTGCTTTACATGTAGAATACCTGAAGATACTTTTAATACTGTAACTATGGGCCAATTTGATCAATATATCTTTTACCCTGGAAGCTCTTCATATAGAAGCTGATTCCTTTACATGTTACTACTTCTACTAGTAATAGTTTTAAGGTCAGTGGAATATTCTGCATTCTTATACAGCCCAATACTGACACGATCTTCAAAAGACTCTTTGTCTTTTGAAGAAATATGCAGTGAGATTGTACTGTTGCTAGCATTTAGATTTCAAAATCACTATAAACTGCTTTAACCACAGGATTATATCTTTCACCATGCATGAGATGCTTTGTATTATTGGTGAACAAGAATCTTAGTTACAAAAACTTAATTGCTACAAATGTTTATAGGCTTTGGCCTTCCAGATTAAAAGGCTACAGTTTTTACTGTTGACTGAACCATTTACAGCAATTACATAGTTCCCAGAAATTCTTCATTTTAGAATTTTCTTCAATTTTTAAGACTCAGAAAGAGAGCTTTCCTACCCACCCTCCAAAATACTCCCTTGTTGCCAGGATCAGTTACATACCTACACACAGGGTTTTTTTTATTTCCTTGTTGGTGAAGGCATCAAATTTCCTGTGTAAATTGAGCTTTGTAACTGTGAAGAGAACACAGTTGTGAAAAGTTCCTTCATTAGCTGCCTTGGTTTTTAATTGGATAGGTGGACTTGGGGAAATGATTGCAGTCAGCAGTGAATAACCCTACTGTAATCTCACAGCCTCTTTTTGAAAAGAAATTAATGTGCATTGAATGTAGTTTACTGCAACATCTTTTTTTCAAGTTTCATGTTATACTGTCAGTCCTTCTGCACGTTGAAGAAGAAAAAAGCAGATTTTGCAACTACTCTGATCTGCTTCTACAGCACAGAATACTAAAAGGGGAAAAAAAACTCAGGGATCAGGAAGAATATTAATTTGGAGTCTTATTATTTGGACTTTGATTTTTTTTTTGCCTCTTTTAAATAGCTGTGAATCTTCTCTGACACTAATTTTTGTTTAAGGAAATCACTCCCAGAAAGTTTATTACCTAGAGCAAAAATGAAGGCCCTTTATGTACAAATCTTTTATTAGTCATATATTGGAATGGTGGAATTGCCAATACTGAGCCAGAAAGATAAGCCTGGGTGGTACGGAAGAGAGACTTAAACCCAGTATGTCACCTTTACAAAAGTTATAGGCTCTTTGCTAGTATAGCAGTAGTGGCTGCTGTGTGTGGAAGAGATTTTGAAACACTTACTTTGTAATAGGCTTGAATCCCAGAAGAGCCTGAATCTATCTAACATTTCTTTTCTTTTCCTGATTTTGGTGGTTTTTTTTCTGAAAATACAGTAACAATTTGGTTTTGCTGACCAAGTGTATGGATTAGCACTACAATTTTTGATCCGACTTGTATTTTAAGCAACAAAGACACTTGTTTTCCTATTCAGGGAATTAACTACTGTCTGTATTGTAGTTCTATAAGAAAGCTTTTCAAATGTTCCTGTTTTACAAGATGTATGTTGTCTTGTTTTGTGAACCATACTTTATAGAAACAGTGTAATTGAGCATCTTTCCATTTCTTTTGTTGCTTCATGTTTATTTAGGCTGAAGAGCATGACAGATGGGCAATGCATTTTGATTCTTTAAAGAACCACCTTAGTGCTAATACAGAACACCCCTTAAATGGAATGTACAAAAAGCAGCCTGAAAGTCTTTGCCTGTCACCTGACCCTAAGGAGCTGACTGCTTTTATTCACCCTTTTTCACCTGCAGCTTTAGGCAACCTCATGCCCTTAAAAGTGGAAAATGCAGAAAAAGCTGCTAAAAACAGTGCTTTGGAACACAGTCAGAAAGTCAGGTGAGTGAGCATTGCAAGGACAAGCATCTTTCCAGACAGTACATCTCTGATCCCTCCTCAGAAATTAATACATAAATTAGTACTATTCTTTCAATCTGATCTTTGGATCTTATTCGTTTGACTTTTGCCTTTTTTTCAGAACTATCTGTTGTTTCACTTTTGAACGGCACAAGTTAATAAAAAATTAACTCATTAATTGTTAATTTGTTAATAAAATTGACTGCAAATAACATTAACTTTGTTCCACAGTAAAATTAATTTCATAATTATACATTAATACAATAGGACAACCTCAGTATGAAAATATTACTTGAAATCTAACTGATCCTAATTGAAGGGCTTTAGGATTATTGTTTAATGATTAAAAAACATTTACTATTTCTTTGTTCGTAGTTTCCTCCGTTCCATGACAGCTCTTCTGGACCCTGCACAGATTGAAGAGAGAGACAGGCGGCGGCAGAAACAGTTAGAACATCAGGTAGAGTTTTGTTTTGAAGTCTAAGACTACTTTAATAAGAAAGAATTGAAAGTTAGTGTTGTCCTATGAATAAAGCATGAGATTTAGTACCAGAATCTTGTGAAGCGCTTTTGTTCTTCACATTATATGTTTACAGTTGTTTAACAGTATTTTATTCAGTTAGTCTCCAGAGTTTTCTTTTAACATTTGTACAGAGATGATTGCATTTCTGTAAATGAATTCTTGCCTCAAAAAACATACAATGCAGTCTCTAGAGCTTGAGTAGTTTTGTCAGTCTCCACTGTCATCAGGAGGACTGATATTTACAGATACCCATTCTGTGAGTCTTTATATTTTTATCAGCTTTACTGTAATTTACATTCTTTCTGTGGCACTGAAACTGAATGCATATCTGCCTGATGATGTCTCTAGCACAGCCTAAAGAAGTCTTAGTATAAACTGTAATGAGTCTCTTCTGGTCTAACTGTTACTCTGCTAGACCAAAATACTAGCTTACAGTATGTAAGGTAACAACCAGACCACCATGTGGTTTTGGTGATTTTTGGTTTTGAAAACATAAAAAGCTCATCCTGTTTGAGAACTTTTAAACTGCTTATTGGGGCTAGTGGTTTATAAAAAAAAACCAACCAACCAAACAAAAAAAGACATAATTCAAACCAAAAAGCCTCCACCAAAAGGCAGGCAGCTACCTGTCATGTGGTCCTGGGAGAAATAAAAAGAAACAAAAGTATTTGAAATAAACTATTCTGATTGGTTTTTCATGGTAATCCAATTATTATACACATATAAATAGCTTATGCTACCTCAACATTTTATCTTTCATTTTCCTCTTTTTCTGATACTACTAGAAAGCAATAATGGCTCAGGTAGAAGAAAAACGGAAAAAGAAACAACTGGAAGAGGAGCAGAGAAAATGGGAGGAACAAGAGGAAGAACTGCGCTTAGCACGAGAAAAAGAACAAATGCAGAAACAGTTTGAAGAAGATATGCTGAAACAAAAACAAAAGGAGGTAGGGTTTTGCTCTTTCTTTAGTGCTGATGGTCTATAATAATACTGGGGTTTGAGGAAAATTGTTCTTGTTCTTCCACCTTTAAAATTGTCACCTCATCATTTTGAAAACAAAACCTGAAATTTAGATATTTGAAAACAAAATATGTTTCCTCAATTGATAAACTTACAACACCTTGCAAGATCAAGGCAGGTTTGTTGGTTTTGACAAGGCCTTTTCAGGAGAAGAAATGGGAAGAATTGGCAAAAATACAGGACTGAATAGTTTTATTAGCAGACATTGAGTTTATGATTATACAAGCTGCATGTTGCACGTTGCATCTGCTCAACTACTTTTGGTTATTAAAAATAATCATTACCCAAAATAAGAATATCTTTATAGACCTTGAGGATTCTATGGGGATCAAGCCAGCCTATTAATGTTATTCTCAAACAAATGATCACCTGTATTTACTTTTTTTTCTTTAAAGGAATTCATGACTCTTAAAACCAATGAGCTCTACCAGACAATGCAGAAGGCTCAGGAATTAGCACAGAGATTGAAACAAGAACAGCGTATTCGAGACTTGGCTCAGAAGGGACATGATATTTCAAAACTTCAGAAGAATCTTGGTGGTGGCAAGTACAAGTCTCTTCCTATTCAGTTTGTTTATGCCTTTGGTGTTTTGAAGTTGTTCATCAGTTTGGTTTGGTCTTGGTTTTCTGTTTGCATTTGGATCAGAAATCGCTCTTTTGCTTCACAAACCAAATTCCAGTTCAGCTCATTTACCTTCCAAATACACAGAAAATATTGTATTTTAGTAAGCTTCAAATACTATATTATGTAAATGAAGAAAGACTACCAGAAATATATAGGGAATATTCAGTGAATTCCCTAGTGAAAAAGAGTATTAGGCTGTGAACCATAGTTCTCAGGTTTGCTTTGAGTTCTAAACCATATGAGTCTGATAACTTGACAGCATGATTTAAGTGGAACATACATTACTAAATTGAACAATTTTACTTCTTTCTAGGTGATAAAGAATTTAAAAATTGCAATGCTGCCATTTCACATCAAAGTCATAATTTTCCTGATGACAGTAAGAGTCACATTGATCAGCAGACTTCTCCTCGGAAGGACACTGCTGTGCAGACAGGTATGCTGCCCTTAAATGTAACTACTCTGATGTACCTCAAGAAAGACAACAGAAGAGCATATTTGTGAAACTAAGTCCTAGCACTGTCATTCCAAATGGAATACGACTAGAAATACTTGGACAGACACAGGAATGTTGGTCTATTACAGTCTATCACTATATTCTTCTAAATAAATGATACATCTATATAGTTGTTACTTACCAGTTACAATTCAAATTACAGTCTTGAAGTAATAGTGACTTAGAGTCATAATCACAAGCCCTGCAGGACTAAATTTATTAAGGCAGTAAAGCACGACTTCAGTGGGAATGTTCACAGGTTTATGTAACGTGGCTTGATATCAAAAACCAACAATTAATATAAAAAATATAATAATGAAAAGGAATTTAACAGAGAGAGAAACAGAACCCAAGAAAATAATGCCCAAGGCAATTGCTCACCACTTGCTGACCAATGCCTGAGCAGTGAGCTGCCTCCCCCACGCCAGCCAACTATCCCCAGCTTGTCTACTGGGCCTGATGTTCTATGGTACAGAACGGCCCTTTGGCCAGTTTAGGTCAGCTCTCCTGGCCATGCTTCCTCCCAGCTTCTTGTGCACCTTCTTGCTGGCAGAGCAAGGAAGCTGAGAAGTCCTTCACTTAGAAAAACATCAGTGTGTTATTCTCACGCTAAATCCAAAACACGGCCCTGTACCAGGTACTAGGAAGAAAATGAACTCTATGGCAGCTGAAGCCAGGGCAGCCTCTTAGTGACAAAAGCACCTGGACTGTTAGTAATTTAAAAAATGAACAAAATATTTCTCTTGGAAGACGAGGATTAGGAAAGTAGGTTATTCCCAGTAGAGCTGTGAATATGACCAAACCATCAGCATACTGAAAAGCTAAACACAAGCTGTGTTTTGCTTTTGCCTTCTGGTTCCTTGACAGAAATAGAATTCTACATTTTAAAAACGAATGCTGTTTAATTTTACATAAATGTTGCTTTACAGTGACGTGACTTCATTCTCCAGAATTGACCAAACTCAATAAGGAGGGGAAAAAAACCCAAGTTTGCTTCTGCTGGTCCTATCTTCCATATCAAAAAGAATAGAAAACATTAAGACTGTAACAACCAATTTGATAATAAAATTGGTAATGGTAGATAGATACAGAAGTCAAACAAGTCAACAATTGTTTGTTAGAATTGGAGTTAAAATCTTTCTTTTTAATTACAGATAACTTGAATACTTCAGCATACACTGAGCCAGCTGAGGAAAGATCTGTGTGTTGCAGATCACCTGATATTTCCATAGAATACAAAGAGTCTTCCAACAGCAAAAAATACCAAAAGGAAAATCAGTATACAGATAAAACAAAAAATCCAGGAAAAGAGACTGGTGGCATTTCCAGTGATCTATATGAACAATATGCAAGAAAAGAAAGACAAACAAAACCTTCTGAAAAATATAGCAAAAGACCTGACTGGAACATAAACAAGCCTGGGAAAAGATACATTCCAGCATCAGAAAGATACCCTAAACAGCTACAAAAGCAAAGGGAAGAAAACAAAGTAAGACGACAAATGGAGCTCCTGCACTTGGTAGAAAGAAATACCCCTGGGCATCTCTGCTCAAAAAGAAGTGGTTATGCAGATGGGTCTCCTTCACCTCAGGAAGAAATGAATATGAAGAACAAGGGACACAGAGTCAGAAAGGTAACTATCTGGTCTTCAACAGCCATGATTGGGGGTTTTTAACACTTTCACATGAGAATTCAGTTACACAATTCAAGCACTGAGAATGTTCCTATTACTGTCCTTCATCTAAAAAATGGTATCACAGCATTATTTGTTCCTCATGATCAGACAAATACACTCAGACTTTTGTGACTTAGCTTTTACTGCTATTTCAGTATTCTGAAGTGTTGATGCTCTTTCATTTATTCATTAACACTGGTTCATTATGTAAATGAAGAGCTTGATTGAAATCAGTGTGCAGGGCACAACGACTTCACCGACTTGCTCCTTTTTGTCCAGTCATTATGTTGTGGTGATGGCTGAGGTTCAAGACAACAGGTTTTATTTCTGCAAAGGATGTGGATTACTGAGGATGTATCTCAGTATAAACTTGTCTTGCAAAATGAAAGCTTGCAATATAAAAACCATGAAACTTTTTATTTTACTTTTCACTTATCTGTTTTTTCCTAGGAAGAACAATTACATAAGAATCATTTAACTGAAGAAAGGTAGGTCAATGCTGTGCATTAATGAAATGTACAAATACATTTGTAGTGATATATGCTTGCTTTTCTGATTTTTTTAAAGAATTTAGATGAATCTAATATACTATTAAAAATACACAAGACCAGATAAGCTGAAGGTATAAATGTGCCAGTCTCGAGCCAGCTGGGATCAGGGCGAGGTGCTGAAACATACCAAACCCACTCAGGTTTGCTGAAGGGGGAGCATTGCCATGAGCAAATGCAAACTCTCAATTTATTATAAAGAATTACAGCACCTTAGTTTTGTTTTTACATTCTGCTGACCTTCAGATTTTGTCTGTTTTCCACTCACATGTGACTCCTTCTCACGCTTGTAACAGGGCATTCCATAATATTGTCTCCTTTGCCCACAGTCTCAAAATCTGAAGGTCAGTTTACATTTTTTGCTAATTACACATTCTCTATTCCCACATAAATGCAGAGCAGATCAGCAAAAGTCTAGTCCTCTGAGGATTCTTTGTCTCTACTGTTTGAGATAATTACTTAGGTATTTTTTGGGTTATTTTTAACTGAAATTGTTTCATTCAGGTCTGAATCACCACCTGTTCCAGCAGTTAAGAACAGATTACACCAAGTACAACAAAAGCAGCTACATGCTTCCAATTTCCTGGTGTACAACAGCAATGGTAGAAGAGAGAAAAATATCAAGGCAGATACAGAGCAGAGGAGCTCTCCTCCTCCCACGGTAGAGGCTGGAAGACCTCCCTCTTCACAATTTATTCCGTATGTTCGAACAAATGAAGTGTATTGTCTTGATCCAGATGCGCCCGTGACTAGACCTTCAACACATGACCCACAGTATCGACAGTTTAATGGTACTGAAATACATTGTGAACTGATTCATGTAGAAGAGAAGAAATGTTACAGTGACTTAGTTCAAAGTGCTATACTGTATTCAATTTGGTGTTTGTTTTTACTGAATTTTGCAGTAACTCGTGTGTCAGGGTGCTCTACGGAAAGCCTCTGCAACCAAATGGTGCTCTGTATTAAAACCACACAAGCTAAAACATAACAAAACAAAGCAACAAAATGTCTTATTCTTTTGTCTGTCTCCTTTGTCTTTTTACCTTTAATGAAGTACAATTGCACTTCTCTGGTATTACTGCATATAGATTTGGGTTATGGAATCTAAGTGTTGTTTTTTACCTGACTTTCACAAGCTGTTAAAAATCTACTGCTTCGTAATTAAACCAGGATGAGGGAAGATCATTGTTAACTGATTTGATATACATTTACTTTTAGATTTTTATCAAATGCCACGACAGATTTTTAGCTCTGATCACATTAGAGATCCTCTTCTAAATCCCGATGGAGTTAAAATCAGAGAGAAACAACAAGCAATTCTCAAAGGATTGTCAGAATTACGCCAGGTAAGCAAAAAGTTAATGGATAAAGATGTACGTATATAGATACACTAGAGTCAAAGTATTACACAGAAAAATGAATAAAAGACTGATGCTTATAACTAACATATAAGTTTTGGGCCCTGTACTCTACTTTTGTTCCCTCTTTACTAATTTTGCTTTTCATGCATTACCTCCACCTTTGTGCTGTCCTTAAAGAAAGATGTAGTCTTTATATGAGCTAAGAAATGGTTGAGTACACGAGAAAAAACAGACTGAAGAAGCACAAAAGATTATAGCTGGTAACTGTCAAGTTACATATTTTCCTGATCGCAGTCAGAATATCAGGGAAATACTGTCAGGCATCTAGTTATTAAAACAGAAGTGAATTTGATACTCCACCTGTTGGCAACACAGGGTGGCCCACAGCAGATTCAAACTGCAGGTCTGGACAACCACACGAACTCTTTCCTCTTATGCTTCCAACTGGCCTGACAGCAGACTGAAAAACAAAAACAACACGTTTACTTTTAGGTTTGCATTTTGTTCCTGAAGAATACTAAATAAAACTGTATATCACTAACTTCCCTTCTTTTTGAATAGCTTCATCTAAAAGTGCTTTATTGCTCACTGCACTAGTTATTTTTCTTTGCCTTGAGAGAAAAAAAATGATGAAAACAAAGAGAAGAAAATCTAACAGAATTAAGTACAACAAAACCACCAGTGATTAACACTATTCATTACCTGCTTTGATTTAGAAAGACAGTAGTTCTGCTATGCATTTGTCATGCTTCAGTAGCAGCTAAATTCCTTGTGCAACACAAGGGTCTCCCCATGTTGTTAAGTCTTCCTCATGCTCATTAGCATTTTGGTTCAGCACCTACAGCTGTGAAGTACTTTGTGTTCTGGCTTCTTTTGTCAGTGGTGGTTTGGTTATGAGTGAAGCCAGCTTCGAAGCACAATTTGATCCTTGTCCTTGCTGAGGTGAATAAAAGCCAGGGATATTTAAAAGGCTTACAGTGATGGTAGCTGTGTCGGCAAACGCAAGAGAAGGGAGCTTAGGGATATTTTTGGGTCATACATTCAGGTCTTAACAGTGGCTACAAACTAACATAAAGCTTAGTCTTTAAATGGACAGTGGTTCTGGAACAGAGTTGACTTAAAGCATGAAGAGTTCTTTTTTAAAATACCCTACCAGCTGCAGACTGCATTCAGGACATTACTGGTGGAGCTGAGGTCTGTCTTCTGTACTGCTACAGCTGACACTTGGTTTCATCAGGTATTTCACTGAGAAAGGAAAAGTCATGCAATAGTTTGTATGAAATGTAAGTTGGACAGAGCAGAATTTACTCTTCTATTTCAGAAGATAATCTAGTCTTGTTTTTTAAATGTTTATATATACATGCACATACATCTTGGATTGATAATTTCAGAATATATATATGTATATATACATTTTCCCAATTTATTTTGCCATTCATTAGCCTCTGAAACACAAACCCAGTTAGACTGAGAGACAAATACAGTCAGGCTGGTTCAGTCATGATTCCCTCTCTGCTCAATGTATTATATTGTGCTGCTTTTTTCAAAGTTGCGTATTTAAAAAACACTCAGGCTGCACCAGTAAATCGTTTTAAAATATGAAATAGTGGCACTGCATTAGTGCAGGCTGCGTGCCAAAGACAGAACATTAACTTTTTTATTGTGCTTATTTCAGGGCCTCCTGCAGAAGCAGAAGGAGTTGGAGACAGTGCTGATTCCCACTTTAGCTCAAGAAGAGAACTTTACTTCACCATTTTGAGGTGCAGCTGAAGGTTCTGAAAACATAAATGCACAGCACTTCGCTACTGTCATTGATTATGAACTGTGTGTGTCTTCTTTAATGGAAGAATTAAATTATGTGAATTTTGATAGACTACAGCGTCGTGAAGATACATTAAAGTAATGATGGTGTGTCTGTTTAGAATGGTCTTCATGCTACGTGAAGACATGTGTCCATTTAATGTAAACCACAGCATAAAAACGTTACATGGGCTTTTGTAGAACTCAGTGTATGTGTTTTGATAAATAAAAAGACCAAGATGTATTCTCAATGTTGATATTTTTTAACTACATCAAAATGCTCGTACAGATCTATCTATTCAGGCAGGTTTTAGGCTTAAACAATGTATGTGAACTCTGGTAATCCCAGATTTTGAAAGCACAGACAGGCCAACTAAATAAACTTCTTTCTCCTCCCCCTGCCCAACAGCCATGGCAGCACTTACCATGCCAGGGGGCCAGGGCTAGGGCAGAAAAACTCACTGTAAGGAAGTTTATATGAAAACATCTGAACAGATCAGGAATCAGGGTGTACTTCACATCAATTTGCATCATCTTCAAAAGACAGAGAAAGCGGGAGCAGAACTATTTCTCTTCCAGGTGTCTGCAAGAGATACACAACCTGCATTCATGTGAGTTGTTCTGTGATACATGGTAAATGCCACAGAAGGTCCACCCCGAGGCTCCTCCCTTCAGGAAGGGCTGTGGCTGTATCCTGAAGGTTTCCTACAGCTGTGGCCCAGAGAGGGCAGCTGCATGTGTTGCTCTGCCTGCAGGCTGAAGCTGCGTGGGGCAGAGCAGTTCTTTGCAGAACCCACTGGGTTTTATTGATACAGGGAAGGGTACTTTTGAAAAAGGCTGAGTTGTTTGGGAGGAGGGGTCAGGATAACAGCTGCTATACTAGCCTAGTACCAGTTTGTTCTTAATTTAAACAAATCCAACAGCTGTTAAAAAAAGGACATCCAGCTTTAGGGGCAAAGGATGGGCATTGTGTTGGTTTGTTTTTTTAAAAGCTCTCAGTATTTATCCCAACTGATCATGAGCGTTTAGTCATTTAGTTAAACCCCACATCCTACAGAAAAGCGCTAAAAAAAATCAAATTACAATCAGGAAGAAACCCCCCAAATGTATGACTTTGGTCAACCTGAAGAACATTAAACATGAGTCAATAGTATTAGTATGTGCAAAGCCAGCAATGGACGCACAGGGACAGGCTGGAGCCTCAACAGCTACTTCCTCTCAGCTGCTGCTTTCACTGGGGAAAAGTAAGTAGTTTACAACTGAGCAGATGTAAAATTGAGAAGATAAAGAGGTAAAACCCTGTACTTAAGACAATGTGAGTTTAGTAAAAAAAAAAAAACAAACCGCAAAACACAAACATGAGTAATCATTATGCTCATGTGGGGGAGGATGGAGCAGCCCTGTCCTCCTCCCACTCCTCCCTGATAAGGGGAAGCACATGGTCAGCAACAAAGATCAGTGCTGCTCCTGAATTCACCATTAGGAAGGCTCCTCATGTTCTTGGAAAACCAATACAAAAACCACAGACAATTCAAAGTTTTAGCAAGTCCCTTGTGCACTGACAGTTTATTTTATTTTTGTAATGGAACTGCACCATTGGTTACTCTAATTGAGGTATTTAGCCAAAATCCAGTATATAGTCATTAAAATAACTACACTGCCTTATAGCTATGTAAAAACATTGGTACAAAATTTGTCAAATAAATACTTAAGTTTGATATTTTATGTAAAGAAAAGTGACTTGGATACTCTTACAGTTAAAAAAAAGCTCGCTGTTTCACATATTTTAGGCAAACATTCAGTTTTACATTAAAACAGACCTCATACTGAAGCCCAGGTACAGATCAAATACAAATGTAGAAACTTAAAAGTGCCAACAAACAAGATAATTCAAGTACAATAAATGTTAAAAAATATATATATTTATTTCACTTTTCAGATGCTTCCAACAGGTACAGGCCATCAGGATTTAAATAAGACAAGAAAGCATTTGAGATAAAGGACAAGAAACATTTTGTTCCAGAGTAAAATAGAAATTGTTAATCCACCATTTTAGAAACAGAGAAGTCCACAGCAACTTATAAAAAGTGACGTAGGAGTTTATTTTTGTTTTGAAGATAGCCTGGAAGAATCACAATTTACACCCAAACCACCAGGTGAGGACGACTTCTCTGTATCCATGCTCTGACTGTATGCAGATAGAAAATAGTTGCCTCCTCCTTCCTGGTTTTGACTTGCAGAAGAAATGGGGTATGTGGTTCCCAGAAAAGTCTGGTGAGTGAGTACTTTAAAGTGACTGAATTGATGGGACATGTTTAATTGTCTGCCATAAACCTGGAAGTTATTGAAATGAGCTGGTTCACCTGAATTGGGTTTTTCTCCTTCAGCAGAGCATGTTGTAGAACCTGAAGTAATCGGTGGAATTTCTTCCAAGTCCATTTTGGAAGTCTTTTCCATCGAGCCAGGCTGTGCTTCAGGAGGTAGCTCTGTGCCTGGTAAGCAGCCCGCTTTCACATTTGCTCCCTGTGAGCCCTTGGCCTCTGTCTGCAAAGCTTCCACATGAGCATCATAATTAGAGGCATCATTGCAGACTTCTATTTGTGATGTTTCGTCCCCTGAATCCAGAGACATGTCCTCCTCATCCTTTTCTACAAGAACTACATTAAGAGAAAGAGAAAGTCCTATTCTATTGAAATACAAACCTTTGTTAGGAAAGCTATACACTACTCACAGAGTGTTATGCATCAGGTCTGCATGTCCAGTATCACTTAAGTCTTGGTCTTCTGCCACATGTGTTCACTTACTCAACATACACACTTAACCCTCTGTGTGAGTGTCCAGTTATTCCGCTGCTAAAAGCTTCTGCGCATTGTGTTCATGTTTAGTGTTGGGAAATCCCAACTCCCAGCTTCAAAGAGGTTAATGTCAAAACAGCATCTAAAGTTATACAGTAGGTGAGTATTTGATCAGACAATTCAAGGAGAACCATTACTGACATGTCAGTCCTTCCATGCTCCATCCCAGCTGCCTGTGCCCCAGCAGTTAGAACATCACAAGAGCAGCTCCAGAGCTGGCTTGTCCTCCCCTAGCGGTTAGCGTTCATTTGCAAGAGGAAAGGCAGGCTATCTCAAAGGCCTCCACCCCACACCTCTAACTAGGTACACAAAGTAAAAGGCCGCTTAGTATTACCTGATTGTCTTTTGGGAGGATCAGAGGGAGGAAGGCTGTTTTCTTCAGTGACAGAGTTGTGGTACCCAACGAGACTTTGAAAATTTTGCATGAAGCCATCAACAGTAGCAACCACTATTCCATTATCAATGTAACTGGAGCGTGTTTTGAGATTCTTTTCTAAAGAGATAAAAAGAGAGTTTCTATTAATATTTAACACCTATTATCAAGGGACAGAGAGAAGTATTCATAAATGTTGAGTCTACCTGTTAAGAACACAACATGTCTCTGTTGTATGTTCTGAGCCTGCAGCCTGATAAGACAGTCTAATTCCGGAGCATTTCGAGTCTGAGAATCACAATTATGGTACGACAGGATCTCCACCAAGTGCTTCTTTTGATAGGTATTCAGAAGGGTCAGCAGATTCAGGGCATTAGCATTCATTCTAGAACAGAGAAAAGAGCCCATTATACTTTAAGTTCAGACTAAATATTGAGTCAAAAGACAAACATAAGGATAGGTTCTATTGAATTGGGTTTAGGAGAGTGCAATTAAAGCTGACGTGTTTTAACAACTGGTGTGTGAAGGCCATCACTCCTTACCTCCCCAGCTCCTTCAGTTTCTTTTGTATTTTGCAGTGGACTTTCCACTGCCATTTTCCATCAGGGGTATTGAGCTCCTCCAGAAACTTTAAGAACTGTTTTAGTTTATCTGTTTTGGAGATATTGAACAGAAGTTAAATTTTGTCATATCCAGAAATACTGCTTCAGTACATACACAAAGCTTCTATTTTCAAAGTTCAGCTACACAACTGTGAACACCAGCCTAGAACCTGAGGTTCTCTTCCTAGGAGATTAGCCAACAACAACATTCCAAAACTGAGCTGCTTTTGTTGTAGGTCAAATGCCCAGTAGTGGTATCTGCTTACCTACAAGCTCATTATGTGAGCTGCCTTGCTATTAAAAAAATGGCAACTTTGTTAACTATTCTATTTCAAAGTGAAGAAAAAAAAAGTAGTTTCTCAATATTTTTTTTCCTGGCTTATTTGTGGATTGAATAGTAAGGAAACAAAGGTTCCATACACCTAACTACATAATCTAGCACAAACTTCAAAAGCTGAGATCTTCAAGTTCATGTGTTCTTCAGAAATATATTCTCCAAAAAGACCCTTAAGGTAAGAGACTGAATTAGCTGAAGGTCTCAAAAAACCCTCACAAAAATTAGATGAAATCATAGAATCATAGAATGGCAGGGTTGGAAGGGACCTTTAGAGATCATCTAGTGATGAGCACTGGTATCCCCCTCTCACATAAAAATGCTGGGCTTTTTTATGCTGGGCAGACAGCACCAACCACACTTACCTGTTGTGATGGGCTCTGGATTAAGGACAGTCTCATCTGACACAACAAAACCACCAGACACAAACAATTCATTGTAAGTGTGATTTTTCACATCATCCAAACTATCAACACCTGCAAAGCTGACACAGGAAAGCCTCTTCAAAGTTACTAAGCCAGGTATCTGTGTAAAAATTTTAAAAACCAAAGATCAATATCAAAGATATTACAGAAAGAAAAAGGAACTACAGAATTTTCCTACTTACTAATGCCAAATAGCAAACTTCAAAATGCATTTTCAAAGAATTATTGCTTCTTTCTAGCCTTGGGAAGTGCTCTCCCAAAAACATTATAGGAATGAGACAAGGGAAGTTGAGCACTTGAAATAGTTTTACTCTCTGACCAGCTCAGGCTCTTAAGCCACAGCCATGAGGAGCAGCTCAGGCCATCTGACAGCTCCCACGCTTGCTGTTAGTGCACCGCAGAACTACTCAGGCCTCTCTACAACGAGGAATAAACATGCATTACCACATATACTGAGGTGAACAAAGTTAGGAGTGTATGATGGAACAAGGCTAGGTATTTATCACAACCATTTTTGTTTGTTCAAAAAGCAGCTGTATTCAGGATACTGTTTAAACAGCACACTGTCTTAGGAAAGCAGCCCTGTTCCAATGAGCTCCCCTCCCTCTGGCTGAGCAACAGCTTCTCTACAGCACACATTTACTTATGTGAAATACCTTATGGATGAGGTTGGCAATGTCTTCGTTTTGGATAATTATCAACAGCTTATCTAAAGCATCTCTTCTTTTAAGGAACTGTTCTGGATGGCACTCCGTGTTACCTAACTTGGTAAGGTACTCCTTACACCACAGAAAGAGAAGATGGGGAAGAAAAAGTGAACCGGTACTTCAGCTAAAACAATCCTCACATGATGACCCCACCAAGTCAGTTTTCAACCCAAACACACCTCTGAGGCACTGGCTTCCTTATCTTCCCACTACAGAAGGATGTAGCAACACAGAAACAGACAGTGCACATAAATGGCAACTGACAGACTGCCAAAAAGTCCAGAAGTTCTTATCATACCACTTTCAACTCCCATCTTGTACATTTAAATACAGAAGAATAGTAATCTCCAAAAGTTATCTATACTACTTCAGCTGGAGGGGAAGGCAAAAAACACCAAACTCACATCTTTCCAAACTGGTAAGCTCTCACATTTTTGCCCATTACCTTTTTTCCCATAAGGCTTCCCTCTATGGGCAGACCCAAACTACAGACTGTTCTGCTTTCCAAACATAAGAAAAAGACTCACGTAACAGCTAAAGATAAGCAAGGCTACCTCAGGAGCTCAAATGAGAAAGGGAACAAAATAGGCTACTTGCACAATTCACTTGCACAATCCAATCTTTTTTGAAGCAGATTTCAGAGCATTTTGTGTTTGCAAGTCCCATTTTGTATGTTCCAATTTGAAAGGCACTCTAATGTAACACTATAGAGAGTTGAACTGGAACTTACCTTAATTTCTTTACAGAGAACACTTTCCTGTTCTTCATGAATATAAAATTTCACGGTGTTTTTCTGTACATCTTTCATAATTTTGACCAAACTGTTAAATACTTCAGGTTTTAACTGGCTTATAAAATGAGTAAAGGCTGGTTGAGTTGAAATATTTAAATTCTCTGGGGATTTCTGTGTCTTTTCTGGTGGCTCCATCAGTTCACCACTGGAAAAGGTCTGATCAGACATCACTACGCCCTCTGTTTTAGCATTCACAGGATCCATTTCTTTCTTCACTACGGGTAAGCTTGACAAATGCTGCTCATTAGAATCCAGATCCTCTGCCAGGTTATTTCCCACTGGCTCTGGTAACAATGGCACGTCAGAGTGCCCGCACACAGGTACTGTGTCAGGCAGGGCATTCAGTGCAGCAGCAGTAACCACTTCTGCAGAGTCAGGGCTGGAATGAGTTGGTGGAGTTTGCCTAATGCATGACGATGACAAAATAACGCTATTCAACTTCTCACTCAGTTTCTCTATGTATTCTTGGACAGAAACCTCTGATGCCTGTAAACAGATGTATTCAGAAAGCCTCATTATCCTCTCTCGGGCAGAGAAGACTGGTGTGGATATGCCACTAACATAAGCAATATTCTTCTGCTGCAAAATCTCTTGAATCTTGCTTGCAAAGAGATTATATTCTTCTAACAGAGTAGTCTCTATTACTGCACTAATGGAATGCTTAGTTGTAAAAGGGTGATCTGCTACCCCACACTGATCTTCAGGTTTCTCCACTTGTCTTGTATAAAGTCCATCTTCTGCTGTCCCCCTTTGTGTGTCTGAAAATGGAGAGTATGGAAACTGATAATCAGAACTTCTGTGTCTATTTGTTACCCGGGGGTCATTGGGAAAGGCATCCTTTGGCAGTAAATACACCAGTGGTTCTTCTGGTGATTTCAGACCTATACAGGAAGAGTTAGTCATCATCATCATCTCATGTTGGAAAGTCAAACACAACTGATACACTAAAACCTCCACGCAACAATTTTTGCACATCATCACTATTGTGCCTCCTCCCACCAAACAACTTAAATCCAAAGATCCAAGTGTTGCTGTCTCCTCAGGTACAGAAGCACAGAACATTTTGTAACTCCTAAGACAGCAGAACAGCAAAGCCTAGGTTTGCTCAAAAAGCAGAGCACCAGTCATTTTCCCATCTGATTAAGCACAACAGCAACTGTCTTAATTATAGATACAGATGGATACATACATACATATATATATATATATATATATATATATAAAAGTCAAATTGGATATCAAGCAGGGTGACAAATTACTCAAATATTTTCATTGGCTACTAGGATATAACCCTCAGACTTTGAAAAGGTTTATTTTAAGCACACACTACCTTGTGGAGTGTGACTGCAAACTGCAAGCTGCGTGTCTGATTTCACAATTGAAAACAGGGCTTTTTGCTTTAAAAGGTAGGACACAAGTCTCATGGTAACTATCGATACACAGAATCAGTTATGCTGAAAGAAGCGCCCAAAGCCTCCCAGAATTCAAACCTCAGATCATTTCTGCAGCACTCACTATCTTCCCCAACCAATAGTACTTTGTTGCAATAAATGATATATCTACACAGATATTTCTGATACGCTCAGGTATGTCAGTATATATCTGTTCCATACATACTTCAAGGGAAGTTTTCTTTATGATTTTGAGAGGTTTCGGGATTTCAGGGAGATCTTTTTAGTGTTATCTTACTCTTTAATACAATGAAATCTTGTTCTGTGGCTCTCCTGTCTGCACCACCCAACACAGACCAATTTCAAATCCTCAGGTTACTGGAAAAATGTTTATAATCCACTCATCCTGCTTTCAAGGAAAGTTTCCATAACAATTACATTATGAAAAATGTTTTCAAGATATATATGTTTACAACTGCTTAGGTTGCTTTTCAAAGGTTATTGTTAAAAGTTTTCCAGAAAGAAAGTAACTTTACTTTAAAAGTTGCTTTAGAAGCCTTTGTTTATAAAGGCTTATCTCAAAAAAGGTTAAGCAGAATTAAAACAGAAACATATACCACTGAACATGAAACCCAAACTATTTTTTAATATGTAAAAAACAGGTTTAAACATAAGGATGATTTAAATTGAAGTTACCCTTATTTAAACAGAATTCTCTGAAGGTGTCATCGTTCATACATCTACATCTTTGGGTCACAATTCTTCACCACAAAAACAACTTAAAAGCAAGAAGCAAAACCTAAATAGACATTTCAACAAGTATTTAAAGTATGAGTTCTGATTTCAAACATCCTCTTTGTTGGTAATGCTTTGTAACTGGGTATGTCAAAGGAAGCAACAAGCTATCTGCCTGAAAACAATCTCAGGAAGAACTTTTTTCACTACTTAAGAGAGGTTCTGAGACAGAAAAGGATTCTTGAGTAGGTTTTTTAATCAGAAATTTCACCATCACCTGAAAAGAAAGCCTAGAAGGCTTTGTTTCTTCCTATCCAAGATGAATGTAATCAAAAGTCAGCACTTTTAAGTATATCTATTAGTACATTAATCTCCTCTTACAAGATCATTTTTACACTTAATGTCTAAAGTCAAAGAAAGTCTCAAATCTAAACCAAAACTGAGTTAAGATAGCTTTGTTATAACATACATGTGCCCAAGTTAGCTTTCAAAAGCAAGATTCAGGTTTGCTTACTATTATCAGAAGTTTAGATGATATAATCATGAAGAAATGAACAACAACACGATATAGAGGGAGTCCAGATGAGTTGGGGACCTATGAAAAACCAACCAACCAACCTCTGACAATTCCTGATATCACTGGGGAAGAAGCAAGACAAACCCACCCACTTCTTCAGTCACTAACTATGAAGAATCAAGTTTGTAAAGATTCACTTAACATGTTTCCTTGTATCAAAAGTGAAACACGTTTTTGTTTTAACAAGGAAAACCAAGAGACTGCCAACTTGCCTTCCTGCAGTTGTGCAGAGATGAAAAAGAAAACCTGACATGCTCTGAATTTCTTTCTATAGCTACCTTGCTACAACAACGAGACACAAGGAAGCCATCAGATAGAGACAGCAATCCATTTTAGAAAAGAAAAAAGCTTTTAATTACATTACTGAACCAATCCTGATTACCTAGAAAAAAAAAATCAAAGCCCTCTAGAAGATACTGCATAGGAAGATATGTCCAATAAAAAGAGAGTGCCAGTAGCCCAAAACACTGAGGCTCTTCTGCCTGCTCAATAGTGTATTAGTCATCTACTGTTCTGATGGAAATTCAGTGCCAGGTGATAATTCAAGCTCCTCTGTAGTTCAGGGTCATAATGATATAAGGAAACTGTCCCACCCACTCTTCTGCCCTGTTTGTTTATCTTCATGTTTTACAGCTGATCCTCTTGAACTCCTCCTGCTGCTCTGAAAGACAGCAGCAGTTTGCATTTGTAGAGTCTCTTGGTATTTATACAGCTCCTTTTACATGATCCTATGGCAGAGCTACTCAATGCTTACTGCAGCAAGAGCTAATTTGAAGAACTGACCTTGTTGGAACTCAAGAAATCTGTTTATGCTCGCGATAATCTCCTTCAGCTCTAGAGAACAGCACTTCTTCTCAGAAGACTTCAGAGAAAATCTTTTTCTAGGAAGATTTGTAGTGTCACAGATGACTGTGCAACATGTGAGTCACCTGACAAACCCTTACATGAACTCCCACATCCAGTGTCTATAACATACTACAGCTTTTAGATGCTTAATCAACCACTTCACTAGTTACCTCAGCAACCATATCCTCATCCGTAAGGACAGTGGCAGTTTCCTCCAAGAGTAAAAGAAATAATGTCCTATCCAAACAATTTTACAGACTCTGTACTCTGTAACTGAGCAAAATAGCAAAACAGGGGTTTTTTATGTTTGGTCCTTGAAGAAAGTGCAGAAAATGTTATCCAGAATTAGCCTGTCATTTTACTGAAAGGGCTATGAATGCTCTGAAGGGAAGCTGCTTTTTCCCTTGCCCTCCTGCCCTCCCTTTTCAGCCCAATGAACAAAAAAGAACTGAACTACACAAGTGGATAAATATCAGAAGCGTCCAAGAGACAGATTCCAGAATTCCTGGAACGTGAACAGAAATCATTAAGTTTTTACTCAGAGAATGCAGTTAACAAATTCCATCTGGACTTAAGTCATAAGACAATTTGATTTGTAGCCTTAAATTTATAACTCTTGCTGGCTATTCCTACAGCCCAGTTCCCACACCCTTCAAATCCACACTTTTATGCTCTCCAAGACTTGAAACTCTTGTCTCAAGAGTTTCAAGGACGAGAAGCTTCTTCTGTAAGATTATCTAAACATTTACATCTTAATAAGGACAAAGACTTTAAAGCACTTGCAGTAGTAGACTACTTTCTGTCAGGAAAACACATTTTTCATTACTTTTCTGGATTACTAGTTGCAATTATCTGCCCACTGAATCTTTCAGCAGAACCTTGCAAATTCAAACAAGGAATTCATGTGAGTTATGCACCTGACCACGTAAGTACTCAAACATTCTCATTTCTACATTATGTCAGTATGTTCCCAAAACAATATTCTCCACCAGTAACTGTTTTCATCAAGCAGATTTCTATCAAATAAAAAACCAAATGCACAGACCATATATATGCCTCTGTACCACCATGTGACCCAAGAATGAGATCTATGAAACATACAAACCTTCACAGCTCATTTTCATTCGCTACTTGTAGCAGTCTAAGAGTTAAACCCACCTTACCTGTAATTGGAATAAGTTTCCAGTGCATTCCAACTTCTACATTATTTGAGTTGGAATGTTGCCTGCGATAAACATGTTCTATAGGTGTGCTAGGACATGGACTGTAGTCTTCAAAACTACTTACACTTCCAGTCCTTGCTTCCTAAAAAAAAAAAAACCCAATAAAAACTCTCAGCTCAAAACTCTTTTTTTGGTAGCCTTTAAAGTTTTACACTCTGAACACTTGTCAGTAAGAATAACCAGAGTTCAGCAGCACATTGGCAATTTTGCAGTCAGCCAAGTCAAACTTGGAGATACTTACATGAGGTACTTATATCATTTACTTGTTTGATAATTTATAAGATAGATGTCTTTGCTGATGGTCTATCACCAGGAAGTAAAGAAGGCAGTCCTGAGTTAAGAGTATAGAAGCTGAATGAGGCAGGGAAGGAAGGAGGCAAAGGGGAAAAAAAAATTAGGGGAATTCCCTGCTCTTTTCAAGCTGTTGTCTTGATAGCTGACTAAAGCCACGAGATGCTGACATCACTGAGGAACTGCCTGCAACTAGCATGATGCCCTTGAACAGCCTAATTTCATCTGACATTCCAGATAGAAGCAAAACATCACGGAGATTACCAGCAGGACAAACCCCTTCCTGCTCCTTGACTGAAAAACTGGACTTTACTTAGAAATATCAGTAAACAGAGACAACAGAACAATCACTCTGTAGAGTAAAACAGTGGAGCAACCAACTGGGGCACACTGAACCCTGAGCACAAAAGTCTTCTTCCAAGACTGTTCTGTCAGTTCCTTGCTGCTGTGAGATGTACAGAACACAGGTACACCAAGAGGGCTAAACTAAACAACCATCTTTGCCTGTTGCTGGAGCAGCTGCATATGACACTTATTGTAAAGCTAATGAGGAAGACTGACCATGGCTGCTTTTCTTCAGGAATTCTTAACTATGGATTACAGAAAGAACAGACATAAAGAACCAGGCACAAACATCATAGGAGTCAGAAAAGCTTCTTCACAGTAAAGTTAATGCTTATCTGTGTTTATTTATGTAAATGAAACAGAATGGTTTTTCATTCATTAAGTCTCAAATATTTATGAAAAAAGAACATTCATTATCACCATCTACCTACACAGCAGTTCCACTTACTTTTAAATGTAGCGTGTGTTCAAGGCCTACTTCATTAGCTGAAAGCTGCACATCAACATCAACAGGGTAGGGTAAGCACGTCACATCAGTTTCCAGTGTCACTGGGCTCTGTGGGTCCTTAAAGTTAACATTTTCAGCCTGAGCAGTATTAGGAAGCTCATGACCATCTTTGTCCTGTGCTGGAATGGATTCATATTCATACTTTTGTCTCATATCCTCTTCAATTTCATCAGTGCTTAATCCTAAAGCTTGATTTACAGACTGTGCCAACGATGAATCCAAGTGTCCTGCACTAGCTAGTGTTTCTAAAAGCAGTTTAATGAGGCCATGCGTGTCAGTAACAGCAGGGTCGGATACATCTTGCTGCCTCAAGCCAGTATCATGTCCACCAAGACCAGTATTAACTGAGAAAACACAGTGTGGAGAGTCCGAGGTTCTGCCCCCTTAGAGCAGGGGGAGAAGGGGAAAAGTAATTCATTACTAAGTTTTAAAAGAAAAGCAAAACCAGACTCCCTCCCAACACCTGCCACATCCCCACAGTCTCACTCTTTATCAACAATTCCTACAGTATACACACATTTATTTTCTTTAAAAGTTTAAATGGGTAGCTATTGATAAAAGGGCAGTTTATAAAAGGGCAGTTTATAAAGCTCCCTCAGATAGACAACTATGGGGTTTTAGGTTACTCAATACCCCAATATTTTATGCTTTAATAGAAGACACTTTTATCATCTATGTATTTTATGGAAACCTTGTAAATATCTCCATCACTGAGAGAAAATGTTAGTTTAAGCAATAATTTACTTAGTAACCTAAAGTGTAATTCTAAAATGTTACCATGCCTCTTCATACTGAATGTAACTTTAGAACAGGGTTGTTGTTCTTTTGCTCTTCTCTTTGGGATGAGTAAATACCATAGGTATTTATTAATGTTCAGAAGAGACAAGCCAAGGAACTACTTAAAGTATCTGATGAACCCCTAACTTAACATACACAGAAATACAGAACTATTGAAGAGCTGCTTGACTAATAAAAATGTAATCATGTTTGGATACTTAAGCTCACAATATTTTAGGCAAGCTTTTTTGCAAGAGCAAAACACGGAATTCAAAGCATAGACAGGTGCTGTTTTGGTACCCCTGAATGAGTTAAGTCAAAATTAGTTTTGAGTAGATACTGTTCTGACGACAGAGAGGAAGAAATGCATTCACTATTTTACATTAATAATCCATGTAAAAAGACCCTGAAGGTTCAAAGACTTCCAAGCAGGAATATCAACATCTGGCATGTAGCTGACCCTCTGGCTCCTCCATCCACATGTGCCAGTATCTTTTGTCCTTCTTAAAAGGAAAATTTATTCCTAAAATCAGCCGTTTCATCTACACTTGAGAAGAACTGGTGCTTGATTTAAGTCTCCTTTTTTGCATCACTCTTCTCCCTAGTCCTCCCTCTCCTGAAGGAGCCCTGCATCATTGCCTTGAGATCAGGGTCAGGGAAACAGAAATCAAAGGGGGTTTTTTGGCAGATGTTAAGTATCAGATAATATCTGTGATAATTATCTGAGATTTGGATGTAGATAACTTCATGTACAAGATAATTAAATCTTAACATTATTAGGTTGTTTCCTTTGTCCAACTACACTTACAACTGGTGATTTCAGAGCTAAACTGTTCACACAGGTTGAAGTCTCCCCTTCAAACTAAGTGTATTAGTATTATACAGGGTATTGGAGCCCTAAAGAATCACAGCAATGCCTAAAGTCAATCTTCAAAGGATAGTATGATATCAAGTCTGCTTAGTACTCGACATAAGAAAGCCTTTGGACAGTCGCACAGCTAAGGAAACTCTTGGGAAGTCTGCCTTCTTTCCAAAGAGGCAGAACTAAAGCAGCTTCCGTGACAACTCCTGTTAACTTTGCTCCTAGAAAGAGACAACCTACATAAAAATAAACTTATCTGTATTGGTAGATCTCAGGCCAATGCTAAAGTGAACCATCATGCATTAAAATACAGTAAGCAAAAGACCATGCTTTGATTTACAACATTTAAAGAAGAACTCTATACAAAGACCTTCTTACCTTCATACTGACAACCAATCTCTGAAGATTCACTCATTTTTAAGTATTTACTCAAATTTTCCGACTGTTTTTCCAGCTTCCTTTTCAGGCCACCTCTGTTTCTAAGATCTTCAGAATCGGAATCTCCACCTACGTTTTTTTTCCTGCACTGGATTAAGTTAATGAGCTCTTTGAGTCTATCGGGATCGTAATCTCCTGAATGAGGCAATCTGCGCTTGGCAGCAGCCGCTTCATACATGACGTGGATCCTTTTCCCACTTCTTGCATTGGCAAAGTCAAGGTCTTCTTCTGTGGCTTCATAATCTGAGATGGGGCTGAACTGTTGCGGTTTCCGATTGCCCTCCATCAGTTCCTTAGCTCTAGAAACAGGTAGTTGATATGCCTCACAACCAAAAATGTAGTTTTGCAAGGAGCTGTCAATATGAGATTTATTTTTTGGAGCAGAATAAAGAAATTTTTTGTCATCCAACCGTGATGTATACTGATATAACACAAATTCTCTGTGTTTTCCAGAGCCACTACAGCATCTTTTCAAATACTCATTTATATATTTTTCCACAACAGCATTGAAATCTGCAGTAGTGTCTTTACGAGATTGGATTAAAGCAAAATGTAGAGACTGAATAAACTTTGTCAGTTCTGGAATGATTTCTTGACTTTCGTGCAAAGCCATGGGAGTTGAATTTTTCTGTGTTCCAAACGGAACACTTTTCTGTGCTGCCATAGGAGAAAAGGGAATTCACAATTAAAATCAAATCATTCAGCTGTAAATAAACTATGACTGCTCAGCAGTATTCTGTTATTACACATATCTGGTGAAATACAGTTAGGAATGACTTTGGAGAAATAACCCGGCCAGTAATTTTCTTGTGAAGTAACCAGTTTTAAAGCTTACTTAAAAGTCAGACCACTCATAGTCATGATAACTGCTCATGTCCATCATTTTGTGGTAACCTGTATCCTAGATACACATATCATTTCTAACTGAAATAACTTTACCGACCCTTCTAGAAGGTGGCCACTTCGAAGAAGGCCACTAAGAAGCAGCCTAACAGCTCCCTGTAAGAACCAGGGGAAGCATTACTCCTTCCTGTGCAGTTCCAACGTATTCATTGTGCTGCTCAGAGGAGCTTTATAAAATGATTCAGCTTAGTAACCCAACAAAAACTTGTACAGGTTTTTTCATTCCTTTGCAAATGCAACACAACTCACTAAATTGAAGAGATGCAATAGCAACACTTAGCAGCAGCAGGATTTCTCTGCCCTGGGAAGACATTAGATCTTTTTACCACATCCTTGAAACAGCAGATCAAGGAAGCTCTACATTACTGTCTTCTAAAATATTATTTATTTATTAGCAGTCTTCATCTCCTTCCAATCACAGACTGAAATTTTCTCCATTCAACCATTTCAGCATCCCAAAGACCAGTGAATAATCTTATGTTTGACAAAACTTGTGGAGCTCACAAGTCTTGAAACGTCTCAGCAGCAAGAACTGGAGTATTTGTAAGGATCTGGCATGCACATAGTTTAAATGCCATCTTCTATCCTATCTGCTCTTACCCAATCTAGAGGTGATTGAATTTTCACAACTGTTACTTAAATAAGAAACACATAAACGGTTCATTAAAATAAGAAACACAGGGATAAGAATCTAGAGAACTGCCAAGGCTTAGAACAAGGATTTCTTTGTAAAAGTGAAGTACTTGGAAAGAACAATGTTTTGACAACTATTACTTCTAACTCACAGCAGGCCAAAAATGACAGCACTCCACTGCTAGTACTACTTATTGTAAATTTCAACTGTAAAATACTAACTTTAAAGTCTCATCACAAAGCATTAAAGTTCTCCTAAGGCAAAGTTCTTTCAGTCACTTGATACCTGGTTGTATCAATATGTTTCTGCTCATTTACTCACTTTTCAGTGCATATCCCAATGGAAAAAAACCAAAAAGCAAAACACAAACATGTACATTAAAACACTTTCAGATGTTTTGACCTTAATGTTTTGATGGTTAAAAAATGCCCTCAAACCTCTGAAGCACAATGTTATCACTAATACAGAGATCCCTTAGACACACATTACAATACACAATTAAGAAATTTGAACAGTTTTACTTTATCAACTATGAACACACCAAACTATGTAGTGTGCTAACTACTTTTGGTGAAGAAATTACACACCATTACAGTGACCATAATCAATGCAAACTGTTATTTCTAGTTTACATTAACAGGGCAGTCTTTAACAACATAGAAAGTACATTTAAATGAGCAACATCTTCAACAGTGAACAAACTTACTTGGGCTCGTTATACCTCTAGGTTCTGGAAACAGAAACAATGCATGTAGCATGCGAGGCCGTCCAGTTTGGTGGTCTAGAGCATAAGAAAATAAGAACAGTTGAGAAGAAGATCCTTATGCTTTAAATGAGAAGACAGTACTCAAAAACCAAGTCCTCTAAAAAATGAAAAGTAAAACCAACTCAAAACCAAAAAACCCAGAGTATGCATACCATAAGGGGACATCATTTGCCAAGGAGAAAGAAGAAAAAGAAATCCTCTGTCCAAAAGTGGTTTCACAAGAACCTGTTTTCAAGCACAAAAAGCATAGTTACAGACATCTGCTCACTACAAACACTCTTACTGTCTATAAGCTAAATTCTACCATGGGTGGAAAAATGCCTTGATACAATACTTAAGAATATGTCAGATCAGGAAGTTCAGTGAGATTATGAATCTTCTACATTACACCTCAATTACTAGTTAGCACAATTACTTTTTTAAAAACAGGAATAGTCAAATCTGTTACACTCACAAGTTTCTCTTTCTCCAGTTTTTGAAGTAAACCCTCCAAATGACTACCAGAACGGGACTTCTCCACAACTTCATAAAGGCTACAGTACATGCCGTTCTTGAACACTGCCATGACACAAGGATAGAAAGAAAAGTGAGAAAACAAAAAAGAAACAAAATCCTAATTCAGAAAACTTTTTAAAATTCTGAATTACAATAAATTAAGCTCGAACTATTTACCTTGTTTTGCTCCTAGGTAAGTTTCTTTATAGAACAATGCTGGTGAAGTTTTTTTCCTCAATTGATCAATGTTCATAACTTTTTCAACCTCAAGCTTCTCAGGACTGGAAATGAAGCAGGAAGGGGGCCGAAAATAAAAACCAATATAGATCTCTTTTTACCTCCTTAGTCCTACCCCCATTGACCAAATAAGAACTATTAAATACAAGCTCTTAATCAGTTCCTTGGACTATCTCATGAGCCAGTGGTGGCTAGTCCTGCAAAGGAGAAAGGAAAAAGAAACCCACAACCGCAAAACAAATCAACCAAACAACAAAACACCAATCAGAAAAAAAAGAGATGCTGACAGAGCTAAAAGGAGCTCTGGGCATGCACACCTTGAGAGCCTCGTTTGATATTATATACAAAATTCACCAATCTCCACTAGAAAGTTTTAACACAGTAATGTTTTAAACTTATTCTTTAAATGACAATACTCACAGTCTGCATGGAAGGAAAGGTCGTGCTGTTGACTTCAAGGAAACATGGCACAAAAGTTTGCCTTTATTCCAAAGCTGTCCCCTCCATAATGTATAGTTAGATTTATCTAAATTGAAATGGAGAAAGACCAAGTGAAAGCACTTGCTAGGTGGGACTGAAAGGAAATGGCAGTGAAGTGTCTGCTCAATCTCCAAAAGCAGTTTAGGGAAAGTTTCATATTAGAATCATGGAATCATAGAATGGTAGGGTTGGAAGAGATCTTTAGAGATCATCTAGTCATATATTAATATCAGACCAGACAATAACATGTTAAATAGTAAGTTAAAAGGTATCAGAAAGAGTGTTTACAGTCTTGTTTCCATCTGAGCAGAGTGAAATAGACACCTCTTTAAATAAGCAGGCCCTTGACACCTATATCTGTGGAATTGTATCTTCTTTCCTTACTTCAACTGTCAAACACTTTTGTATATATTATTAGTATTTTGCTTGAACAAGGTTCAAAAGAAAAGCAGGACAGAGGGTTACATTATTTGAAGTGCCATTGAACAGGAGATTTCGGTACAGAAGATCTATGCTATAAGTATAAAAGGAGGGGAACAAAGACTTGATTTTGTTGAGTTCTGCTTTTTTAGGTAAAAGAAGATATACGTTAAGGTGTCTGTCTGATCATCCAGGATCAAGAAGAGATGCCTGCAACCAGTATAGTACAGGATAAAACTTGAGTGTACAGTCAGCATAAATGAAGACAAAACTACATGGGGAAAAATGTCAAAAACCTTCCACGTCTATATCATAAAAGGAACATATTTCAATTAATTCTTACCTGTACTTCTATCTGTGTTGAAGCTGTTTGATCTAACAAAAAGAAAAAAAAGATAGAATGACTAGGTTGAATCAAACATCTGCATACTAAACTTTAAAGTAAGGATACTTTATTGATCTAACAATATAGGAACAGTTCACTCTCTAACCTCAAGCTACCACTGATGCAGAACCTTCTGCTAGTTTAGATATCTCAGTAACTATTTTTAGCACTACATAGTACAGTCCTCACATCTGGATGCCCTCCTATCAGCACAGCTATCATATTGTATCTGTAAACTGCCTGTTTAGATACTGTCTGCACAAGCAACAAGTCACCAGTGAAGAGGGGGCTGGAAGGGACCTGTCTAGTTCTAGGCTCCTCAGCTCAAGAGGGACAGAGAACTTCTGGAGAGGGTCCAGTGCAGGGCCACCAAGATGATCAGGGGACTGGAACATCTTTCATACAAGGAAAGGCTGCGGGAACTGGAGCTGTTTAGACTGGAGGAGCCTGAGGGGGAGTCTTATTAACATTAACAAATATCTAAATGGTGGGTGTCAGGAGGTTGGGGCATCTCCTAGCAACAGGACATGGGGTAATGGGATGAAGCTGGAACACAAAAAGTACTACTTAAATATAAGAAAAAAATATTTCACTGTGAGGGTGAGGGAGCACTGAACAGGCTGCCCAGAGGGGTTGTGGAGTCTCCTTCCTTGGAGAAGGAACTGGCAAATTGCTTCAAGACTCGCCTGGACATGTTCCTATGTGGCCTGATCTAGGTGAACTTGCTTCTGCAGGGGGGCTGGATTAGATGATCTCTAAAGGTCCCTTCCTACCCCTACCATTTTGCTAAATTCCTGTGATACATCTATTTACTTCAACACCGTAAATTTAATCAAGTCTAAGCTATCACCAAGAGCTATGAATTCTTCATGCTGAATGCTTTGTTTCTAAAAGTCATGTTCCAGCTTACCTTGATGGGGACAAGAATTTTGGTACTTGTGTCATTTCATCTTTGTAGGTAAATGAAACCACAGCATAAGGACAAACATGTCTTGGTCTTCGTCTGATTGCATCAAATCCATATTCATAAAAATAATACTAGAAAAAGAAAAGGATGCAATATTAAATTAGAAGTCTGGTAAATTGTGTTTTGCAAATATACTAACAATCCATGACCTTTCCGCACTCTTTCCCAGGAATGTCTTACCAAAAATACCCCAGGATGAATCACTCTAACAAATAAAAAGGCTTTTGTTTGAAACCTATTATGTCAAATATCAACTGGTACATAAAACAAGTTTTAAGTTACTATAACAAATCACATCCTCTTACCAACAGCCTATTTCTTCAAAAGCCAGTACGTAAAATAAGGAAGCTTTAAAACACTGTTGTCATATCTACTTTGTAATAGAATCAATTAGGGTAACTTTTCCACCTTTTCCCTTCTTTAGCAAACACTGACAGGATAAACAGTAGATCAGGAGCTAATCAAGAAAGAAAAAGTAATTTTGCAACATTTATTTGAAAGTATAATCTTGATAAGGTATGAGACAATTAACAAAACCAAATAAAATGTCACTGTGCTAAGTAAATATTGCTGAGTTCTGAAGTCTATTCTTAGTGCAGCCACAAAATTCTAATGTTGAAGACAAAAATGTTAATTAAGCCAAGTTTGTAATGAGAAATGAAAACATGTATTAATTTTCTAGCCATCTGATTCATTGCCCAGTTCTGATCTACAGAGGTCAAATGAAGTAGTAATTCTGAAGAGAATGCTTTCAAGTACATCTATGGGCTTGATGGAATAATCTGACTGCAACAGATTACTGCAGCAACAGAGATGGAACAGCTGGAGGAACAGAGATGCTTGGAACCCCCACCATTTCCAAAACTGAGCAGTATTTGGTAAAGGAAACAAAAGAAAAATGCTGTTCTTTTCTAGCCAACGTGTCCCTTTCGGGAGCTTCACTTAATGCCCACTAGCCAATTGTGCTTTTATACTTCAAAACATACTATCTCTTCTCCTCCCTGACCTATATGCCAGTCCCTACATATAGTCTCTAGGTGTTTCCTATTCCATCTCTTCTCTGTCAAGTCCAGGTACAGATAAGAGCAACAGGAGAGGTTGACATGTAATTTCTAACACAGGCATTTATAGGCTATTGCTAAACACACCAGACTACAGCATTATAGGACATGCTCAGTATCTGTTTTTATCTTCAGTGATTTTATCTCCATTGTTTCAAAAGTACTGTCTATTATACAGCTCTTACATAAAAAGTAGGTAAGGCACGCTCAACTTTACCTGAGTAAGTTCGTAGGCTCGATAAGCCAACAAGGAGGTTACTTTGTTTGCGTTCTTTGACACGTGACACTCATGTTTTGGCGTTGGATCTAACGCACTCTTTACTGTTGACTCCATTGTTTTCATACCAGTGTGCACATACACGCTTTTCATTTTTCCCTATAATAAAGTAGAAGAATTTTAAGCATAAGCTTCTTCCTGAAAACTGACAAATTGCTTCAAGTAACACAGAAAAAGGAAGTGAAAAGATAGCATTAAAAAGGCTATTTATAAAGGTACATTATTTCCATACTTTCAAGGAAAACAAGACATTTTTGCCTTTTATAAAATTGTATTATGCTTTATTTAAACTCCATGCCAACAAGGCAATCTAAACCTGGTAGGGTTCTAGTTTCTCTATAAGCAGATAATTGTGTAATTGGAAGCTGAGTAAGTTAGGGCCAAATTATTTTATTGCAAAGCAAAATCATTCTTTAAGAATAAGCAAGATAAATTTACCTTTATTATTTTAAAAACAATCACATCTCCAGTGGCTCCAGCTTCTAGAGGATTAGGCTGCAATAAATCAGCATACCTGGAGATATATACACCTAAAAGGAGTATTAAAAAAAAAAAATCAAACAAATAAACCACATTATGCTGAATATCCAAATGTTATTAGAAGTTTAAGAGACATGGGATTAAAGCTCAGTGTATACCAAACAATAAAGACAGAACAACTTGTCTGGAATATGAGCAGAGAAAGGTGTAAGGGCATGTTCAGAATTTGCAACTTCAAGACGCTTGCACTAAATGCAGTACAAAACACCACAGCAGAATATGGACAATAGCTCAGTTTGAAAGGAGCATACCCACAGTATTGAACTGTTGTGAACAAAAGGACAAGTCCTGCCTACAGGCTACACAGATGCTGCTTTCAGGTACTGGGGTTCTTTGAACAACTGAGGTACTTCTCCACAATGTCCCATTGCACAAAGTGGAGATAGGAGTTTAAAGAATTAATGAGAAATAAGGCAGGAAAACACTGGCATCATCAACAACCTTTCATTCTGCCATGTTGACAAAAATACACTGTCTTGGAATCATGAATTGATACTCACGTAGAAAGTTAATTTTTTGCTTTACAATACTTTGACCAAAATTTCATCAATTTTAAGGGCTCAAACACACACTGACTACCTCAGATCAAGTGTAGTGGTTTTGGCCTAGGCCAGGTTTTTCAGTAGCAGAGGGGCTAAAGGAGTGGCTTCTTTAAACAAAGAGAGTTGCCAGAAGCTTCCTCCGTAGCTGACAGGATTAGGGCCAGGAAGTTTTAAGCTGGACCCTGCACCTGACCCAGGCCTGGCCAATTAGTGACGGAGGTAACGCCTCTATGAATAACATATTTGAGAAGTTGTTGGGCAGCTGCAGAACTGCAGCAGCAACAGGGAGAGAGAATGTGAAAACATCTCTGCAGACACCAAGGTCAGTGGAGAAGGAGGAGGGGGAGGAGGGTGCCCAGGCACTGGAAAGAAGGCTCCCCTGCGCTATGTGGTGAGGCCCATGGTGAAGCAGGTTGTCCCCCTGCAGTCCATGGAGGCCACCGGGAAGCAGAGACCCACTGGCAGCCCGTGGGGCAGCTGCTCACGCCGCAGCGGGTGGATGCCTGAGGGAGGCCGTGACTGCGTAAGAAGTTCATCCTGGAGCAAGTTCCTGGCAAGAGCTGGGAGTCCGTGGGGGAGGTGCCCGTGCCGGAGCAGGTTTGCTGATCAGGACTTGTGATCCCGTGAGGGGACACAGGCTGGAGCAGCCTGTCCCTGAAGGACTGTCTCTCCCGGTGGATGACCCACGCCGGGCAGTGTGTGTGGAGCTGCCCCGTGGGAGGGCCCATGCCGGAGCAGTTGGTGAGGAGCTGCGGCCCATGGGAAGGAGCCACGCTGGAGAAGTTCATGAGGGACTGTCTCCCGTGGGGAGGGACCCCACAGTGTAGCAGTGGGAAGTGTGAGGAGGCCTCCCCCTGAGAAGCAGCAGCGGCAAAGTCCATCTGTAATGAACTGACTGCAACCCCCATTCCCCATCCCCTGCGCCGCTGGGGGGGAAGGAAAGGGAGTCCCGGGAAGTGGAGGGGTGGGGGGAGGTGTTTTAAGACAGTTTTATTTCTCGTCTCCCTGCTTTTATTGTTTCTTTAATAAATCAAACCTTTTTCTCCCTAAGTTGAGTCTGTTTTGCCCATGACGCTAATTGCTGAGTTTGATCTCTCCGTCCTTATCTCAACTCACAAGCAGTTTGTTATATTCCTCTCTCTCTCTCTCCTGTCCAGCTTAGGAAGGGGAGTAATATTATGACTGGGTGGATATTGGCCTAAACCACCACAGCAAGTAACTAATTGAACTCAGGTACTTGGAAAAGCATCCATTTGGCTTAGGTTTGTCGCATTTCAAGTGTGTATTTAACAGCTTTGATAAATTGCTCCAGAATCTTTACCTGCTAAAACAGTACAAAATTACGTGCTCATATACATACATAGTCTCTCTCCCTTTGCACCCTTTCTGCTTTCAACATTCATATCGTCACCTCTGCACCATGTTACTCTTAGAGAGGATGACAACATTATTTCTTAATTTTCTGCCTGAGAAGTTCTGCAAAGGGAACTTTGCATCTTATGCTTTCACATGTCCTAACATCTTGTGACTCAGAACTCTAAGTCTCCAATTTATTAATACTATTCTTGGACTTGTGGATTCTAAAATTTAGTTCTATCTACAACAATACCAAGCTGAGCTACTATTTCCATCAGGCATTTCTGAATACATACACATACATATTTGTACATACAAACACAGGGGGCACAGAGACATAGACTGCATTAGCTGTTTGGCCTCTCAGTTTTACTGGGAAGACGTGACACATTGATTTTACTTAAGCCAAAACAAGAATTAGGTTTTCCCTTCAGAAAAGTGATTTACGTGAAATAGTCACAAGCCAGTTATGAAATAAAGTTCTGATGTCAATCTGCTTTCCTAAAAATACCTAAGTGTGATGTTCTTGCAATAAGTGATAGAAAAAGGACTGGAAGTTGACACAATTGCATCACATTATCTGTCAATTAATATTGAATACTACCAGCACATATAATCAAAAGATAGTTACCCATGGAAGGACTGCCAAGAATTGTTATTTTGGAGTGGCCCACCTGTAGTCCCTTTTCACATATGCTTTGGATCTGAAAAGAACAAACATTTTTGTAAGCATGTCTATCAAGAAAGCCAGAACACAAACAGAATAAACAGTGAGAAAAGCATAACAAAAAGCCCAAAAGCACCCCCACCAAAAGCTCATACAAACAAAACCACTCAGAGGTGAATCTAGCCTGAATTGCTACACCAACTGTTTAAGTCAAACACTTGAATGAATGTATGAAACAGAATCACCTCATCTTAAAAAAACCAGCCTCTCAAATGCCTTAAACACACTTTATAAGCATCACTTGCTTTTAACACACAAAGCAGAATTAAACCTGCAAAATAACTGAGTATTTCAGAAATCCTGGCTCTATAATAGCAGAAAAAGCACAGAAATTCTCTTTCCATCACTCTTATTAAAAACATACGATCAAAGAAAAGACACAGAAGATATCATCTATTTTCTAGTATTACAGGTTACTTTCTCCCTAAGGTAACTTCTTCTCAGAAAAAAAAAAAAAAAAACACAACCAAAAAAAAACCCCAAACCAGCAAAAATACAACTGCAATGAAAACATGCAACATTCAACTAAAAAAATACCCAAACAAATCAAACAGAAATCAAATAAAAATCCACATGCCATGAAGCAAATCTATCCTTTTATTTATAAAACAGAGCATAAAACTGAGAAAACACTTTACAGAGACATGTAAAAGTAGCACCTTAAATGGCACAAATAGAACAAAGGATTTAAACAGTGGCATCATATCTCTTTTCCACCCTTCTACACCTTCCAGTGCTAAATTTTGCAGAACTTATTAATTTTTAAGCGTGTCAGTAAGAACACTCCATTTAAAAACAACCAACCAACAAACTGGAAAAGAAAAGAAAGCATTTCTTTGCAGTTTTTTTTTCCTACCTGAGGCGGGTCAACCATCAGAAACGCGTAGGTTTCAGAAAGCTCTTTTTCCAAGCGACCGTCAAATTTCAGCTCTCTGCGTTTTTCTGTGAACTGTTATTATAGAATATACTGTTACTGCTGTCACATTCAAGTGTCAATGTTTTAAGGCCTCATCTCTGTTAGCAGATCCAAGCATACAGAAATAATCAAAAGATAATTTGAATACGAGGAAAGGCTGCGGGAACTGGGGCTGTTTAGTCTAGAGAAGACTGAGGGGAGATCTAACTAACATTTACAAATATTTAAAGGGTGGGTGTCAGGAGGTTGGGGCATCCCTTTTTTGACAAGGGGTAATGAGATGAAGCTGGAACACAAAAAGTTCCACTTAAATACAAGAAAAAACTATTTCACTGTGAGGGTGAGGGAGCAGTGGAACAGGCTGCCCAGATGGGTTGTGGAATCTCCTCCTTGGAGGTCTTCAAGACCTGCCTGGACATGTTCCTATGTGACCTGATCTAGGTGAACCTGCTTCTGCAGGGGGGTTGGACTAGATGATCTCTAAAGGTCCCTTCCAACCCTATCATTCTATGATTCTATATTATGCTAAAACTAAATTTCATCATTAGACAAGCAGAAAATCACCTCCAGGTGTTTGCCTCTGTACTCGGAAAAGTAGCTCTTTAGATGTCATATGATTTGTACCTTATTCATAAAGACAAACCACAAATATACTCACTTCCTTTTCCAACAGTTCACTATGAACTAAGCTGGCTCTCTTGTAATTAAAATTAGACACTGAACTTGGTTCCAAGTAAGAGGAATGCAGAATCTTCACAATGTCCTCAAATTCTCGAGAGCCTACAGCTACTGGCTGAAATAGTGCTATAAAAGAGAAGAAAATAAAACAATGAGCTTTAATACACATCTGAACCCCTCCCTCCAGATTTTCCAGTTCATTGGCAGTTTATGTGTAAGGACAAACAGTTCGTGATTCAACTTGGAACACAAAACCCCTAAAATATTTGAAAAAGATGGAATTTAGGCTAGAAAGTTTAAGTTGCCTAGAACTATAGTTTCTTTAAAAAAATGTGCTTTTTTAGTATTACTCTTTAGCAGTTAGTTCAGAAATTTATAAGTGAATCACCTCAAGCCTGAAGTCACCCTTTGGAAATATCTGATATGTATTGCAAAACATTGCAATTAAACTTGTAGAACTTCAATTAAGCTAATTTGCTCTTTTAATTAAGAACCAGGAACAAATTGCTCTAATAAAAACCTCAGCAAGAGTTTCACAGTTCAAATTCTCTTTAGAACCGTTACAAGTTTGGTTGTTTGCTTATGGTAACTAGGCTAAATATGAAGAAATTCATTATTGTCTTAAGAAATCCAATAGGTTCCTATTAAAAAACACGTTGCCTGTGTTTATGCTTTATGATCTTATGCCTTACAGTAACTGCTTTAAAAGGAAAGCCCATCATTTGTTGCACAAATTCAATTTCTGGGCAAACCTTTGCCAAAGCTGGCACAGCAAAAGTGTTTATCTCTCCAAGCTTCTGTATTTAGATTTGGGTACTGAAAGTGACAAACCAATGTGAAGAGCAACCCAAGAGCAGGCTGGCAGAGAACCAGAGCACAGACTTTGAGAGTAACATCTAGGGAAAAACTACTCCTGGAGGAACTGATCTAGTTCAGTATGGCAAGTATTAATTTTCCTCAGGGTAACTTCCAAAACACTCACCAAAAATGCAGTGTTTTTGTGGTATTTTCAAACTCCAGACAGTAAGTATTCCTAGCACATATTTCTGAGACTGCTTTTGCTCTTTTTGGAGGGCTTAATTTTCTCTACCAAAAGAAACCTCCAAACCACCACCACCTAAAATGTTTGGAGTTTACAATAGTTAGGAACAAACTACAATAGTACTAGTCTCTCTCTCTTTTAAAAGACAATCTATCATTACTCTAAAGGCAAACTTAATTTAATTACAGGTTTAGAGTATACCTCCAACTTAAATAACACGGTAGGAGACTGAGACAGTAATCTTTTCCTCATTTGCAGGAAATATTTACTGCATGAGCCTCGATATAAAACAAATGAAAGCTGAACTGTTTGTGTTACCTAGAAAAAACTGCATTTACACATAGACTTATCATTTAGTATCACATTTGCAAACAGAAATAAAGCAAATATTCCAGCACCAGCAACAATGAATAAGAGACTTTTTATGAGTTGAAAGAATGAAAGTGATTAAGAAACCATTCTTATGTAACATCTTTTTTAACAACAACACCTTCATTCTTGAAATGCTGACAGTAAATGTGAGGAAAGATAATTAGAAGTGAATGAAATCCTCCTCTTAGTATTACTGAGTGCTCTTGTACTGAAAAAAAACCTACTACAGACACACAAATACTGGGAAACTACCTCCTGGCCCACTCCCTCCCCACTTAGATCTCTCTGCAAAGGAGTTAAGAAACTCTAGTGTTGTACTGCATGAGTTTCACAGACTGACTGCTCTTCTTCTAAGAGGACCAGTTAAGGCAGAAGGTTGCCATCACCACCTCTTGGTCTAAATTTCTTCTATCTTGAGTCCAGGCAAGTAGGAAACTTACAGAATCAGAGTGACCACAAACTATACACAATGTCTTCCCTGCTTCCCAGATGCAAATATGTTTAGACATGTCCTGCTTTATGGGAAGTTCTGACAAGTGACCTGAGATAGACTTACCCAAAACCAGCAAGTCCCTCAAAACCAGCAAGTCCCCTTGTCATTTAGTTAGGCATAACCTACATAAACTACTATCTACTTATCTCAACAGATTTACAGAAGAGCTCTACCTAATGCATTAAATTATGGAATACAGAAAACTAGAGATTTTTTTTCAAGATTGCTGTGGGTATATTCTTCAATTTCTTAGCAGAGGACTGAAAATATGTGTTGTCACTTATTATTCAATAATATATATACTTTACTGTATTTTAACTAATTTATACCTCACACACATCATCTAAGTTCACCAGAGATACTACTGAAGCTAGAAGGGCTGTTGCTACTATTGTAGCAAAGATGGATCAAAACAAAAATACTTTTAAGTAGTTGGGCACAGAAATCACTTTTGAAATGGCAAATTTTCAATTTGAGAACCTATGGAACATTAAAACAAGACTGGTTTCACTTAATTATCACATCAGTCCAAGAACAAGACTCAACATCTACGTTTAAGTGGGAAAATGCTTAATAATGCAGAATGGAATTGCTGTTCCTTTGATGTGCTCTGCCCACTCCATATAAAATGAACAAGAACAGTAGCCTCACATACAACCTTGGCTTAGTTTACTGCATGCATAAGTGAGGGTGACTGGCTTCATGATCAGATGCCATTCATTGATTGGGAAAGAAAGAACACAATGTGTTGTATGTCTATTTACAGAAGTAATGCACTTACTATGCTTGGAAGATTACTTATGAACACCAGATTTTACCACAAAAACCTAGAGTCTGCCTGTCACCTTTTCAGATCTAGCAGTAGCAGACAACAGGGCATAAAGGTTTTTGCTTCCTTCCGCAATTATGACTCCTCAACCACACTAATCACATGCTTCATTACAGGATCAAATGCACTTCCCAGTTCTTCCAGAACTTGAGGCATTGTGGGCTTCAGGTTCTTACTAATAATCTGAAACATCACCAAGTAAAAGCAATGCTTTTCAATTTCTCATTTAGCATTAATGCTAAAGGGCTGCTCTTTTCTAGAAGGTGAAGAGCACTATAAAAGGGCCTGGACCTCACTTAAATTGAGTTCAGAAACAAGAAGAAAAAAAAAGTACTACACTAGACCTTCCATAGCAGGCATCAAATCCTAAGTTCACGGGCAAAGAATGAGACTATTGAGCTTATCTCCATTCCTATATCACTTCATACATCAGTAGTGTGTACATATATATTTTCAGGCTTACTTTACAAATCTGATTGTGGGTTATGCTGCACCTTTCTTGACCATGTAAATTAAACAGTAATTTATGTAAGGACTAACTTGCAGTATCCTTAGAATACATTCAACTCTGCTAGGTTTTGCATAAGCAGAAATAAATGAAAAAAATACTAGGTTTGCTCAGTTTCTACCCCATGTACTAGAACACACCTAAGGGCTTTTAGGCAGAAACTTAATTTAGCTCATATAGCACCTAGCCTAGGGACAGACATTACCCTAGATGTTTGGATGCATGTGCTTCCCTAGAAGCTTTAAGTCTCTTTCACAGCCCTCTGATGCTTCAACTTGAGAAAACTAAGAAGTCAGCGTGTTTGGTTGCTTTGGGGTTTTTTCTTCAAGATGAAATGTGAAGATGAGACAGAGACATTCTCTTTAAGCAACGCTGAACTGGCTTTTAAGTGAAGATAAGTAAATTTCTTATTATCAGGTAAGCTGGCAAAATGCTATGACTTCTCAAACAAGCACTCCTCTGACAAAACTCTCATTTTTTTAAGATTATGACCAAAACTCTGTGGTGTTAATGAACTGTAACATTGTTACTTAAATGACTTCTTCATCCCAAAATGTATTATGCTCTCAAAAGATATTAGTTACCAAGTTCAAGGATCCCCATGTAGAAATATCAAGTAGCAAAGAGCAGATATGCATCTCTACCACTGATATGAAAAATTAACCACCAAATACTACTGAGTAGAAAAGGGACAACCTTGACCTCCAAGCAAGTATTGCTATGAATTTCATGGACAGAAATCAAGACCTTTTTTCCTCTCAACTGAGCCTGAGAAACACCAGTCATTTGTTAACTTGTCAAACTATGGAAATGGGTGCAACCTTAATCAACAAGCAACCCCTCAAGCTATTGGTTGCTACTTGAGCATGGCTTTTTGAATAGTCCTTTGGTATGACGACCACTATTGAAGATAGTTTAGTAAGTGAAAAAATGATGTTCCAGTGCTTTATCTTGAGAATTTCTTTTCTTCTTTGTATTAAGCAAAGATAAGCTTCAGGTAGACTTGGAAACCTGAGAACATCTGACAATTAAATTAGATGGGGCCACAACAACAGAGTGTAGTCCTACAATAAAAAAAGAGATAAGCTACTCAAGAGTGTAACACAGTTATTAAACTGTATGTACCAAGAAAAAAGAAACTTTCAGTGCAGTTCCAAGTAGGAAAACAAACGTAGGCACACCTTAATAAACTAAACCTTAGAGCCAGTCCTTCCTACAAGAAGAGAGATTCTATGTGACAATCAACCACAGTAGAAGTACGTTTCCTGCAGACGCATTTCTCCACATTTACAAGGATCTCTCTCATGACTTTCACTTCAGTAGCCTCCAAAGAAGTGAGATAAATTCCAAAAAGGTCAAATAAGTAGGTAAATCCTAAGTTATTTATGATTTTCCCCCTAGCCTTGGCTTTGCAAACTCATTTCTTAATTGCTTGACAATCAAAGATTGTTACTCAAACACATTTTGGTGGCTTTTTTTTTTTAGCATCAAAAAACCCAGACCAAAACCCCACCCAAGTATCAAAGTCATCGTGTGCAGATTTTAGCTCGTATAGGACAGATTAGTCTTGACAATCAATACAGCATATCTCTCTCAGGATGGTACCGCCAGGAAGATAATGAAGATTTAAGAATGCAAAATAGGAATAATTCCAATAGAATTGGATGCAGGAAGGTTCCATGTGTATTGTTTCATGCTGGAGTTTAGAATCTAAGAGAGCTCTTCTGAGAGGAACTGATGACATTCTGATTATTCCATAGTTTAACAAGATATATTTGAACAGTGGTAGAAAGGATGCTGTAAGAGCAGGTCACTACAACATCAGATCATCAGTGCACCGCTAATCTTCTAGTTTAATTCCAGAACTGATTTAATTCCATAATTTCTCAAATGCCCAATACTAATTCCAATAGCAATGTGGCTGTCCTCAAAGACCAAGCTGGCAGGTTTTATGCTGTTCTTGCCTATGACAAGATACTGTCTCATGGCAACCTGCACTGTGGTCACACATGGTGTATGAACAATAAGCAACTGTAAACAACTGTAGACCACATGCACCATGGACAGAATGGAGAAAGATCCATTTGAGAATTCTGTAAACTCTACGTCATCAATATGATTAAACTGCCCAAGAAGCTTTAGGCTGAAAAGGAAAGAAAAAAAAAAGCCAAGTACGCTAAAAAGCCCTTATGAATAGGTCAAACAACTTTGATGATACCAAGTAAATTTTAGGAGTAAGAAAGACTTCTCATTCTGCCTCAGAAGCCACAGAAGCCTGACGTTTGAACTACATATTCTGAAACCTGTTACGCACTGCAGAGGATGGTTCAGTGTAGGAAAATGATATTAGGCGACCCAAAAATGTGTTTTGCAGGTTTTCATTCACATTGGAAACAAATGCTAGAGAGGAACTTCAACTGTCTGCAGTTAAGTACTACACATTTCTGAGATATATTTAAAGGCATTCAAATATCGTCACACTTGAGTCTGACACATGGAATGGGGCAGAGGCACCAAGTTTTATCCAGGTATTTTTCTGCCAGATGGATGAGACTTTTCCTCAAAATCAACCTGTCCTTTTTACAATGAATCTCTGCCAGACCTGTTGCCTCCCCCAGGGGTGGCAATGGGAAAGAAAAGGTAAAAAGGGATATTATGGCCAAAAATGGAAGGAAAGACTGGATAATGAAATAAACCTACCTTCATCTCTTCCTTACAGAAGCAAGCATTTCAATAAGTCAGATGTTAGACTCTTCTCTGAAGAACTAGAAGCCTGTGCAAAAGATATTTTGCGATACATACTAAGTTACTGACCCCATGCTGCAGAAGGTCAAGAACAGAGGTGAATTTCAGGAAGAAATAAGACGCGTCTTCAACATCACTTAATAGAATCAAAGATAATCAGAAGCCAATGAAGTGACATGAAAATCAAGAAATACCACTGGCTTTTAAAGGATGAGTTATCTGAAAACCTAAAAGCAAACCCTAGACACTCAGAAGAGAAATGCTTCCAAGGCGAGTCACATGAACATGGTATGCTCGCTTCCTCCCAGCAAAGTAAGGAACTTACAATATGTAAGAAGAGTCTTCTGTGTACCATCAATGAAAGACAAGTCTGCTCAGTGTTTGCTATTCTACTCTACACAGGATTACACCCCTCTCCTGCAGGGAGTTGGTCGGGGGAAGAGAAAAGTGAACCATCTTCTCTGCACGTCCATGTCCCAGAGAACCATCTTCTCTGCATGCGACTGATTGCATCTCCAGAAGCAGAGCCAGGATCAACATTCAAGCCCACCCTGATAGCATCCAGCTTCTCAGTCCTCTTAAAGCAACGGTCTGAAATTCAAGCTGAGGTTTTGTTCAGTTTGGTTTGGTTTTTTTTTTCCTCCTTGTGACAAAAATGAAAGAGAAAAAAAGGGAAAGGGAAGGAGAGAAAAGAATGTAAAAGCCTCGCTGACAGTAAACGTCCCCAGCAGCCTCACTAGTCCGAGCCATGCCACAGCCTCCTCCACACCCGCAGGATTTTGCATGCAGTTGTGTGAGGTGCATAAAGAGCCTGCCTAATGAATAAGATGAAGAAGGGGAGTGAGGGAGAGAAGGGAGGGAAAGGGAAGGAACAACCTTTCTTTTCTCTGCTCTTCCTGGGGATCTGAAAGTTCCTCCTAACAGGCAGGTCTTCTGGGGGCTTAGGGAGAGGGGGATGCCTCCCCAACACAGCGCTGGGCGGCTGCTGCTGCTGTTCATTTGCCGTTGAGATGCTGCTCCTGCGCTGGCTGCTGCTAGTGATGCTGAGGTTTGGGGGGACCTTGTCCTCTGCAGCAACAGCAGCCACCAGCAGCGCTTCCCCAGCGCTACTGCTCTCAGACCGTCCGCCATTTTGTGTGGTGTCCTCAGCGGCTCCTGCTCTATTACTCTCCACCCCGAGGAGGCCCGCGCCGCTCTTCTCCGTCCGTTGATGCTGCTCCGGCTCCATTTCGCCACCGCTGAGGGTCGCGGCATCCGCCATTCACTCCTATCGACGAGACAGCCAGCGCGGCAGCCCGTGCCTTCTCTCCCTTCCCTCACCAGAGCTCCCCTGCCCCCGCTCCATGCGCCGCCCGCGGCCGCTATTGCTCCCCCTCCGTCCACTCGCTTTATGGCAGCCCCGGCGCCCCCTCCCCGCTCTCTAACATGGCGGCAGCGCACACGGAGAGAGAGGGGAGGGCTCAAGCCAGCCCGGCATAACCAATGCACTTGCGGCAGAAGTTATAAATAGGGAAGCAGCCGCCGGTTTGCCAGCGCTGGCCGTGCCGTCGCCGGCGGCCGCGGCGAAGGTTTAAAACGGCAGCGGCCCCAGCCCCGGGCTGGCGGTAGAGCGTGAGACTCTGCCAAGATGGGGCGGAGGAGGCGGGTCGCGTGTGTCCCGCTTACCTCCTGCCACCACTGGTGTGGGCGAGGAGAAGCGCCCGCTCCTTTCTCCGGCTCCGGAGAAGCCAGAAGCGCGTCCAGGCGCCCCCGGGGCGGGGCGGGGCGGGAGCCCCTTGCTGGCCCGGGGCGAGCGGGGCAGGCAGCAATGGCCCTGGGCACACAGTAGTCACCTGAAAGGCAACGCCACGGGCTTCAGGCTACAGCTAGCAGGCTGTATGTGTTAAATGGTGGCACTTCAGTGGCTGTAATGTCTTTTACATCTTAAATCAAGCACACGTAAGATCATGGAGAAAGACAGGTTCTGTAGTAAGGGTCTTTCGGTAGTTGGTAAAACTACAAATTTTGTAGTTGGGGCAGGCAAGCCTCAACTTAAAAACCTGCATGTCCAAGTTACAAACTATTTGACCTTTTAAAAAACCAGAACTATAGTGTCTCATCAGCAGCATAATTACAGATGAGCTGAAGGCAACATAATCCATTACTCATACACCAAAGATCACTCCTTTTCAAATGCAATGAAATCAAACTCTGTAAACAGTTTTGGTGTCATTGAAGAGAATGCAGGAACTTCATCCAGCGCATTTGCTCAGGAAACTTACGAGACCATGTTGGGCCATGTTTTCCGTTTCTGTACCAGAGTTGAATAATACTGTGAAGTTGCTGCAAGTTTTGTTTACCAACAAAGAAAACAATATTGTATTTACAGACTTAAATGTGATATAGCAAAACATGGGAAGGTGCTAACTTAAATTACACCTCTATCTGTACACCTCTGTGCTATATTCCTAAATTAAAAGAATAATGAGTGTGCACTTAACCCTTGTGACCGTGGATGTAGATCTGCATTTCAGGAAAATCAAAACTTAAAATACAATGCCAATAATGCCATACCTGCACAGTTGTAAGGTATTCATAGATGCAATTTGTTGGATCCTGAAGGTGTTTCTACCTCATGTTGTCAAGTCTTACACCTATACTGGAAACCAGCACTGAAACAGGAGGTTAACATACATTCACCTCTGCCACTCCTGCTGAAAGGCTTGTAACTTCTGGTAAAAGAAGGGTGTGAATGTGTAAAAGCCAAAGGAAAGACAACTCTAAGGAATGCACTGAACTGAAAACTGCCTCCTGAAAATAACCCATTCTTGCAATACCTAGGAAATACAACTACAGGATGTTTAGTTTTACAAGTAACTAGCAAAACATTAAAAGCCCACAATTTGTTTTCTCTGTTAGAAATACACTAATACTGTAGTTGTTGAACAAATGCAGACATTCATTAGTTACTTATATAGATTATCTTAAAGCCAGATAAATGCAGCTATTTATATTATCACAGAAGCAGCTACTAAGCTTAAATGTGAAGTTCTCCCTATACAAGGAATAAGCATTTTAACCTGGCCCTTTTATTTTATGGATCTCTTTCTAAACTACCCGTAAATCGGAAAACATAAGTAACCTACCAACTCAGAAATGGTCTGGTGCTACTAGTAGCCTCGAGGGTGTTAAAAAAGAGACAATCTAATAATCATTAGTTTCATTAGTTTCAAGTTTTTTTGGACCCAGCCAAGTTTAAACAAGGTAACTAGTATCTAAAATTTACATAAATTACAGAAACATAACACCAAACTTAGCTAATTGCAGAAACAGGGTGTTCAATTATCCAGGGGTAATAAAATTCCTAAATGGGACATTCAACCTATGGATAAATGAAGGCTGCCTCCCTAAGAATTTGATCTTCTGCCTCTGTGAGAATTCAGTGACGCTACAGAGAATACTACAGATTGTCAGAATAATTTTCTGTTCTTTACCTCATTCAATGAGAATTTCCATATGTAAGAAAAAAAGAAATGCCAGTCTTATGTTGGGAATTAAAATAACTCTATTGTAAAATACTAGAATCAAGATTAATTGAAACTTGCTAAAGCTGAACAACTTTATGAGTGCTGAGGCCTGAGGCCACAAACTTCAGGATGATAAAGCACTGGGAGCAGTCTTCAAGGGAATTCTTGTAAGAAGGGGGAGGTAGTTGTCTTGTCTGAAGTTAACAAAAGGCTGGCCACATTGACAACACCCAAGTGCAGATAAGATAAGAGGATTCTCCATGAATAACAACTGCTTCTGAGACAAAAACAGGAACCATCTGAACACAAATAAAGGAACAAGAGGACCCCAAACTCAAATATGAGTAGTGGACTGAGCTGTCACAAGAGGGGAAAGGAATCTAAAGGTATCAACCTAGAGATTTCATGGTTCAGCAGCACTCTCCTAAGAGAGAATCCAGCTTGAGCTCTAACAAATGGACTCTGTGCCACAACCCAGAGAACTCAACAGTCAGGGGCTGAGGCTGGACCCAGTTGCACTCAGACAGCTCTCAGAAGGGGTTTAGAAAACAATGAGGTCCAGTCTGAGCCTCCTGTCTCTGCAGGAGAAGCCCCATTGGGAACTCATATCTATGTTGGTCCATTACACATTTCCAAACATGTCAACGTTTTTGCTAAGTTTGAATTAGCAAAGCTGTTAAAATCACTTCCAGGCTGTGTACATCTTCAATATTCAACTAGTTCAATTGTCACCTTACTGTCTTTCTAGTTTTGTGGTTTCTGATAATTGCCAAGCGTTCAACCACGACTCTCTGGCTTGCACCAAGTGGTTTCCCACCCAAGTACAAAGCAGCTGCAGATCCCTTTGATTCTGAAATCAGATGGTAAGTAATACATCGGCAATACAGAATTAGGTCAGAGAATAACCACAAAATAAAACATATTTGCAAGAGAGTGTTGTATAAGACTCCATGCTTAAGGTAGAAACTTGGGTGCTTGCTCAAGACGTTACCTCACTATTCTTATAGGAAAGCAAATTTAGAAAGACAAAAGATTATTTACTCTCATCGTATTGTCACAGTTTAATTTAGATAACTAGAAATTACTATTCTGCTTTCCATAATTTGTTGATGCAAAGCACATGTCATTTCTTAAATGCTTAAGTGCTAATTTTGTGCTGACTAAATTTCAGGATACCAAAGGTAGGAAAACTACATTAAACTTTCTTAATAGACTATGCATAAAAGAGGCATCTTCAAAAAATCCAGAGATAAAGCCTAATCTAAGGACTTGTAAAGAGCTTTAGTATCACTTACCAGCCATGGAGAAAACACGCCCATGATAGTAAAAGGTGAGACAAACTAGGGAAGTAATCTCAATTTGTCACTGTAAAGCCAAGGATTGGTAGCAGAAATTGACCTAGTACTTTTTTCCTAACAAATTTGTGATCCTCAAGTGAAAGTCTGAACATATCTACTTGTATTAAATGAAAGTATTTCTAAAAATAATTATGAATACATTTAATATCTTAACATTTAAAATTTAATGTAATCAAATTAGTTCTTAAAAGACTGGAATAGTTTCCAGTAGATGGCAGTATTAACCTGTAGAACAGATGACAGTTTTACAATCAGTATTCATGAACCAGCATTAAAATTAGAAGAACTGTCTTCTGGAACCGAAAACCTCTTTTCAGAGGAAACAGATATTCTTCCATATACATAGAACTCAGTTCCTGGCTCTGTTAGATCCTGGGAATCAAGATTGTTTAAGTGCCAGATAGCATCACCATAACTTTTTCAAAAAGAACAATTTGTGGAACAGGTATCTGAAAGTTCTGATGTCTCTAAAATTCTAGAAAATTATGTGAAACCTCAAGAAACCTGTTTCCACTATGGCAGAGGCATTTCTAAGGCAATATCCCAGGTCCAGGTGCGTCATGCTAAATAGGAGTGGCCACCAAGAAGCACTTTCTCTACCTTAGAGTTCAACTTTAGGCCCGTCCTTTACCCAGATTCTGGCAACTGATTCCCTGGTACTGAACTTGACAGACTTCTAAGTGCTCCTAGTGTCTTGTAGTAGACATTTGTGTTCCAGGAGATGCATCTTTATCCTTGTATTGTTCTTTTCAGTGCTGCAGACCAAATCTAGGGAGCCAAAGACCACAGTTACATTTTCTTTTGTAGTCTCAGAATTCAAAGGCTTCCAAAGGCATTCTCTTTGCTTACCTTTCTCAGTCAAGACAACCTATACCTTTACCCTTATTAGTTCTGGTTCATCAGATTTTTCCACAAGCCAAGGCTACACTGATGCCTGTTCTCATCAAGAACAAAACAACAAACAAGTTGCTAAGATTTGTCAAAAACTGCCACCTCAGACTGCTGACTTGCTGCTTTTGAGAGCAAGATGCTTCATCACTCACTTGCTGCTCTCCTAGATTGTGAGATCCAGAGCACTCATACCTTTTAAGTGCTGGAACTCACCTAGCATCTGCAGCCCTCTTATGGTGACTTTGGAAGCTGTTGACACCTCAGGCTCTTCACTACCTCTTTCCTCCTTCACCTTCCTGTTATGGCACTATTCTTCCATCTCAGACAGGAGAGATGTAAGATCCCTTAAAGGTCCAACGTGAAAAAAAAAAGACACAGCTTTCAACTGTCTCATTAGTGGAAACTGTACACATGCAATGGTGAGTGACCTACAAAATCAGAGACCATTTCCTGCATGAGAACAATGCAAAGGCCTACACATGATGCATGGCTGCAGTATGCATGCCAATTCACTGCCACAACTTCTCAGACTCTGGGATTACTGATTACCATGATCACTTTGCCATAGTAGTTTTCCTCTTTGCATTCATCATCTCACATTTTACCCATCCCTTTGAGAACATTTTATTTCTTATGCCCACCCCACCCCTCAATACTCCTGCTGCAGTCAGAAGTTATTCTTTCAACAGTAGTGGCATTTTAATAGTGCCAGAAACAAAACAAGCTAGCCAAATCTACACTGATATTCTTACAGTGGAAAGTTATTCCTTCAGATTATTTGAAAAACATATTATTAAGCTTTATTAGATCAAATCAGTAGCTAAGTGCATGTCAACTACAAAGCAAAACTGAAACACTAGCACTGCAGTGTGTTGAACATGATGCTAAATGGGTCACTAAATGACAACAAACACATGTAAATTCATCTTTTGAGATTCACTAGCTGGCTGGTGGCTTTTTACATGCCCCCAAAATCATCATCTCAATGTTTTAAAATAACACATATTTAGGAGAGATGTGACCCACAACGAATCAGAGAAACTGATGGTTATTTTTTTTGTTCCACCTACTTCCTAAATTGATTTTACAATACAAAACTTAAGGGAATGTGCTCAGTTGAGTGCAGTGACTTGTTTTGTTGATATTATTTTGTGTCTAGCACATTACATCCAAACATGTAACACTTTGAGAACCAAAATGTAAGTGTTGGTCACACATATTAAGCCTCACTCTGTGCACCACTGAAATTTTTTTGCAGCCTACTTGGACAAGCACCCAGACCAAATAGAAATCGAAACAGTTTTATGTAATTTATTTGAAATGCTTCCAGAAAAGTTAAAGGCTAGTATTTAAAAAAAATTTTAAAGGCAATACATACATCCATTCTGTTTTCTCTCTCTGTACACTTTACATGCTTTTTACTCCTTTTAAACATTTTGCTGAAGAGGTTTTATGAAGTGGTTCATCATCTAATATCCTTTCCTATGCTTTCTCTTTTGCAGATTTGTCATTTCTCTCATTTTTTTACTGGCACACTCATTAAGCTCTAAAAATGAAGCAGTTTAAATAAATTACAGAGCCTGAAACAGAGAAGAAAATTGACTTCTTTTAAAAACTATAAATACAGAAATATGTTCTATAGGGTAAAAATGACATTTTTTAAAAAATAAAAATACCTTGTTTTACATGGTTTATCATCTTGTCACATCAATTTCTGCAATGCACATCAGCATATATATATGTAAGATACTTAACACAGTAAATTTTCTGTAAACTTGTAGAACACAAGAAAAATGTTTTTGGCAATAACTTAGAAGTTTTTCTACTTTTGTTTTTATGGGTATTTTGTACAAGTTATCTTGTGTAACATCAAGGACCATTTAAATCTATCTTTTTCATACTTGCCATACAGCACTGGCATAATTTCTTATAATAACAAGTGTTACCCAGGGATTCCTGAACAGTAACAGGATATTGAACTGAGTGTTTTAGACTGCATTTAAGTGACTCATTTGCTTCTCATCATAATGAGTAGATTAAATCAGCCACCAGAAAACACAGTAACATTTCCAATTACAGCATGCAATTAAATGCAACAAAAACTTCAAAAAAAAAAACCCTTGAGGAAAATATAAAGGATGTAATACATCCTGAAGGAAAAGCAATTCCCTTTTTGTTTTAATTTTTCTCTACCTAATCCCACAGGGTATTTGTAGAGCACCATTTATATAAAATTGTCACCTAGATTTAAAAAATCAACATGTAACTGTAAACAGACATTTACAGAAAATTAAATCTTTTAACATTATTTTAGTGGTGTTTAAAACCAACAGTGGAGGTCAGTGGAGTGCAAAATGCTGAAGAGGGCCTATTCACAAGCAAAATGTTTTTTTCCATTCTTATCCTGTTTGGGATAAAATACATATATATATATGGCAATGAAAGCAAACTAACAGCTTATTTACAAATACCCAGTATTCTCAGCATTTTATTTGATTCAGTGCTGGCTGTAAAAGTTTGGTTGGATTTTTTTCAGTTGATAATTTTTAGCATCACATGCTTTGATATGTAAACCATAGCACTATGCTGACCACTTGAACTGAACAGATTTTACTAAGTTCAGTTGCTGCATCTTAAGACAGTGCTTCATTTTGAAAAATCAATCCCTAAAGAGTCACAGATTACATGGCCCACTGTTTGTAGTTCTTGTTGATTTCATACTACATGAAATCAGTTAGGTTATTGCAAGATGGTTTTCTCTTTTTTTCCCCCAATAAACTATTTTCTTCCTTCCATGCCTTCAAGAAAACTTATTATCTGGACACCTATTCTGAAACTCAATATTAAGTCCACATCTTCAGCTGCCTCACTAAGGGGCAAATAAAGTACTTAAAAATATGAAAATATTCTTTATGTAATGCATTTATAAACAGTAGTTCACAGATTGTGTTTACAGCAGGACATTGAGAATAACTGGTCAAGTACCTCTTTCATCCACCTTAGATGTTTACGGAATATAATCACAGGACATGAGTTGCAAGAGATTCCAGCTTATACAGATTGGCAGTTACAGTACTACACTCATAGGTACGAATACAAGGAGGACTGCATTGACATTGTCACAAAAAAAGAATTTAAAAGTGCTTCTCCAAATAGTTCCATGTATGGAATGCAAATACTGCACAGGTAAGAGACAGATTTTCTTCCATGAACTGTAAGTTTCTGTCAAACGTTTGTTTCTATTTGTTTTTCATTTTCACAAGAGTTAGTCTGTTCCATGCGTTCACAGTCAGTGCTGATCTCGCTGGTGTCCATACTACAGTCTGACTCACAGTCTGATTGGTCCATTTGCTCCAGCGTGGTTTCTCTCTGGGGTACTCTGCTTCCATTTGGTGACAAAAGAAAATGTGCTTCTGAGCTCAGCACGTCAGCTTTGCCTGCACACGTAACCTTCTCTTTGGCCTGGCGGATACAGTTAAGCCACTGTTGTTTGCTGAAGGAGTCATTGGCTTGAAGTGAGTGAGTCTGGCTTTGAGATCCATTTTTTAAGCTGACTCTGAAGAAGTTTTTAACTGAAAGAAACAACACATATACAAACATTTAATGCTTGGTTGAATGGATTTTATAATCAGAGTATAAAATATAATAGAATTTGGAAAATCTTTCATTTCAGGTGTTTTTCTGCCAATCCCACGTCAGACCAGAGGGAAAAGTCTGTGTATCTCCTTGTTTTCAGAGGCAAGAACACAGAACAACATAAACACCTCTAATAATTTCATATTGCTGGAATAAACAATTTTTGTTCTGCCATACATAAGCTACCCATAAAGCTTTACATGAATCAGCAGGATTAAGGCTTTTCTCACACTTCAGTATCTTTCCTCCCACTTCTCTGAAAAGGCATTTCCCAGAACTTCACTGAATATTCTGTCTTGTGTCACCCAGAGATTGTCTCATCTCTTCCAGTCACTCCACTGATTAAGCAAATACACACAAGAAACCCTCAGTTTTTTCCACAAGATAGGAGAGATTCAAAGAACCCTTGTAATAGAAACAAACATCTTTATAATATGCTTAATTAGAAGGACATTAACTCTTATCTCTTGATATTAAGAAGAATAGCTGCAGTCTTAACACTGAGCACTACATTATCTGTCAGCTGAAAGAGTTATGGAATAGCCATCAATGTCTACCTAATACAAGGAAAGTCGTAACAGCTAAAGCTTAGAGATTTCAAAATACACTTGCTTGTAATATTGTGGTTTTGCCACTACGTTCTACATATTCTCCCCTTTTAAATACAGTAGAGAAGCAGGTATGTGGAGACACAACATAATAAATCAGAGATCAAAATCAAAACGTCGCATATAGGTAACGTGAATTTTAGGGAAAGCATTCTGATGTCTCATTGGCAGGTGTCTTAAGGTAATGAACTTATATGAGCAAAAAAAAAGGTGTAGTCATACTTCTCTCATTGTTGCTGAATGCACCACGTATTGATCCTCCCAATCGCACTTCTCCATCTTGCAAGTCTTCTAGCATAAGCTCCCTCACTGGAATTGGCTGCCGATACAGCTGGTAGCAGAGCTGTTCATTGTGGGTGACAGCACGAGTGATCACCAACACTTCTTCAAAGAGGAAGATGTGTAGTTTCTGTTCAAAATTAATGAATAATAAAAGCATTATTGCTTTTTTAGAACATCATTAAAACAAATTTAATTGAACTCTACGTTACAACTTTGTGTTTTCAACAGTTAAAATAAGGGTTCCTCTCCACTAGTTTTACCATGCAACAGCATTTAAGTATGTACATAACAGCAATTTTAAAAGTCTAGAATTTGTCCTGTCCTCAGTTTCTCATGTCATGATCCTAATTCATCTTTCAGTTTTGCAGCCTTGAAAAGTGCATGACATTTCCAAGCTCTCTCTACAGCAGTATGCCTCCATTCAGTCTCCTTTCTGATGCCCACTTAACTTTCCTCTACTGTCTGTGCTACTAAGAACACAGAAAGCTCAGCTTATGCCACATCAATTGTGAAGACTCACAGAGACTGGAATTTGCAGTATCAGGTACCAGTTTCTCTCAACAAATAATCAAGTAAAACGTGCTTCATAACCACAAGCTTTGACAGATTTCGAAGTTTTAGTACATTTTGTGTGTCATTGTGGAATCATGGCTGGCAAAGAAAGGAAAAATTGACTTTATAGAGTTGGCAGAAATGGGTTTGAATAAACATAGGACTCAGCTAATATAAGTGCTGAGACAGTTGACAACATGGAAGGGACCTTGCTGAGCTAGCTGACGACGTGGCAAGGATAGTGTCTCCTTAAGACATTGTGAAAGCACCAAGAAGACCAAGAATGAGGAAACAGGATGAAAAACAAGCTAATAAAAGAAGAGCATTAATCCTAGTGATAAGATATGAACAACCAATCAGAAGATTGTATTACAGAATATGTATGAGCTCATTATCTGAAATTGTATAAAAACAGAAGGTCTGATGCCAATAAACGAAGCTTGCTTGACATTCACATTGAGTGTGCAAGACTTCCCTCCGTTCGCGACATGTCATTATAGACATTACTATCACATCTTTGAAACCAGGAATGTTTCTTACGGGTTTTTTTTTCCTCTGCAAGTTTTGTTGAAATTCATCAGATCTAAATTTAGCCAGGATAATTTAGGTCCCCGTAAGAGACACATATAAGCTTATTATCTCCATATACAGATATATAACTGCTCACAAAAACAATGAGTTTTCTCAATAAATAGGTAATATTTACCAACTTCCTAGATATGAAAGGGTAATGTTTCTGACATACACTCATAGCTGTTATGCAAAAGAAACATATTTTTAAAAGCTATTCATGACAAAATATTTATTCCTTACCACTCCCCTGTTGTTCTTCAGTTCACCATGACAGCATACAACACGTGAATTGTCAATCAGTGAATCCCTTTGGCCTTCTTCAAGATAAATAAGTCTCTCTTTGTAATATTGGCATTCTGATTCACCAGTCTTGATGTTGATTTCAGCCACTATGCCTTGAATTATGTTTATCTACAGAAAAATAATGAAAACCCATGAGCTTTAATTAGACAGTCCAATATCCAGAGCTATCTCATCAATGCTAGCAACACTTCAGTTTGGCTTTATTATTGTTTCTGACAATGGCTTAAACATCTGGTATTTGTCTCTCTGTATCAGTTGGCAGTATTAAGATAAACAGATTGAAGAAACATTTGAAAATATATTGAAGACATATACTTGTCAGCTGAAATGTGCCAATAAATGATGAATATATTATAATTCTCTGAAAACTGTTGCATCTATCAGAGAACAAGAAACAGTAACTACCAAGATGCTTATCCTGCAAAACACACAACTAGCCCAAGTTATCGGCTTTTGATCATTACGGAAGTTACCCTCTGGAAATAAGGCAAATGAATTTTATATTACAAATCCATTACTTGCATATATCATAGAATGGTAGAGTTGGAAAGGACCTTTAGAGATCATCTAGTCCAACCTCCCCGCAGAAGCAGGTTCACCTCGATCAAGTCACATAGGAACATGTCCAGGCGGGTCTTGAAGACCTCCAAGGAAGGAGACTCCACAAACCCTCTGGGCAGCCTCTGTTCCACTGCTCCCTCACCCTCACAGTGAAATAGTTTTTTCTTGTATTTAAGTGGAACTTTTCATATTCAGCTTCATCTCACTACGCCTTGTCCTGTTGCTAGCTACCATAGAAAAAAGGGATGTTCCAACCTCCTCACATCCACCCTTTAGATATTTGTGTTAATAAGATCTCCCCTCAGTCTTCTCTGGACTAAACAGTCCCAGTTCCTGCAGTCTTTCCTTGTATGAAAGATGTTCCAGACCCCTGATCATCTTGGTGGCCCTGTGCTAGACTCTCTGCAGAAGTTCTCTGTCCCTCTTGAGCTGAGGAGCCTGGACACAGGACTCCAGATGAGGCCTCAACAGGGCAGAGCAGACGGGGAGAAGAACCTCCCTTGACCTGCTGGCCACACTCTTCTTGATGCATCCCAGGATGCCATTGGCCTTCTTAGGCACGAGGGCACATTGCTGGCTCATGTTTAGCTTATTAACATGTACAATTTTACAATTAAAAGTAATAAGTATCTTGTCTTTTAACTTCAAAAAACATTAAAAAGAAAGCTTTGCCTTTTCTCTAAAAATACACTCCTTATCTTCAACTTCCTTATACTATGCAATCTTCAACGACCTTGAGATCAGTTTATCTGAAACTCAAAATATAGCTCCTTAATTTAGCATGTGGATGTAAAGTTCTGTTGGTTTAAATGTACTGTAATAGTGATCATAGGCTGTTCAGACTGACCAAGTTCCTATGTTAAATAACTGGTGGTCGAGCAGGGGAATGGGTTGAGACACATATGTCCAAACAGATAATTTAATCCCAGGAGATTTATCAGACATCAGCCTTGCCCAATGTGCCTATAGCACCTTGCCAGACAGGAAGATAAATGTACATTCTAAGCCTAAAACAGTGTTAGGAGCCAACCACAGAGAGCAATTTCTATTTCCTAATTTAACTTGGCAAATATACAATTTATTAAACATTCCTAAGATAAACAGTGTTCCGATGAAGCACAATACCACAAAGTTATATAAGGCTACTGAAGTATCAGGAAAAAACCCTGATCATAATTTATTAAACAATTACCTAATAAACATACTGGAAGAAAGCATTTAAAATATTTTTAGGAGCTATTACCAGATATTATGTAGAAAAGTAAGCCATAGAAAAAAAGTGAAAGAATTCTTGGGCATATATATTATTTCTGTTTGCGTTTAAAAGAGCATGCACAAGGGGAAAATGTGCCATACAGATAACGTTTAAATGCAAGTATCCAAGTCTTGAATTTAAACCAGAGTTGTCCATTCTACAGCACAGAATTTAATCTGGGTAAGGGACTTGGGGAAGAATTATCAGAACAACAGTGGTCAGATACACGTTTTGAAACATGCACTTTCCAAAAAGAGACAGCTGCTATTTTTCAGCAAAGAAATACTAAAAGGTACCTGACATTAAAGTCCTGGAAATTAACATTTTGTTCTCAAAATATGAATCAAATTTACTTCTATTTAAATACTACTCAAAAGCAGTAGGATGCTGACAATATTAATTTACAAGTATGTTTCAAACAAATCTATTGCAGTAAATTGATTTACTCTCTAGATACACATTTGCACATATTGGATTTAATATATATATATATGTACGTATGGGAAAGAACAGAAAATTTAGAAACCTTTCAGAATATCTAAGTCAGGTTGTGTTCTATTAAAAAAGAAGCTTTAAAGCATTGGATTTATCCCTATGGTTTCACTTCAGAAAGTATTTCAGCTATTCCAAATAAAAACAAAATGAAGGCAAATTCCTTCAATATTCCTGCAGATGATAATTAAAGTAGATTTAGAGGTTATCCAAGGTCTCAAACCAGGGAACAAAACTTACCTGAATGACCTAAAACCTGAAATGAAAGCTCTACATTATCAAACTTAGATTAGAATGGAAAATGACATTGAAATGTCAATACAAAATGGACAAGGATTGGATAAGAGCTGTGGAAAACACCTCCTATCTTCTCTCTTTCTTAACCACTTCACTACTGAAATTGGATTGAATTGGGGGAATGACACTAGATATTTCATCTATGAGTTTCAGCTGTTTGCACAAGTATTAGCATATCCATATTTTATGTGGTATACCTTCATTTATTTATAAGTTCTACAATCTCTTAAAAACCCCCAAACCCAATAGTAACTCACAGCTTCTTCAAGGTGCTGCTGATCTCTATGATCATTTGGAGTGTGTCTCAAAATTTCTCTGAGTAGTAATGGGTATTTAACCAAACGGCTTCTTGGGATGTCAAGAAAATTCCAAAGGTCCAGTTTGCGACTAAAAGGAGACTCCAGGCAGCGCTGCAGGAAATCTTGTACTCTGTGATCTTGTTTCTTGTGATCCAATAAGGCTTTGGCTGCTACTTGATTGCTGCAGTAGCTATCATAGGAGTTTAAGCATGGAAGCTGAGGAAAGGAATAAATTATTTTGCAGATGATACAAAGCACTGTTTGCCACATCAAAAGTTTGAAGTGATTCGAGATGTCAGAACTCATGATGGAAATCTTTTAGCTGGAGATTTAGCCACAATTTATTGCTGATGTTCCCAACATGTATAAGGTTTAGAAGGGTCCTCTGGCCACCTTGTTCATCATTTAGTGCTTCTAAAAAGATGTAACTCATCTCTCACTTCCCAGAGACCTCCTGTATTATTCCAAAGCTTTAAATATATCCGTGACTTCACACTGAGCACTTCTATGTTCAACTTTTGTCTGCACTAAGAAGTCTGATTTTAATTACAAATGGAAAGAAAAGCCTAGGAATGAATACTCCCAAACCTGGCATTTTTTAGATAACTAAACTTTTCCAATCTAACATCTATGTTGCCCTCAAGAACCTTGACAAACTAAGATGACAGAACCATACCTTAAGTACAAAACAAATCTCTTTTATGTTGATTACAACAATATCTCCATTTACAAAAACTCATTTATTAACACAAAATTATATGTCATATCTTCATCAAAAGAATTACACTAGGCTATATTTGGACCAAGAGAAGTTTACTAGCGTTCAAACACACCCAAATGTGTAAAGCATATGCTTTAAAAATGTAAAGAAAAACAGATTATTTTTGATACTTACTCGTTCATGATTAACTACTTGCATTATGTACTAGTAGTGATCATGTTTTGTTTACAATAGGCCACTGTTTCACACAGAGCTCTGAATGCCCAATCCCCTGAAAATGTCTTTTTTTCCTGCTAAATTTCTTTACTTAAGTATACTTACAAGCAAACTTTTCATATATCTAAATTCTTTTAAAAGTAGCTCTTTTTAAATATAATGAGGAATTTTATCACAAAAAAATAACAAAAGCTCTTTTTAGTGTTTATATTTCTGTATGATAATAGAAGTGGACTTCTTCTGAGGGGCAGCAATAGTATCTCTCTTGTATCCCTGTCTGCCTTAATTTAACAAACTTCAAGAAAATGAGTCTCTTTGACAGCACTAACAACTATTTGTTACCTTGACTGGAACAGACTGATATTCAAAAAAAATAACTGCAAGGTGACTTTACACAGTGTGACTGTTCAAGCTCCATTTCCCTACAAAATGAGAATACAAATGAGGGCAGGTTCTTCTATGATGTACATCATAAAAACTCCAGCCTCACTCTTGATTTTTATTTAAAGTCTACTAAACTCTACTTGTTTCCTGAATAGCAAAAAGCTTCAAAAACAACATTCTAGTCTTAACCTTCCAGTGGAAAATCCATAAAAATAGAAAATATCCCATTCTGTCTCTAATTCGTTACCTTTTAAAAAATACTATGAGAATATACTTTTGACATGCTATGCCTATAGATGTGGAAACGGGACTGATAAAAACAATGTTGCAGCACCAAACTAAAGTCCTAAAATCAATTAAAAACTCTGTCTTACCCAACCCACAAGGATATGGCCAACATGTTCTGTTGATCCATCAGGTTTTCTGACTTCTTTAAGTCTCCTAAGAAGATCTGACCACAATTAAAAAATAGAAGAGAAACTTAATGAACCAGATGACCATAAATCCATGTGCCACAGTAATGCAAACAGAGACTATTTGAGTTTTACCTTCATGTAGAGGAATTAGAGAGTCCAATGTGCCAAAAATTTGGTTCAATTCTTGCTCTGTCATTATGGAAAGTTTAAGCATTGGGTCATGATAAGCCTGAAAAGAAAAAAGAGGAGCTCTGTAATTAATATATCACTGGTAGTTGAAAAATTAGTAATAGCAATTAAAGCTCTAAAAGACCAATTGCTGAGACTATTTTAAAGTTTCATAACCGTATCTTAAACAATCCATTTTCTATTTAAAAAAAGAATTAAAGCAGCATGTTCAGAAAGAATGAGAAAGTAGACATATGTTTGCTTTATTCTCTCTCTTACCGTGTTACTAATTCCAAAAGCAAGGATTATTTTGAAGTGATATGAACCAATAAATAGTGTTTGTGGTGTTCTGCTCTGTTTTGTTGTTTTTTTTTTTTTTAAACATACCTTTTTTGCTAACTTCAGATCTTCTATCAAGTCTTCTTCTCCCTGGGAAAGCTCAAAGATAGCCTGTAAGGAGAGACACAAATATTACATGATATCTTCTGGAGTTAAATGTTACATTCTGAGTAGCTGTCCTAATATCATATAACAGAATGTCTCTGATAAAGCCGATTGCAGAAATAAAGTAGGACTGTCTTCCATAGCTACATAATCACATTAAGTATTTTTTAGAACAGAACTATATAAAATAGTTCATAAAATGCTTATTTGAAATAGCCACAGAATTAATTTTGTTTTCCAACAGATTTGTCTCCAGATGCAGGAGCTATCTCCAGTGGGATATTTTGACTCAACTTTATCTCAATCATTTCTACAACTATTTGCATAGGAGTTTGTTGTGTTCCATTTTAACACATACAGTGGTAACATTTCCAGGTGGTCTACTAAAAGACAGATCATCTTTCAAACATATCTTTGATAGTGTGCACTTTTTTTGTTGTTATCAGTTCCTTTTTTATGAAGGCTGAACACTACTTAACTGTCAGCTGATTTTACTTCTCTTGAAGCAGATTTGAGACTTCAAAGCCGGCAGATTAAAATAGTCACCACTGTATTTACTGATTGCATGATTTCACTCTAGACTGAGTCAGGAACATATTGTTCAGTTAGAATTACTAACTTCGCAGTCAGGGCATTCAATGTCAGAAATAATGGAAAAACATCTTCAGCTAATGCAGATTCTCCCACATTGATGATATACATGCACGGAAGGCTTCCATGCTGTGAGTTAACTAACAACACGCACGGGGAAGAGGTTCAGATATTCTGTTAAAGTGTGTAGCATAAGAACCCATATAAAGCAGAACTGATATACTAAACTTCCTGGAATACAGCTTCTCTTGTTTGGGCTCCTGGCTTCTGCCTCAAGACAGTAATGACCATTACGCTATGCAAACGGTTTCTACAGTTTATTTTTCAATAAACTGCCTTTGAAGTTCTCAATTTTAAGTTATTTCCCAGGAATTCTTGTACAAGGTTAAAATCTGCACCAGAAATGCTTGGTGTTATCTTTGTTTGATTTATGACTCAGTCCCTGAAGTATTCTCTCTTGTTGACATTGCTAGAAATTTCGTTACAAAAAAAAATATTCTGGATTGCAGAGGAGCTCAGTTACTGGCTGTAACATGAACTACCTAGAATTTATCAAATACGACACATAAAAGCCACCAAGGTACTCTTTTTCATCTAACACTGAAAGCTTTCTCAAAGATGCTCTATTCTTCCAAGGGAAATGATTGCGCATACATATCAACTGATGAATAACTGTTCATGAAATAGCTTTCTTATCTATCATTACACTAGAACAACAGCAAGAAACATCACAATATACCAAAATATCAACCATTGCTACAGAAACTGTCATACAGAACATGTGAACTCATGCAGCCAATCACAGCACAATGTATCCGAGCAACTACACATTTATTAAGACAATATGATGTGTGGATTTAAAAAGAAAGAAAAACTTCATCTAATATAACTTGAATTATAAAGACTAAGGATGGAATTCTGCTTCTAGTGGAGACGTTGACATTCTGTTTAATTTTAGGAAAGCTTCAAGTGCTACCCTAATGCCTACCAGTGTTCCACAACTCCATGCTTTAAAGATGGTTTTGGCTGTTAAACCTATTGCAAAAAAAAAAAAGAAGATATAGAGAGATATATATATACCTCTTGGCGTTTAATTTCTTTAGATGTAAGCATATGATTGACACAAACATCAAAGGTTTCACTCCATAGTTTGCTGTCTCTCCGCTTTGTGTTGGCAGGGGGCATATTTCGAGACCACGGTCGTGGACTGAGCAGATCTGGTCGACTGTCACTACGGAAACTGATAGAACGCTGGAAATATATAGAAGAATAGCTTTTATTGTCAGAAGAGTTATACATTACACATTTCCCCCCCCACACACATCTTGATATACATAGTTCAGTATAACAAACGTTATCTAATTAGTTTTTACTGTGTATTTAATAGCAATGTTTAGTAATGGGAACATAAAATAAATTATTTTAATGTATCTTGATGGAAATCCAGTAATTACATTCCTTTGGTGTATGCCCATGCCCTTTTCTGAACATGTTTATACAATCCACTCATATACCATACAACAAGAATGAAGTACAGGGATAATGGCAGAATGGTCCAACACACTAAACTGGCACAAATATCAAATACAAGGTTTCAGTTCAGTAAATCAACAGGAGTTATTCATGCATTACAGGTATCTGCCTCATTAGATCCCTAACACTTAATAATTTAGAATAAAAACAATTTTTAGAGACAAAACTAGTAGGAATACTATTTTGGTTCATTCTGAAAGATTCAATTGTTACACAGAAACTCTAGAAAGCTAGGGCAGTAAAATCCAGTAGATTAACTCATGCTGTGTATCAACTAAAAGTCAAGAGAATTTTTGGGTTTTGATTATTTCAGGCAGGATTATTCAAAGATGTCTGTACTGAGAAATTATAGGTCCTACTCCTGAGGATATCAGATCAAAGGGTGCACTACATCAAACATATTAATGGTTCAATGAAATCTTTCTTAGTTGTGTAGTAAGACAGTTCATGAAGTGAGACTGCCCTGCAAAAACTTTCCTCTTGCTACCTGATGGTAATGCTTTTTTTTTTTTTTTTTTTTTTTTTTTTTTTGTAAGCTGTCAGAATCATCAAAGATTTGATTGGTATAATCTTTCCAGGTATGTCCACAAGGTCCATAAGCAGGATTAAATAATTAGTGCTACAATGCCCTGAACAAACTGGTTTTGACACACAGAGAAACCCTTTCAACCAGTAACATCCTACGTCTTCAGGTGTGTAATGACATCAAGAAAATAATTCACACAGAAAGGTGTGAAATAGATATCTGACTGAAAGGAGAAGAATAATCACATAATATTTAAGGAAAAAGTATATCAACATTTGGATTTTAATGTTTATGACAAGCAAGAAGCCAGATTTTTTTCACACCACTTGCTCCTACTTATTTCTTAGCACTTGAAGAAATGTGTTAAATAATCAGTGCTAGCAGCCAGCAAATTGTGAAATACCAGTATTATGTTCTAGTATTATAGAATATTTCTGGAGCCTCTAAACTCTGACAAAGTGTACTTGAGAGTTCTATTTACCTGTGGACACTTGGAAAGGGCTCGGACTAAGGAGGGATACTGGGTCATTTTGAAAATATTCCTTTCTTGCTTCATTAGAGGCTTCTTTTTTGACATCCTACCTCTGAAATGGCTCAAGTACTTCACATTGTTAAAATACTCTATTTTTTTTTGGTTTATTTAAAACCTGCCTTACACAATGCAATCATATTTCAATTGACTTGGGTAAAAGTATTTAAAACAAAATAAATTCTCTTCATTTCCAGGTCGAAAGTAGCAGATATAAAGTACAATTTGAAATTAACCTCTGAAGGCAAAAGCCCCTGAAATGCAAACAGTGCCTATATGTTAGAAAACATATATAAATAAAAATTGCCTTTTAACAGAAGCCATTTTGAGCACTACTTTGGACTGCCAACACTCCTAAAAATAAACACACTTGTATATATACCAACCTTCCAGAACTTTGCAAGTCAGGTGCTAGTCTTCCTTCAAGAGTTAAGAAGATAAAGAAACACATGTGAAATTACATGCTTATCATGGAATCCATTATTTTCACATGCAAATGGAAAGATTAGGGAAAAGAGACAGGTGTGTAGCATCCACAAATCACTATGAGAATGCAGCCAAGCAGAACAGTTGTCATTCCATGACCTAACGTGGAATGTCCCTTTCCATGCATTCCCATATGTATTTGTGGTGATGTTTTCTTAAAGGAATGTTTTATGTTTAATGAATAAAGTATTTGTAATGAAAAACACCAGGTAGAATGATTTTTCAAGTAAATGCCTTGATCTGAATTTTTTCAACAGAGACATATATCATGTTAGAAAATGTCATGCACCTGCAACAGCAAATTGAAATTACAGAAAGTTTCCAGAAAAGTAAGCTTTCACATGCACTGATAGTAATATTTCTTTGTGCTGCATGAAGATGCTTGATACTGTTCTCTACAGCCCTATTCAGTCCTCCATGGGGCAGAGTGGCACAAAAAGCTTAAGAGACTCAAGAGGAAACTTTCCAAAATCCTGCTTACTTACTTAGCATCTTTGCTACCTGGACACAGTATGTAATTAATTGATTTCTCTCCTGCATCAGCCTTTTAGTTAACCATGCAAAGTGGCCTTTGCATGTTTTTAATACAGAACATTGGACTAAGGATATTTATTAGAGGAAAGGGACAGAAATGTTTTGAGGTGTTATTTGACCATGACAAAACGGCATTTTAGGAGAAAAGTGGTATTTTTGGCATGTTTCCTTTCTTTACTAACACAGCAAAGGCAGAAACACTGACTTACTCTGGTACACTGAAATCTAGTTAGGCCTGGAATCACACACCTGGGTGTGGAATCCATGCTTATTTTAACATATTATCTCTTCTTTGCACATACGTTGCAGAAAATGCCTTGTAATGTTATGAAGAGACAAAATAATAAATCACCAAGGAAATGCTATTTAATGCTAAAATTAATACTCTGTCCCTTGAGAGTCGAGCGTACTTGAATATTCAATGCTGTAACGATCAAGAATAGCCATGAGATATAAGCCTGATGTAAACCTAACTAAAGAAACCCTCAAATAAACAATAAAGTACTTGAATAAAACTCTCTGAAGTTTAAGATAAATGTACAACATCAGTTTAACCATCTTAGTTGTACTACTTGACCCTTCTATTTTTTTCCCCAAAAAATATAATGGAATAGAGGCCTAAACTGAAGTTCTGCTTTTAACAACAAGTTAAAAGGTACTCTGATCTTTGTTTGGTAATTGCCGTGAAGGAAATTAAAAAGTAAAAAAAACCCAAACAGAAAATCAGTCATGTGGTAAAATCCCATGAAGGAATTGTAGGAATGCCAACCGCATTTCTACATCTCCAATCTTTAAAAATGTTTTCTGAGTTTCTGGCTTCCTTAAAACCCATGTCCAGCATATTGTTTAAAACATTATGTCCATCCAAGATTATTCAAATTTTCACATAATTCCAAAAACTAAAGGAGCTGGTGAAGAATCCAACCACAACCCCTGGTTTTGTTGACTGTATTTATCTGACTGCAATAGCTTTCACTGGCTGTTACAAAACTGTTACTATTAAGGGTCTATATGTTACTGATGTTAGTTCATGTGATTAACAAACCTTAATTTAAGCTGCAGTGAAGCAAACAGCCCTGTGTACTGGAAAAAGAGCACAACAGACCAAAGCTCTAGCATTCAAAACGGCCGTTAAAGGGTTTTCTTTTTAAGGATTTTTAGAAGTTTCCAGTGTCCCAAGACAGATAAAAATAATCTGGACTGCCTGCTTAAATTCAGCATACACTGATGAAAACTGAAGTTGCAGAGGAAGCTATCCAGACTTTACTTTCTCTCTTCAGCATCAGCTGGAGTTCTTCTTCTGGCCCTATTTTCAGCTTTTAAGCCGAACAGCACAGCTGTGAATAAGACCAAGCACATCATCATAATCATTAGTCTAGCCCGAAGCAGACTGAAAATGCAGCTATGAAATAAAGCAGTTTTCCAGGTGGATAAACAAATAAGAATACCTGCTTAACATCTGGTATCCTGCAGATACACAGACTCTGTCAGAGATGAAGCTAAAAGCATTATACGTCAGTTTGTCTACAGTGCTCTCCATGACAGAAACAGACTACAAATGGTCCAAAACACCAGAAAACTAGATGGAAAGACTTCATGTGTATTGTTACTTTGAATCCTTGTGGAAAAATACTGGCAATGACTTGGAAAACTATCTTTTTAACTTGTTTTAACTTGTTTTTAACATGTTTTAACTTGTTTGACCTGTTAAAACAAGTCAAAACCCTCTATAATCAATAAACAAGACATCAAAAGCTTTTAAGAACAGATCTTAAAAGACACTACAAAGATCTCAGACACAGACATGATCCTCTTCAACCTGTATGCAGGAAGGCCATTAATATAAAGTGGAAGATATATGCACAGAGGTAAGGAAAATTATGCACAAGAAACTTTTTTTTCTTCCTTGTATGTGTATCTTGCCTTCAGAAAGAATATATACGAGGGTTTGTTTGAAATGCCAGGAAGGGAAAACTAATTTTCTAATTCCCTTGACTGATCCTATTGGAGTGGTCTTTTTGGATGGATGTTCTGTTGGCTTTCCTTTATTTTCTTCCAGGGAAAGAATTTGTTTGGTTTGGATGTTGTGGTGATGATACAATTTTTCTTCATTTAACAGATACAGAACATCTAGCAGCAATGCAAGAAGGCTGAAAATAACAATGAAGACAGATAAAAATGCCTCCTGTAAAAAGAAAAATCAATATTTCTTTCTTTTTACAGGTATTACACCATGGAAAAAAACAAAACAAAACAAAACAAAACCTGCTGTGTACTGTTCCACAAGGCACAGTGACATCTATGTCAATACTTAAGTGAAAAAGCTAAACGTGCTTCCCAGAATGTTCCTAAATAATTCCAAATGAGACACCTGAGCACAGGTCAGTCCTTTTTTCCCTTATTGTAGTGTTGCTGACAAAATCAGAGAAGTTAATTTACAGCCAGTTTTGAAGGCAGTTTTGAGAACCATCAACAACACTGAGCACTTGGAAAGATACAGACCTAGAATTTCAAGAAAATACAGGTTGATTTCTTGTGACAGCTCCTTCAAGGACATAGTTACTTAGAGGAGCTGGTATCAATAACTCCACTGCTTGATCTTCTTAGAAGCAGATAGTTAATTGAAATATATTCTTAGAATCAGTATGAACAGAGTGACACTTAAATAGTTGCAACAGCAAGACTTCCCACAAAGCCACTGTTTTCTATCCTATTTTTGTCCAAATTTGCCCTGAAACACATTTGTGTAGCTCTCACCTCAGGAAGCTGCTACTATATGCATGAACAAACAGTTTGTTTTGGATAGTCTAGATCAAACTTTATTAAACACAATACTGTACTGGATAACCCAGTGTCAAAGGCATTCATTGGACAACAATAACATAGACACTTAAATGAGGACAACAGCTGTCTAAGGCTGTGAAAAGGGAAGCACCGTGCTCAGAACTAGTTTAGCCAAAAATTAATTCACTTTCCACACTCCACACAACTGGAACTAATGTAGTCCTTTCAGAGTCTGGCCAGTATTTTTCCTGGAGGCAGACTATGGAACAGATTTATATGCCCCAGGGAATACAGGCATTTCTGCTCCAGTCACGCTATAATACACCTCTGGATCAAACGCAGACTGAGAAGAGTTCAGTCATTTTGCCTTTCCTCCAGCCTCACGTGTGGCTTCTCTATGCAGATGTCTGCACTTTCAAAATCATAGGAACTGAACACAGGAAACCAATGTTAACGAGGCCTTGCAAGATCTGTCTTGTAGATAACTACAGAAAAGTGGGGCTCTTCCTCAAGACTTCATTCATTTGTCATAAGATTCCTTAAACAAAACTTTAAAGTTTTATTACTTTCCTCCTTGAGATTAACAGCTAACTTCAGTAATATTGTAATCAACCTACATTTGATTAAGCAACATTTTAATACATTTAAGACATTTTTGTATTTCCTCTCAAATAAAATGGACTTGTTAAACAATTTAGTTTAGAACGTTCACATGCCTTCTTACATAAACTGTTTAAAGAGGAAGAGGGCTGGCTTTCTAGGCCACACCCAGAGCAGTGTTGCAGCTCACAATTCTTTGCCACTCAAGATACCATTAGGAATTCAGAACCCAAATGGTTTGCAGTTTCTAGGTTTGAAGGCACAAATATTTTATAAACTCCAGTTTATAAACTTAGTCTTTAAGTATGTTAAATATTATGCACCTAATCTACAATGCAGAAATTCCAACCGCAGAATTATTTAATTTCTAAAATGCATTTAGAATTTGTTTGCCCCTTTTTTAGCTTTTGTTATCAGCTTTGGAAAAATGACTTTTGTTTTTCCAATTGTTCACTAACTCTTTTGTTTAGACAAGGTCAACGTTCACTACAGAGAAGTAAACTCAGCAGTCCTACATGACTATACTAAAAATAACATTTTCAAAGAAAATTCTGTTCATCCTATTTAAAAAGCAATCATAATGCTGTAGTATAACAACTTTTACATGCTACAGGTGCAATAGTTTTCTTATTAGTAATTAAAACACATTAATTGTCTGGACACAGTAGTGGGGTTTCTTGAGCCCAGAGTTCTGAGTTTTTAGATTGTGTAACTTTGCAGTCCTAAGTTGCCTAACTGTTTGGCACATTGCAGTGTGGTGTGTACGTGTGTGTATGGCTCACGTTCCCATGCTGCCCCTCCGAGAAACTGTCAGTATGTATGAGTTCCCCTTTTAGCAATGCAGCTTGATGCAGCAACGCATTTACTGCGATTACCTGCAGCGTCTGGCTGAACCGCTTCAAGGGAGTGGCTCGTACAGGAGGAAGAAGACTTGCTAGTGATGTAACTCTGGAAAGCGGCTTGACCCGTTTGTTACTGGGCTCCTGTAGGTAGGGGGAGGAGGATAAGGGAAAGGAAAAATATGGAGGAAGCATGAGCATAATCAGGTAAATATGGCTAACAGTTTTGTTGATATTCCTTAGGAAGCATTTGTAACAAGCAAGTTTGTAAACCTGGTTTAGAATTAGGGTAGCAAATAAACAACAGCAAGTTTAAATGCTGACAATAACAAAGTTACTCTTGGCTGGTACACAGATCCTGGAAACAGCTGAAAAATGCAATGATGGAGAAGTTAGCACAGCTAAGAGCAGGGGAAGGGAAGAAGATAAAGAAAGACTAAATCATTGCATGGTATTAACCTAATCGTAAAGCAGAAATCTTCAGCAGTGCTCTGCAGCTAATGCACGTTATAATAATCTTGTCATTGAAAGGTACATTTTCAAACAAAAACAATTCCATTTGTTTCTTTGCCTCTGGCACTTTCAGCATGTGACTCTATTCAGTTAAAGGTATTTTATTACAGAAAATACAATTTAGACAGGAATTACTAACTGTAATTGTCCTTTGAAGGCATGTTTCTATGGAAATTATTATGCATACAAACACATTAATAACATGTTTACATATATTGAAATTTTACATAAAATAGAAACACTAGTTAAATAAATATTCACAGTAAAACATTATTTTTTTCATTTTTACTTTTAAAAACACTTGCAGTAACACATAACCACTCCAATATAATATACCCATTTTCCTGCAGATTTAAGAAACACACACCAATGTTCAGAGAAATTGTAATACACAAAAAAACCTGATTATAAATACATAAAAATAGAACAGTTACCCTTGGCTTCCTAACCTCCATCCGACATTTAATGGATCTTGAACACCACATGCAAAGGCAACTTTTGACAGAAAGAGAGTCAAACTTTCCAAGGGATGTTAAAAAACCTATCCAACATCATAGTTCAAGGATATCCTAAAGCAGTTCATCTTTCTTTTTCAGCCACGCTTATGAAGTTTGAGTAGGCTTGCTATGCCTCCAATTTCCTAGGCATAGCTTTAAGAAAATGAAGCATGCCTATTATCCTTTTGTTCAGAAATCCAAATCCTTCTGGAAATAATGCAGATTTTTCATCCATCCTGATACCAAAAAATAATAAATCTTAGCAGCAACGATCTTCATCTGTATCACTGGCAAGAAAAAAAATCTCTTCCATTAGTACAGCAACAGAGGAAAGGTGAGAAGCAGCTACATATTTAATTTACTTCTCAGCAGGCAGATCTGGAAATCCATAAACGCTGGCTGAGATGAGGGACAAAGTGTTTAACCCTCTAGCAAAGATAATGTATTCCATCACACATTAAACCTGATATCAAAGAATTTTAGCAGCCTAAATCGATTTACATCTTTATCTTCACCATTGCATTGCTATTCATAGTCTTTCCTTTTCAGCAACGGTGTCTTTGATACAGGTTTTTGAAGGAGTATTTTTTTACGTCATTGCAGCACCACTAGCATACTTATCTACAGCATCATCATCTCCACCTCCTTCACTCCTCCCCAGCAAAAAAAGAAGAAAAACCTTTGAGCTTCCACTATAATTCTTCTCTAACTGCTGGCTCAGTCATCACTTGTTTCTTTTTAACAATTAATCAGAATGCCAGTCCTGGTGCACGAATAATATCCCATGGCAGAACCTGCTTGTTATGAGTCATGCTGCACTGCAGTGAAAGGACATGAAGTCCCCGACAGAGTCAAGCAGTGCTGTGCCAGCAGCACAGCTTTGCTAGTAGCTTTACCTTAGCAGCAAAGAATTCTTTAGGCATACATATCACACCCCAAAAGCAGAATCTGGAAATCAAAACTATATGGACTTTCCAGAAGACAGAGAGAGGATGATTAGCATTAATAGAAAAGGTTTCTCCTTCTGCATCCTATTATCTTACACTTTTGCTACTGCATCTACATTATTTGGTTGAAAGATGAAACTTATACAAAAAACTAAGTAAGGAACATCAACTTAGTCTATCCTTACTTGAATACTTCTAAATACCATGTGTGTGACTGCAGTTAAAGTTTATTAATTACTACCCAAAGCCTGCAGGTTAAGCACTCAGACCAGGACCTAATCTGGTCTGCTGTGTAGGGCACATAAACCTCCGGCAGCTGTGAAAGTTGATGCACAGTATCAAATAACCTTGGAGAAAGTCAGTCTGAGTATAAAGAATGGAAATCAACTTCTTTCTCTTGAAGAGTAAGAGGACATGAAAAAAAGAAATATGATTTCCCCTTGCTTGATGTCAGACAGCCCAAAGGCTCTTTCTGAAACCTATGCTGTTTCCTAGCCAAGGATGCCTAAAGTACCAGGGGGAACACAGTAAAGTTCCCCAGCCCTTTAATCCTCCCCCATCCATTGCAAGCAGAAAAACGCTACAGCAGTGTAATTCTTATGTTCATAAAGCAAAACCTTACTGAAAACTGAAATTGATATTGAAGGACTCTAGAGTTTCTGTAACCATCAAAAAAACATTAAGCTTTTCTAGATCTTTTTGTTTGGAGCCACCAGAGCTGAAGTCTTCTGCAGGAGTCAAAGGAAAGTCAGATAATGGGTTGTGATGGCATGCCTGCAAAAACCCTACCCCTTCTATGTCAGCACTCCATTTTGAATTCCTCGTGCAATGTATCATGTTCTGATGTTGTGCTGAAAATTCTGATCAGAATTCAAACCAGCCGAATATGTCATTAAAATCAGAAACTCAATTTTATTGACAGACATCTGCGTTATTACAAGATTCTCTCCAATAGAATTAAGATAATTTCAGAAGTCTGAGAATTCACAACTTTCCCAATTAGTTCTGAAAGTAAATCTTGCTTATCCTAACTGTAAAGAAAGCTTTCCAAATACTTGTAATGAGATTTTCACCCTTCACTAGAAACCATGTGGTAGGCGAAGATACCTAAATTGGAGTGAAAACTCATCAAAACTCAGTTTTCCAAGTGTCATCTCCCTCACAGAAGCCTCACAAGAACAGCATTGAGTCACCTGCTCCACTGTGGAATAACAAAGTTGTATAGGTACTTTGACTGTACATTGGAAATATAGTACTACCAGGGCAATTCTAAACCTAACATAATAATACTGAAACCGTTAAGACACCTGATCATAGTATTTCTGTTGTGTGGTCTGCATGTATTTTGCCTCCACCTCCTCTTTCATCAATACCCTTATTCTCAAGCTGTGTCACCTCTCCAAACCAGCATCACAAAGAAGCTGAACCAACTATTAAGGCCCAGAATCTAGATGGGGAAAAACTCCACAGTCAAAGAAAACTTACTTTAAAAAGTAAGTTTCAACATATGGCTGTTTTTCTCACCAAAGGCTCTGTTTTTCACAACTAAAACAGATCAAATGGGAAGAGGAAAGTGTGTGAACTGTTCTGCTTTACTCAGAGATGCTGACCAGAGTCCACACTAGCATATTAATACAGTAAGATCAGGGAGCTGCATTCCAGATGCTGCTTCCCAAGCCTCTTCCTTTAGTTTATTTTTTTTTAAAGAACAAACTGTTAGGATGTGTTCATTATTTCACTAATGTAGCTCTGCAAAATCTCTGATCTTCCAGTTAACCAGACGTCCTGCACTCATAAAATCTTTTGGAGTATGAATCTAAGTACACGGCAATGCAGAACAGGACGATTCCAGCATCTGTCCAGCATGCAGAGACTACAGTAAGAACACACTGTCTAGGCAGAATGAATCTCAGATTCCAGCTCTGTTTCTCTGAATGTGCTGAGAAAACTCAGAGCTACTCTAAGTCTCCACTCCTCCTTCCTTCCTGCTCCCCCTCCCACTTCCAGGGAACTTAGAAGCAGATGGAACTGAGAGATGGGATTTAGTGCCTGGATCCACTTGCAACAAACATCACCTGTCCAGACTGGGAACTAGGCCAAGTCATGACACAAAAAAAAAATCAGGAGTTACAAGGTTTTGCCTGATCTTTTACAGTTATTAATTTTGGTATCGAAAAACAATTTCAGAATTTTGAAATGACTAAAAATGTTAAACTGCATTTTCAGAGTCTCAAATGATATGGGATGTAAGTTACAAAACAAAATATCCAGACTACAGTTTGGCCCAGCTTCCAAAATGTGGAGCTGGTATATGTGAACAAGTAATGTTAATCTGACAGGGCTTTAAATTTGATATAAGGCTAAATAAAGCTGAGGGAAACACGAGTGCAGGAACTTCAAAGACTGAACGGTCAAGTGAAGTCAAATTAATACCTGACTAGGCTAGAACAAAGAGCAGCTGGCTTTCGGAGGGAACAGTATATTTGAACTTAAGATGACTTTGGTCACATTTCATTCCAGAGAGCAAAAAAATTAAAGCTGGAAATACCATGTATGTATGCAGCCTCAAAAAGAACTCCTGAAACTGTGAACATACTGATAAGAGAAGCAAATCGGTGTCCAAACTCTGGATGGTTCTGGAAACCAGACAGTGGACACTTAAAAAAAAAAAAACTACTGTGTCCTTCCAAGAAAATATATTTTTCTCATATGCTTTCTTAGGGAATTGGTAGAAAGAAAGATTAATCACAGTGGTATAATCACTGACTATCACCAATTTAAGATGGCAAACTATCAGAGAAGAAGTTTCAAAGACACCATGGTGTCTCACCGTTCTTCTGATTTAGAATGAAGGACACAATGCTCTAGATAGCTTCTTGTCATTTATTCTGTAGATCCTATATATATATGGACAGTTGGACTTCTAGTATCTTCTACATATTGAATTCTAATATAATGATTTAATTTACTAGGAAAGGAAAGTTCTACCTTTTATTTTCTAACTCTCAAAAAATGAGTCTTCTGCTGCTGAACAACTGGGAAGTGTGGACAGCAAGCAGCTTCAGCTACACACTGCTACCAGAATGCAGTAACTTTTGCAAACTCCCTGCATGAAAGGTCATTTGCTTCAGTGCCTCACTTGAAAGTTCTTTCACTCTGTGCTCCTGACTGGCTTAGCCACTGATTTCCTCCCAGTGAACAGTAAAAGCAAATCTATGTTCACTGCTGGTATGATTGTTTTTCCACCTGACTCTCCCATCTCTTATCAGCAACTTCAACAACCATCTCCATGTCAGAGAACTGGTGCTGAATTTGACAAACAAGGGAAAATGTTTCCCTGAGGGGTCATTACCCTTGTGTCTTCAGCCCACATGCAGCACTACTGTGATCAGTGTTTATTTTTCTGATTGTATTTAAAACCAACCTCAACCAAGGAAATTTACAGAGATTTTTAAGGTATCCCAGAAAATGGGACAAGTGGTACAGGAACATAGCACTTCAGAATATTAGAATCTACCCTGTTTACCCTCAAAGGCAAACTAAACTTCTCTCCATCTAGATACAAAATAGCAGAAATTGACAATGCTTATTAAAAACATCCTAATATACTGGAGTTCAGCAAGTTCTGAGATAGTTATTTACAGTAGTAATTCTGGATTTGGGGTTGCTAGCTTTCTTGGTCTTTTATAAAGAAATGTTATTTTTTTGCCCCTTTTGATATACTTTCTATTTGTGGACCAAGACAAACAGATATCCAAAGCGTTCATTCTGTGCTATGGAAACATTCATGGGTACAACATGCTTTAATTTGTCTCAAAAGACCTAACAGTGTAATAACCTGAAGACACTATAAATTGAAACAGTACAGTAGCCTTTGTTTCAAACTTAATTCACAAGCAGTGCCAGCAAACTAAAACAGAACCACTCTGTTTCAGACTTCACATAACTGGCCAAATTTCCATACTCCTATACTTTAAAGGTTATTAGTTTTTAGTCAACTTTATAAGGGTAAGTCAACATTTGTCATGGCAGGAAGCCAAACATTATTATTTTTATTAGTCTGCTACTAGTTAAATTGGCCTAAGATTAAACAGTTCTAATAAATTTCCCCAAAACTTGGGAGTTCAATTAAAAAAAACCCAACATTCAAGCTCTGTTCCACAGGATGTTATCAGTATTTAACTTTCAGCAGGAAAAAAAAACCCACAAACCAAACAAAAAATTCAAATAGATAAAAAACAAACCAAAAAAAACTTATTTTTTACTTGACTTAATACAGCAAATACCTAACCTAGAAGTAAATTAAGCCAGGCATCTCAGGCTTTTTGCCTCTTCAGAGAGAAGTAAATATAAAACTAGAGCAGCACTCTCAATTGTTATTGGCACTAATATTTTTACTTTCTTTTTTAATAATTGAAACAGCAGAGAAGTTGCCTTTGCTTCATAGTACCTTTAAAATACTCTGATTTGGAAATTCTAGAACATTCATTGTTCTACAGCTGAAGCTGATGATCAATAAAAACAAGTAGGTGACTCTAAAGCAGTTCTAGATATAGTTCAGTGCTACATAAAGTTACTCTAACTAATCAGGCACACAAACCCATCCTAAAGTCTGGGAGAGGCATTCCACCAGTAAGAATAACAGCACCGCAAGAAGAATTGATTAAGCAGTATAAGTAAAGTGATAAATAAAGGCAGCTCAATCATACAATAAATTATGTGTACCAGTGATACAACTTTCCTTCAAATCCAGAAGGCTACATCTACCACCTCTGCTCTCTGATGGAAGCACAGAGGGATTTGTTACTCCTCCTCTGCCAGTCTCAACATCCCAGCAAGCAAATAAAGCAAAATCCAGATATTTTATATTAATCACAGTGTTATGAAGAAGAGGATCTGAAATGATAGTCAGAGCACAATGAAAAGCCATACAAATCACTGGTAAGTATTCTCAGCCAAAGAAAATGAACTGAAGTTTGCAACATGCTACCGCATCATGTGTTCATCAAAGATTGGCTCCTTGCCACAAACAGGCTGCCTTCATTAGTCACCACCCTGAAGACCTCAGATTTCATTTGTCATAAGCAAGATGGGACCACTGAAGTGTCAGTAGCATAAGGACAAGTTGCATCCAGCTATCTTCACTAATCATTCGTCTGCAATATCCAAAAATCAATATATCTACTGGCAGTTAGGAAATGAAGGCCAATTAACAGAAAAACCTCACACTGAGGTGAATTAACACAAGCAACAGAAACTCTGAAAAACCCAGACAACTAAAGTAGAGCTGATTAAATTCTGCGTTTCCTCTCATTACAAGTACAGACTACCTAAGAACAACCTTTTCCATTAGGAACAAACTGAAGATGAAGCTGGACTGCCAATTAAAATGCAGACATCATGGGGTGAGTTACCAAATGGAAAAATAAAGGCAAGATGTTTGTTTCAAAGTGCCATTACGAAAAACAGATCAGCAATTTCATGTGGGGGGAAGTTGAGATGTTTCCACATCTAACTCACTGTGGTTACACTGAACATGAACTTACCTGAAATATATCAAAATTACAACTTGCTAATATTTCATTAAAAATGAAATATATACATTTATGAAGATCAAAGAAAAATCATGACTTGCAGTTTGCCTCATAATCTTTTGGCCCCTCTTCCTCTGGCTCCATGCCTGTTTCTCATGTTAACAATGTGCCATGACCTAGATAGAGCCCTGCAAGTTAACGTTCAGGTTAACCTTCCTGTGATACCCATGCTGAATTCAACACAGTCCTGAACACAAGGCAGCCTAGATCTCCTGCACATCAAAATAGTGAGGATATTAGGAAACAACAAAAGACAAACTCTAAAGCCCTGATTCTTAGGTCTAAGTTTTCTGGAGTGTAAGACAGGTAAGTAGACATGCAACATACTGGAGATGCAAAGGAATTCTATGCCACAACTGTAGTTTTTAGAGCCTAGATCCTGTACAGCAGAACATCCTTACTCTGAGAAGCTCATGTCTTCCTTCCTATAACTTAACATTCAGACATTTAAACCTCAATCTGTTGTGGTGCTTGCTCTTTGTTATCTGCCTTCCATCTGCGGGCTGCTCTTCACTTTGCTTCCTTTAGAGGAGGTGATAAGGGAATTGTTTTAACCAGTAAAACATAGGAAATGGTATGTATCCTTTTATATGTTCAAGCAAGCAGATTTCAAGTACTACTGTCTCTGTTTTTCAGAAAAATTTGGAAAGACCTGAACACCTCTGCATTATTTACACCTAGAACTATACTACAGTATCTTATGTGAAGTGCACAGTGATGTATGTAAAAGCCTTACAGTGTTTGCTGTATTAACTCACCCCTCAGGCAGTGTGGTGTTTTATTGCCTTTAAATTACATTTAGAAAGAACTATAGTTGGACTAGAGGCACAGTAGGCTTTTCTCAGAATCCAGATTTTTACAGTTGACATACATTTTAGACTTCTCATCTGTCATTGTTTTGTGATTGTGCTGGTGAGGCTTAAAGAAAGAAATGTAGGTAGAAAAACCTCTGTTCTCTTCTGTGCCACTGACTTGTTCCTCAGAAACATCCCTAGTTTTCCTGAGCTGCTCTGCCAGTTCCAAGTGAAGCCCAGAAATAAGTAAGAATTAACCTATTGCCAAGAAGCTTTAGCTTGTTACCCAGAGACCTCCAGATGGAAACTTAGGACAACTTCAACAGTGCAGTGCATGCCCAGGAACTTTGCTGAACTTCATCCCATGTAAGTACTATTGTACTTGATCTTCCAAACTATATTCTGGTTTTGTTCAAATAAAACATTAAAATATGATTGTTTAGTGAAGTCAGAAAAAAAATATTACATAATCATGAGTTCTGACTTAAACCCAACACACAGCATCTATCAGAAAATCTCTTCTACTCCACACGTATCAACATTTATACACAAGTTACTAAATGAATCAGCTTCATATGTTAATAACTAACATGAAATTGTAGTTTTCAAAGCCAGAAATTCCTAACCCCCACACAGCAAGCTATATGCCTGGTGTAGTAACACAAAATTGTGGTAGAAGGCGCCCAAGAGCTTTATTTAGCCTTGTACGTACTGAAGGGTAAAAGAACAGCTTAACATTGGAGCTGGAGAACTGTGGATTCCCACCCCTGTCCCATATCGACAGACTCCAAAGAAAAAAGCTGCACACGTCTATCCTTACAAAGCCTTTCTCAACGAGTCAGTTTTATTACTGCTTCACATTTTTGGAGCGGCAGGTGGTCTTTTCATCCCAAGTCAAACAGAATGTTGAACAGTTTATTTTTCAGAATGCTGAGAGTCCATCACACTCTCACAAACAAGTCTGAAAGCATAGGCTTCCTTTTCTTATTTGTGTAAGGCACAAACTAAAAGACTGAAAATCCAGAACAATTGTTTGCACATTGTAATTGTGATTGGACATGTCTGATATCAGACATTGCTTAATACCCTAAAAAATTTCATTGAGACTAAAATCTAGCTGCCTCTCCTAACTCTAAGAGAGCAAGAATCCACCTCTTCAGATTCAATAACACTAAACATTCACAAAAAAAACCCTTCATGCAATAAAGGCTAAAAACCTGTTTCTTTAATATTATAGTTAGTAAAATGAATCAGCTTAAAAGAATCATTTGGTACTTAACTACCTGTGTTTTCCATAGATGCACACGTACACACACTCAAAGTGTTACTTTTCAAAAACACATAGTTGAAAAAAAAATCTCACTTCCATTACCTGCTATAATTAAATCCCTTTGTGTAAAAGTACACTGAAAAGTGAGAGTGCAGTATCTTCTTAGCTTAAGCATCATGATTAAGTAGGGTCACTTGGCTTATGTTACTTTTACTTTAGAGCCATTCAGCTGCTGGAGATACTTAATCTTTGATGCAGTTGTATTAAATGCACCCAGTGTAGTACCAAGTCTTCAAGTTACTCATCAAACAAGACTAATGAAAAAGCCATATATTTAAGTGATAAAATCTTCCAGAGAGAAATTTTATCATTCCTGCAACACAACCTGACAGAATCCTTAACAATGCTGTTTTCTTTCACACAAGCACACAAACCAACATTAACCTGAAATACCAAATATTTACATGTTTCGTGAACATTTCTTCCTGAAACATTCCACTATTTGTGTGAAATTTGCAAATGTATATATATTAACTTTGGGTTAAGGAGTAAGATTTTTATCACTTGAAAAGAAGTCATGCTTCTGAAGAAACTGAGTAGCCAATGTGCTGATAGGGCACAGTTTTCAGTTAGCTGTAATATCAGATTAAATTCTTAGTTTATTATTAATAAGGAAAGACTGATAAAACTTTAAGACGCTGTCTTCCAGATCCCCTCCCAGTTCCTCTGTAAGTTTATCAATTCCTAATTAATAGTTAGCACTGGAATAAAATACATATCAAAACCAGGTATTTCTCAGTTAACTACTTAAAGGATTAACTTTAAAGAATTGAAGTGATAGATGATAAATGATGATAGATAATTCTTTGTTCCTTGCCTTTCAAAGGACATTTCAGCGTTCAGAGAAGGCAGTAAAGGATGCCTAGATAACTACAGACAGAAGCCTATTTTCAAAGCACATAATTTTTCCCCAAAGCAGAACAGATCACATTATATAGGAAAGTAAAGTTGCAACCCTATAACCAGTAGATAAGTACCTCCGTTTCTTTAGCTGGGCTGCTCACTGCCTGCACTTCCAAGGCACAATTCGCCCTCTTGACAGAAAGGTAGAACGGATAATCCTTGGCCACCATCGTGGCTGCAGGACGGTAGCTTTCGGAGGTCACAGCTGATTCTTTCACAGTGCAAACTGCGAAAGCAAAATCGAGCCTCTCCACTCGGCAGTTCGCGACCGCGACACCGAGCCCCAGGCAGCGGAGCCCCTGACCGGGCAGAGCCGTGCTCTCCAATGCGGCTGGTACAGCAGAGCCGCGGGCCGAGCCCAGTGCAAAGCCGGCCCCACGCCGAGGAGCCGCCCCCGCAGCCTTTCCCTCAGCGGCGGCTCCGCCCCGCGCTGCCGCGGCCGGTCCTGCGGGGACAGCCCGTCCGCTCCCGCTGCCTGCGCGGGGCAGCGCACCGGCCGGGCGGTGGCTGAGGGCATGGTGGGACAGCTGCGTATGGGTCAGGAGTGCGGGGCATCCTGGCACCCTACGGCAGCCTCAAATGGCCCGGTAGCCAGTCCGATGGACGGCAGTGGCATCTACATTCTGCTGAGCAGAAAGGGAACCCTGCGTCATCGTATGCTGCCACAACATACACCATTGTTGTTTGTTTATTTTCCCCTCGCTGCAGCCTTTTATTTTTGTTCACTCATATTGTTGCTTTTTTTCCTGTCTGGCAAGCAGGGGTTTGCTTCTTGTATTCTCCAAGTCCCACTCTTGTTGCTGTTGTTTAGTCAAAGACCTCCCCCTGCTTGCATCTAGCTTCGACCTATGATATCACACAGGGCATTTCAGAACTTGTGCAGCCAGTTAAGTTGTTTGATGTCTACCTTAGGACAAAGGCAGTGAAAATTTCCTGAAATTAGAGAGGAAGCAGTAGGGGCCCTGTCTGCAATACAGGACCGATCTGACTCTATATGGGGAGACAAGGAAAAGGAAGCAGGAGGAAGCTGCACAAGAGGAGGAGGGAAGGATATTTTCAGCCAAAGGGAAGCAGAATAACAATCAAGAATAACTTCACAAAATTGAAAAGAACTAGTTTTAAAGGCAGATAAAGGATGGATGTTGCTTTACAAGTATTTCCTAAACAATGTTAATCAGATAATGTTGTTTGTAAAATAAGCTTAGTGAAATGGTAGATATATTCTTCTTTTCCAAGATTCATAGAATCATTATGGTTGGAAAAGACCTTTAAGATCATCAAGTTCAACCACTAACCTCACATCGCCAAGCCCATTACTAAACTAAACCATAGCCCTTAGCACCTCATCTATGCATCTTTTGAATATCTCTAGGGATGGTGACTCCACCGCCTCCCTGGCAGCCTGTTCCAAAGCTTAATAATCCTCTCAGCAAAAAAAATTTTCCTAGTGTCCAATCTACACCTCCCCTAGTGCAACTTGAAGCCATCTCCTCCTGTCCTATCATTTGTTACTGGAGAGAAGAGATTGACCCCCACCCTTTCAGGCAGTTGTAGTGATTATGTCTCCTCTCAGCATCCTCTTCCCCAGGCTAAACACTCCCAAGCTCCCTCAGCTGCTTCCTGTAAGACTTATTCTCCAGATCCTTCACCAGCTTCACTGCCCATCTCTGGATACACCCCAGCACCTCAGTGTAGTGAGGGGCCCAAAATTTAACACAATATTCGAGGTGCGGCCTCAGCAGCGCTGAGTACAAGGAGACGGTCACTTCTCTTTGACTTAATCAATATCCCAATGTCTCTCATCCTCCTAGGCCTTTTCAAGAGCAAGCCACATAGAGCCAGAGATACTATCCTGCTGCCTGTTCTGCAGACTTCTCTGTTTTGTGGTAGTCTGCTCATAAACCAACAAACCCAACCCCATAATTCATGGAAAATTGCTACAACAAAGTTATGAGTACTCTAGAAGAAAACATGATACTTGAACATTTTGAGTTTCAGATGCAGTACCACTTTCTTCATCCTCCTCTTAGTAGGATGGGATACGGTTCCGTGAATTCAAGTGTTGACAAAAGGCATCAAACAGGTTTCAGGTAGAGAACAGTTAAGCAGACAGGACATTTTGGAGAAGAGAGAGAAATCAAAGCAAGTGTGATAATGATCTACAGACCATGAGTGACAGAGAAAGCAAAAAAGGAATGACTTTTTACTGCAGTCAACTAGAGGCACCCCACCCCCTAGATTAAACTAGATGGTGGCAGATTCAGAGCAAAGGAAAATGCATTAATTCTTCACATAATACACATTTTTTGTGTTGTGTACAGTGAAGGTATTGGTCACAAGATGCTGCTGCTAAAAAAACTTTTTAGACACAAGTTCTTGGCTACTGGGGCAGTATTTTGGGGAAACATCATGACAGGCTGTTTCTGTTTCGTAGTCTTCCCTAAGCATCTACTGCTGACTACCACTGCAGATTTGGTATTAAGTAGGATCAATCTTTGCTGCAGCCTCCTCCCTTTCTGTATTTCAAAGAATACAAAAAGAACGTAGCATTTTATTTGATGACCAACTGTCTTACCTGAGGATTTCTGAAGCTACAATTACTTTATTTCCATGAACATACACTAATTTTTTGCAAGTCTTCTTCAGTGTGACATTCACAGGACATACCTCTCAGTGCAACCTGATCATGTTGAATGGTTTCTCCTCCCATTTCAAGCACACCAAAACACCAGTACACACAGGTTGTGTAAAATGGTCAAGAACCTCCTGAGAACACTGCAGCTGCCAGGTAACCATTTAAGCCCAAGAGATCCTGATTTCAAATACCACCTGTCTATGCTTGCTTATGAATGTGTCTGCTAACACCATTTTAAAAACCAGCTTCATGTAAATCAACCAAGCATAATCGCTTCAGGGCTTGTCCTCAAAGCATGCTAATCCTGTAACATGCCTCACAGCATTAAGAGCACTTCTCATAGGACAAGAGCGTACTAGTTGGAAAACTGAAATAATAAACTTTAGTTTATACTCATAAAAATTATGCCAAGAGAGTGGCTTCTGTCACTTCTCCATTTATCAGGCCAGTGCATTTCAGCTTGAATAAGCATCCTTGAGAAACAGAGAAAAATCTGTCTCCAGAGAAACAAGATTCTTAAAAATAGGCAGAACGTTCGTATCAGTAAGTTTCAGAGCATCTTGCATCTACAAGATAGACTTCAATGAACATCGCAATAGGACTCATTAGACTCTCTTCTGTTACTTCACTAAATGAGTGTAAATACAGTTTTAGAACTGAACTGAAAGCTCATTAATAAATAGTACCTAACTTTTAAGCATCACAATATCTGGTGGAATAGCCCAATGGTACAATTTCAAACCATTCTCTCTTCCAGGGAACTGAGTTTGTCTGTAGAATGCTACGTGCATTCATAACCAAAACTCAGTCAGTCTAGTCATAGAACCGACTCCAGTCTTTATTGCATATCAAATACATCACCTGGAGTCCATCTGAAAGATCTGACAAACTTAGTGCTCATTTACATTTCATTTTCACATTAATTTTGATTGCAGAGTGACTGCCCATCAATAGTCACTGTATTGTGTGTGTGCACACCCAAGTAGGACCAAATGTCAGTTCATACACTTGTGGCTGAAAGACTCTCATGTGAACTCCAGTTATATACTGGCAGAAAGAAAGGTTTCGGTGATACCACTAAGGAATCTCGTAAAACTGGAGCCAGCCAGTCCACTCACTCAAAAATAAAAAGATACTTAAGACTACAAATCTACCCTAACACTAAATATTAGATCTATATTACAAGCTTTCAAAAGAATCAACTATGTAAAACAAAACAGAGCTAGTAACTAAATTGCACATTAGACCAGTGCATCAGTTTTGCCATTTCTGGAACAGACTTTTTTTGGTTTTGTTTTTTTAGGGGTGTTTGTTTGTTTGTTAATTACTTACTTAGGTCAACGGAGCAATTTAGTCTGACAGTTGCTTATATGTCAGGGAGAAATAAGTAAACTATTTGGCAACTCTGGAAAGCCCTGCTCAAGAAAGGTGCCTACTACCACTGACCTGGTTGAACCGTCAACGTGGTTCAGGACGGATGTTCACTGAGAGTTGTTCTGTGATTGTCTTGTTCACATCAGTGCCTTTAGTCTGTTTCCTCCCACATTCAAAACTTAATACTGAAATAATTATTGCAAAAGCCTCTGCATTCAAAGTCCTTTGAAATATTTAAGTTTTGAACCTTAAAAATATCTTCACGTGTGGTGAGAATTCCTTTTGATTTTATACTAATCCTTGAGATTCATACAGCTCTGATCACAGTCATTTTAAAATTAGAATGCCATTGATTAAAGATTTCTCCAAGGATCCACAATACGATGGCAAATGTTACAAAACAACAAAAAAATCCCATTTCCTTTTAAAGAATATTTAAGAGACATTTATGCTGAGCAGTAGCAAAAGGAACTGAAACCTTAAATTTAAATGTTTAACTAAGGAAAAGCCCAATGGAGTACAGAATCTTCAACCATCAAAGTCATGGTCTTCAAGGAGTTCAGTGGAATGGAAAATCATCAAATAAAGATGAACTCTGCCTAAGGAAGAAAACCCACAAATAGATTGTTTAAAGATCTGAGTTGGTGTTTTCGTTGTTTGTTTAAGTTTTGTTTTGACATGATCTCTGCCAACACATTTTAACTGCCTTTGGGCAGAAATGCAGAATCTCTGATTAAGCAGAAAAATTTCAATATGTCTACACCCAGACCTCAGTTACCTTCTTCCTCCTGACAATGTGACTGATTCCCAACTAAAAAGTAAAAATCTGTTTTGCCTGCTTGTTAAAAGAAATGAAATCAGAAAAATATAATTCAATTTTGGTAAAATATTGGTATGCAAAGAAGTAAAAGCCTCTGAATGTCTATCTGCCTGCCTCTGCTTTTCTTCCCTCACCCAATGCAAAACAGCCCTTGGCTTGGTTTTGGTCTGTGTTTGATGGTAATGCCTAAGCAGCAGCCTAGTCTTAGTTGCAACAATTTAGTCTAATTACTTACTTTCTTCATTACAACTATCAGAGCTAGAAGACAGGGAAAACACAAATTTTTCTCCTCCTAATAGTTACAAACTGTTAGCTCAGCTTAAGTTGTTTCATCAAGTCACACCCAAAGAATACTGTCAGTATTTCATTTTTTTGGATGACAGTTTTGGAACAGAAGCTTTATTTATTTATTTCAAAAAACAGACCCACCTATTAATTTCCATAACAACTGTGGACTGTTATTCATCTTCAAGTCAGCTACTTTTGCCAATTTGAATATCTTGAAATGGAGAGAACATCTGTGTTTCTTGACTAAATATTTACAACACAAACCTTCAGACTGATTTAATGGTCTCCTGAGCATTATATACCCTTTCCACACTATAGCCAAGGAGGTGCCAGCAGCATTTCTAGGCCCAGCCATGCAATTTACAATTCTTTGATACAGATTACAAAACATCCGTGGGAAAGAGTGATGACAGTCAAGCAGAACAGTGAGACTATGAAGTGTTTTGAGAACAGTAAGAACAATCTAATATCCCAACTAAAGTAGAGAAATCCTGAACCTGATGTACCTTCTTTCACACTCTAATTAATACTCACTGACAAGTCAGTGCAGAAAAGCTCCACATTTGGTCCTGGACAGAGTTTTGCAGATCATATAATGCCGTACAATCCAAATTGTCACAGTTTTTAACCAAATTTAAATATTCCACTACTGTGGTCCATTAATCTTATTAGAAATGTTGTTCGATTCCCATGTGTTATGACATAGTGTACAAAAACATCAGACAAAAAAGAACATCAAGAAATTAAATCATCTTTCTCTTACCCACACCCCCTCCCTATGAGAGGGGAGGAAAACTTCAAAAAGAGTGTCCTTGCAAAAACTGATAACAGATCCACAAATGCTACAATAAACCTACTCCCAGTACCAACAGTATTGTAGATGTATGACCTTACAGATGATGTGGCATTAGCAATAATGTGACTAATCTTTAAGAGACAGTTGAAATGAGACATGTCTTTAAACAGACATCGACAGCTCGCCCAAAGACAGAACTTCTTTGTTCATACTCCTTGATCAACAATCAGGGAACCTAGAAGCCATGCCCAGGAATCTTATTTTGGGTTACAAAAAGGTTTCATTTAAAGTTACAAAACAACTATCTTCCCAAATGTAAATATAGTGATGTAATCCCATCTGGTACAGAAGTTACTATAATTGAAACAAAATATTTAATTGAAACAAAAATATAAATAAGAAAAAGTTTTCCTGAATACCTCTGGCTTGGTTTAAGAGTGCTAACTACAATTTCTGAAAGCTATCTGGTCAAGTTGTTAACCACAAACTGCTATCTGGCAAAAAGATCAAAAATATCCTACTTTTATGTGATCTCCATTATTAAATCTGCAATAGTGATCCACCATAAATGTTCCATTTCCCAACAGCTGTGGATTTTGGACATGTCTCTAACAACCACAGTCAACTTTCATCCCAAAATATCAGAGATATTCAGTAACTGAAAGTGGAAAACAAAGCCTCAGTAAGTATTGGTTATTATTTTAAAAGCTAAGAAATAAGAAACTCAAAATTACATCAGAACAGAATTTTTGCATCTGTTAAATCTTGAAACTGTAGCAATCAACTGAACACAGAAGCAAACATTCTGATTTTATTGTATAATCAGGTTTGATCTTAAATGTCATGATATCAAATATTCTACCTTCAAATACTTGCAAAAACACACACATACTATGCTCTTCACATCCTCATAAATATTGAAATGTTAACATATGAGACTTTAGAACATAAGGAGAATTAATTCTGAATCCATGGCATATGAAGATATAGCAATGAAGTAGAAGGAAAATAGCTAATCCCTACATTGCACTTCAAGCACAGTCTGGTACAGGTGTTCTCAGTGTGCTCTGCAAGCTGTCCTTGAATTCACTGCTCCATTTCTCCTCAAAACAGAGTAGAACAGGAGAGCATAGACTGGATATTCAAAACAACCTAAGGGAGCTGCAATGATAATCCACAAAGGTAAAAAACCTTTCAGCCCTACTAAATGTCCAGTCATTGCACTGATGAATCCAAATGGAAAGTCTGAAAGGACAGCTTCATAAAAGCAAAGCTGTATAATAAAGATAGGAATGCACTTCATATCTGCAATAGAAAAGCAGGTATTTTATTACATACTGTTCTGTGGAATTTGGTGGGTTTGTTTTTGCACAAACATTTGGAGACTACCTGCTTCTGTTGCTTCTGTTCATAATTGCTTCCTCTAAATCTGGTATTTGTATTGAAGTAAAGGATATCTATCCTCCAAATATGATTGCAGTTTTACCACAATAAGTATTTATTTTGTTTGTTCAGGAAGTTACATTTATTTTAGTACGTGCTATCTAACAGCAGATGTGCATTAAAATGTGTCATTGCAGGATATATTAACCACATCACATGAATAAGCCAAACAGCTGAAATAAGAAGCTACTAAGATCTTTTTGAACGTGAGCAGCCTACATGATCTCTATGAAACTAAATCACCTGTCTGATATTACTTGCACATCTGGAAAAGATACAATAAGCTGGCAATAGATTTTAAGTAAGACAGTCTTATGCTTCGCAGCAGTACACTTGTTTCACAACTGCTACTTACCCCACTAGCACTTCTTTCCCCTCCCAAGTTATACATTGATATCTCTGTCTCTATCTACAATAGAATTATGATTCAGATATTATTTCCCCAAGATACGATAGCTTGGTAGGAGAAGTGTTTTGTGCTTGGATTTGAGTGTTTCTTAATAGTTGCCTGCCCTCACACTCTTTCTCAACATCTGAAACATAAGAGCTGTAAAATCCTCTAAATTAATCAGCTTCTGATCTAACTTCTCAATCAGAATTACAATACCCCCACACCCTTTGCAATGCAATCCAAAAAAAAAAAAATCACAGTAGGCAATTTTTATGGTTTTATCCAGACTATAAGAAAGCAATTCTGTGAGATGTCACCCATTTTACAAAATAAAGGTAACAGAGAGAAACCCAATTGACAAGTTACTACAAAGAGAGAAAACAGAAGGAATGAAATCTTTGACACTGATGAATCCATCCTGATTCTGTCTCTGGTGTTTAGAGATAAGTGACTTTCTTTAGGACTTCATTTCCAACTCAGCAGGAAAATGTCACCAAATACGATGCTGAAAAATGACAGAAATACTCTACAATGTTTTCTCATACTCTTTCTGACCTCACAGAAATATGTAGCACAAATCCAGTCCTGCCTTCTGACCATGACACACCCATGTACCTTGCAGGTATCTCTGCAAGTACATTTTGCCAGCAAGTGGGCTCAGAAGTCAGACATTCTTTGGAAGTAAAAGCTACCCAAGCTCTGCACTGATAATCCTCAAGCTTTAGGGATCGTGGATATAAATATTAAGCAAGTGGTGTGTTTACTGACAAGTTCAAGCTTTCAGTTAGGATTTTTTTTCCCCTAAATTCTATATGGCCATAAGAAACATTAAGGTGATCTCAGAGACAATGCTCTCACATTCACAACCTCAGGATCACTGTTTTAGACCTTTTTCCTAGAGTAACTAGTAACAGCTGTGCCTGTGAGGTGACCAATACTAGCAAAGTAACTGAACACACAACACTGAAAAAAAAGAAATAATCAAATGACACTCAACATCCCCCTAGTATTCAGCAGCAAGAAAACAAAAGAAACACTCCAAAGACATATTTGTTTACAGTTTTCAAGATTCTGATATGATCATTTTGTGAAATGTTTTACCATATGTGAATAATTCTCAGTATCTAAGGCCACAGTTTGTCTTCTACTGTAATCACTTCTTATAGGATGAGGATTATGTCTTGTTTGTGAAACTCAGTGGAAGTTTTTAACGGTCCTTTTCAGGAAGCATGCATCTGTTTTTTAAACTTGTTCCTTCCTAAACTTGCTAAAGTTGGCCCCAAAAATGTATCAGGAAATAACTGGAGGATGAGGGGGATGGGGGAAGAAACGTTTAAGACACCTTGTCTTAATTAAATAACAGTGTTACTTCTTCCTGTTCAGTTGAGTCACTTAGAGCTTTAGCACATCACACCTGATTGGGGGAGGGGATATGTCAACATGGAGAATAGGTTCCTATTTCAGCTGCCTCCTGTAACTGGCAGCCTGGAATTAATTAATGAAGTGGAACCAGCTCCTTCTTGAATGCATTGGAAAATTAAGGTGGAAAGCAGCATACAAAGAAAATTGCTGCTTTCTTTATTGCTAAAAACTGTAGAAAGGTAAATCAGTAAAGGCAAATGCATATTAACAAACAGATGACAGTGCCTCTAGCAGTCATTTCTACCATTTGGGTCTCTCAGCTGCTGAAGTATCATCTGAACAAACAGGTACAGTAAGGACAGTTATCCTGCCTAATAAACAATAGCCCTTGACATTTTTAGTCTTTTTGGTCTGAGAATTACTTTAAATAATCTGTCTAAGGCCATATGATTCATGTGGCTGTTACAAACAGTCTCAGCTGGAACTTCTCAGTACACAGAATCAACATTTCAACCACTAATTCAGCTGGAAAGCCAGGGTCAGGAATGCTGTCAGCTTCACGCAGTCACCGGCTCATGACAGGAATGTCATTTCTTTAACCTTTCTTCTTGATCAGCACCAGCCACCTTCCCAGAGATGAGGCCAGATATTTAACTGCTATATTTTTAAGAACAATCTTTGGACGGGTATAGACTAAAAAAGTACCCTTATTTTTGCAGCATTTCCTTCCATTTATTTTTATTGTTAAGTAACAGCAGATCTTGTAAGAATAATTCTAGTATCCTGAAAGAGTCTCAATCTGCCTTTTTTAAAAAATAATTTTTACCTTAACGTTAGAGAATCTCCAATTTATGTTTTGAATTGTTTTTCTTGAATGAAGCTGCCCTTCTAAAGCTCTTAGCAAACACCTCTACCAAAATCATCTTCCTCTTCACAAAACACTATACATTTCTAGTGCTATTCCTATAAAGCAGTAAAGCATGCCTCCTACTTCAGGAAGGAGAATTTCAAACCAGGTGAAAGACAATGTGAGAAAGAGTTCAAGACAGAAGTCCTATCTGGAATAAATTCCAGAATTTGGGAGTTTTATGATTCTATATTCCAGACATTGGATTTACCTTAGGAGCATCTTGAGATATACATCATGAACAGTATCCTAACAACTTTTGTTCTCTTAAGCTGGCTTGAGTCCCTATGTATGTCTGTCTGTCTGTGAGCCCTTAAGTATACTTCTAAACAGAGTATATACTTTAATGAAGCTTATGAGCAAAGTACTCCTAGTACCTTGTCTTTAATCATCATTTCTTCTCCACAGCCAAGTTTTGGCAATGAACAGCACTTCATTAAGCAACTTGGTCAAGATTCAGAGAGATTCTTTATAAGAAACATTCTAAAAATGCTTCTTCAATAAAAACACAAAGTTGAGTTTTGCATTATCTGCTCTTACAGAGTATCTGCTAAGCAGCAAGCAGCTAATCCCTTCACAAATGCTGTATGTAAAGTAATCAGCACAAATTACTTCTGTAAATTTATGGCTACATCATATAAACAGCTACCGGAACCTAAGAGTGCCAATGATTGCTGCTTATCTTGCTTCAATTTGGAGTTTCACAGAGTAGTTCTTGGCTCAGTTTTGCTATATATACATACCACTTCAAGTAGTTATCAACAATAATTCTATTAAGTAGAAAGAAGCCATTCAAGGACTTTTCAGGTGACACTACTCCAAAACCACAAGTGCAAGCCTGGCTGGCTCAAATCTTTTCTGTATTGGGAAATGGCAGTAACCTGAGAACAATAAATGGTTCCTTCATTAGCTGTTATTTTAATCCCCAAGGATAAAACATACTTTTACCATATAGAAGAGCTACAACATTTTAGTTTTTCTAACAATCCTTTAACAGAACAAGGATAAATATTGCCATTAAAAATTTCTCCCCCCTTCCATTTCCTGTTTCTTCACCCAAAGGGTAATTTTAAACTCACTTTTTTTATAACAAAATACAGCATAGCTTCATTACTTGTTCAGCAGTACCTACATACCACAGGAACTGATTTTGAAAGGCTCTATCAATCCTTCCTTTCTTACTTGCATAGAAGTTTGCATTTTGGAATGACCTCACACATCAGATTAAAAGAAAAAAATTAAACACTGCTGCAATACTTTACTGCTTAAAGTAAGGGCACTAAAAGGAAACTGAAGTATGAGAGGTTTACCAGTAAATCTATCCCACACTTGTATATTTAAAACTTTGTGGTCTGTTTAATGTTAAGAACTGCTTTTTAAGATGTCCTCATCCGTATCTCTCATTTGTGGAGGTTTTTTAGCCTACTTAAAACAGTGAATACCACAAAGAGGAAGTTATTTTTAAAGAGCACCAAAAAGTGACAGATGTGAGCAAATCCATCTAAGCAAGAGATACATCATTGCTTAACTAATGGATGAAAAATTGCTAATATGTTCACACTCTTTATGTTTTCTGCTAATGTAAACAAAAATCACTAAAAGACAGATGACAGTACGAATCACAATATATCTATACTATTGCTACTAAAAAAATAATTTTGGAAGCAATGCATCTCATTTAATGGAAAGGAACATTCATTGTTCCTATGCCCAGACACAGAAAAAAAAAAATGTGCCTCCCAGGAATCCATGGGGGTAATAATTTTTCCTGAGGCATAACATCTTAACATCCTGAGGAGTCTGGCAATAGCTGACAGTTACACATCTAATCCCATTCATGACTCAAGATGCTGGTGGTATCCTATTTTATTGGCCTTTCCCTCCTCACTCTCCCCATTACAGATAAAAATAAAAAAATAATTGAATGAAAAATACAGGGCAGAGGAATGATGGATGACCAGTGGCAACAAAGGGATCATATTATCCTGAGATGTCTCTTCAGCCAGTTAGTGTATTTTGCACTTTTGTAAATGTATAATAAAGTGCCTGTTTAAAAAGACATTTTTAAAGCCTGTATGAAGAAAAATCAAGTGAGAATTTGATGCAGGTATTGGCTAGAAAATGTTCTGGCAGACAGTACTCACTGCTATCTCTTCCATGGTCTAATGGCTCATCCTTTCTTTTTCCACTCACCCATCTTCTTCTATTACACATCAGAACATCATTGCACTGAATTCACACAGTAAATTGATTTTAACACATTTGTGCTGAAGTTCTTCCTGGCACTGCTTTCATTTTGTTTTTCACAGCTATGCATATATCAAAAGAGTACGTCATCTACAGCAGGTCCTGAAATCTTGCAAGCAAAGTAAGCTCAATTCCAACCACATAATAAAAGACCAACAGCAGTTTCCATTTTTTATAACATTTTTGTATTAGTCCTTTAAATGTGTTGAATGAATTTCCTTAGTATCACTAAGGAAAAATAAGCTCTTCAGCATCTTATAATCGGTGAGAACAAACCACAGAATGGGTAGATGATACATGAAGTTCACATGTGAAATATGTGCCACATAACCACAGAATGTCTCAGAACTTCAGACAGGTACAAACCCATCCTCCACATCAGTTCTTTGGCCAATTCCACATCGACAAGGAAGAAGTTCATCATCAATAAATTGTTAAAAACTTGATGTGGCCAGAGAAGGGCATAAAAAGCTGCTTATCCTGGCAAGAAGTTGTTCTCTAAAAACAAAAATGTCTTCAAACATCAAAATACACAAGCTAGTTGAATTCAGAGCAAATTTCACACAGTCTGCAGGAAGTCTCTGTGCTATTCTAAGAAGCAATGATAAAACATAAGAAAAAAAAGTCACAAAAGAAGCTCAATTGACATGCTTCAGAAGTAAGCAAGAACCAGCAGAATATGGAAACAGCAAATCTCCCAGAAATAAATAACACAACTGATACAATAAATAATGTAATGTATACAACTCACATTCCAATGCAATAATGCTCAGACAAGTCGCATGTTTATGCCTTAGAATGGACTCATTTGGCTTAATTAAGAAGAGATTATGGAGTTTTTATTTAAAAGGTAACAAAAAACTTCATCCAACTACTTTTTATCACATAGAAAACTTTCAGAACTTTACTTATTGGTTACTTAGTAAATAGTTAATAGGCTCTCATGCAAATCCATTGGCATAATTTGCCGATTATGAAGTTCGATTCTGTTTACAGCCCATCACATACCTATAACTGATCACCTTTTCAACCCAGCAATTGATACACTTTAGACAAAAATATCTGATTTAGATATTGACCCATCATGTGATACAAAGATATCTACAAGTAATTAATAAGAACATGTGCCTATTACAACTTGCAATTTGTCTTTGTTCATAATTTTACATAACCAGGGTCCCTATTCTTTGGCTGAAATCAGACTTCTATAAGAAATTCCATTAACTTCACAGGAAGAAGATATTTACTGCCAGCTTCTCATCTCCAGTTAAAGGCTTGTATTTGTTTCATTAACTATTGTACTTGTGGAAGTCTGCAATTAGTTTAATGTACTTACAAGGCTCTTCACTAATATTTAGAGAAGAGTAACAGCTATGAAAACACCACCAAAGCTCTCAACCAGGTTTGTGTATTTAAGATTTTAATTTGCATGTCCCATAATTCAAAATCGGTGTGAAAAAATATCTTGAAAGATGGCATATTCAAAAAAAAAGAGGCCAATTAACACAAAGCCAGTCGTTAAATTTCACTGAAGAACCAGCTTGTAGAACGGAAAAGCAAAATCAGATTTAGAACTTTGGGTTTAAACAGGTAAATAGAAATTCCAACAATGTGATGGACAGTCTTTGTAATTATTACCAGGCTGTCTGGATTGCTTCCAGTTACACCAGAAGGAACATCTTCTTCTATGCTTTTTTTTTTAGTTTAGTCTAGAGGAGACTGAGGGGGGATCTTATTAATATTTACAAATATCTAAATGGTGAATGTCAGGAGGTTGGGGTATCCCTTTTTTCAATTGCATCTAGCAACAAGACAAGGGGTAATGGCATGAATTTGGAACGCAAAAAGTTCAATTTAAAGGTAGGGAACAACTGTTTTACTGTTCAGGTGAGGGAGCCCTGGCACAGGCAGCGCAGGGAAGGTGTGGAGGCTCCTCCTTGGAGGTCTTCAAGATACACCTGGACATGTTCCTGTGTGACCTGATCTAGGTGAACCTGCTTCTGCAGAGGGGTTGGACTGGATGATCTCTAAAGGTCCCTTCCAACGCCCACCATTCTATGATTCCATAAATACACAAAAACTCATTAAGTGTTTTTAATCAACAGGCTAAAGAAAAAACAGTGTAGTGGAATATTGCCATCTTCTGAATCACATTTTTAGAAAAATCAAATCAGAAGTCAATTACATTCTTACAGGGAGTTAAAATTGAGTAGAACCATTACTGGCACAGCAGCAGATATTTTAAATGCATTAAGTTACCTACAATCAAGTTCAGAAATTAAATGCTTCAGCACCTTTGACAATTCTGTGCAGTTACACGCAACTCTCATTACCTATGCATCTTTAAAAAAAAATTAGCATACAGTTCTAAATAGTAGAAAGGAACCCCTTTGATAGCTAAACTGCTTGCAATCTGGGAAGGAGAGCTTTACAAAGATTGCAATTCAGTTTCCAATTCTATCAAATGTTCACTAAAGAAGCCAAATTACTGAGAGAAATAAAGCAAATCCCTCCTCCCTCAAAAGATGAAGCTCTTAGGAGCAAACAAAACTTGAAGGCAACCTCTGTCACCAGTATAAAACAAATATATAGAGTTTAAATAGTCTATGTATAAAAGCAGCAGCTGTAAGTCTCAGCATTTTGTAAGCTGAAGTCAAATCCTTTCAGTACTGGTTTCCTTCAGAACAGTGGTGAAAAATATCAGTTAGGTTGTTACAGAACCATTCATGTCTTAAGAATTAACAGATCAATTAAAATAACAGACCTTTTTAATCCAATTAATGACTGATTCAGCAGATAAAACAGAGTGTAGAGCAGGTAAATCAAACAGTCCACCAATATAGCAGCAGACTCAGATCTGATCGCAAATTTAGAACTGAGTGAAGACATGTATGAACCTCACAGGTTCACAGCAAAACTACTGTATTTTCTATTAACTAGTTTTTGTAGTAATCTAAATGAACAAATTCAAATAACTGTGAAGATCTCTGACATTGCCACCAGAGATATTCTGTCCTCATACAGACAAAATGATTTTATAGCAGACCAGGGCTCAAAATAAACTTGAAAATTCTCAGTCTAATCTTATAATCTAAATTTTGTAAGGCAGGCTTGTAAAGTCCTGTAATGCCACAAGCATTATAGCCTCATTGCCTGTAAATTATCTTGCTCAGCCTCCTGTGTGTTAGCGGTTGTATCTTAACCGAGTGTATTGCTCTGTGACTTTTAAGTCTTTTTTCCCCTGCAATTTTGTTCATCAGTAGAGGTGACATACTAACATTCTATTGAAAAACACGTTTGCAGACTTTTAAGCAACAACATATTCTTTTTTTGTAAAATACTCAGAGCATTTCCAAACACTTTGCTGGAGTCTTTTTCCCCTCCTTACTGCTATTCACACTGCAGCATAGGAAACAGTGCAGTTGCATAACCATGTGAGAGAGCAGCTGTAAGCAGATATCCTTCAGCTGTCCAGATTACATAGTTACAGTAAATGGTAAAAGTAATAAAAGAAAAATTTCCCCAAAAGATAAGGAGACCTAAGAGCTACCAAACAAATTGTGAAATCACTGCTGTGCAGAGATAATATTCTAAGATGACCATGGCATTGAAAGATATCCTCAGAGAAAACTAGTGAAACTTCTATGAAAACTCACATTACACTTCTGTGTTAAAATAAACTTTAAATTTGACCTGCTTATATCTTCCTGCACTATTCTGTGTTGAACTGACCTTGGTTAACAGCTTGCACTGGTATATAGCCCTTCCAGTTGTAGTGATCAGCAAGGCAGTGCAGTATTGGCACTCCTCTAGAAACATATGCATGTGGGTCAAAAAGCAGCTTAAGAAAATAAACTAGAATAATTATTTATATTTCGCAGATAAGAACCTGATCAAGAGAGAAGTCAGATGTTTCACCGAAGGTTACACAGAAAACCTAAGCCTCACACAGGAACAAATATTTAAGGTTGCACGATCTACTTGGTACATCTGTGTGAAACTATCTTCTTTTTCTTTTCAATCTACTGTTACAATAAATTTTGTTTTCCTTGTTGATAACTTTTTGTTAAAAACATTATTTGATAATGATTTTCTTCCTAAAATTAGGTCAGTTAAAAAAAAACCCAAACCATCTAGTATAATAAGTAACTTCAGAATAGTTATACGTAACTTCATATAAGTAACTTCAGAATAGGCAGACATAACCTAACATTTAATGAAAATTAACCCAACGTACTGGTACTATTACTCCATCTTCTCATTTACATACATCCTCTGACTGGCCTAAGCAAAAGGTCAACTGTTGCTGCACTTTACTTCATTAAAACAATCAACATGAACTCATTCAAAGCAAAATGATTCTATGAAAAGGCACTATCTGAAATATCTTTGCTTATCAGTAGGTTCTGGCTACAGTGAAAAATCTAGTATAGGATCCTCTGTCCACATCTGTTCAATAGATTCTGTAAGATTACAAAGATCTGAACCATCACACATAGTATAAGGCACCGTTTTTAACTGGTTTGTGACTAGGAAAATATTGTTAGCAATAGAGATAGAGAAGCTCTACATTGGATTGCCTGCAGAAGCAGCAGAAGCTTCTAAAAAAAATTGCAGAAATGTCTGCAATTAATAACTTCATTATCATTTAATTCAACCACTGAGAGAGATGGATGAGACAAATGCCCTCACGAGGCCCAGCCTAACCCTATGACATTAGAGAGGCACACCAGTGTATTTATGTACAAATTTAATTTCCTGTTACAGTTGGTCACTTCTACAGGCATAGCCAAAAATGTATCTGGCATTATAGAAATTTATGGACTTTAAAATATATAGCCACAATAATTCAATGAAATCCTGACCTGACTTCCACTCGAGACCTCAGTAAGCACTGGGCTATGTCAAACACTCCCAGCAGTTATTATTTGAAGACAAATGGGCCATCTTTTCCCTCTTCAATGGAATCATTATAGGTAGGCTGCTTTAATCAAAGTACAACATAACTTGGAAAAAACTCACTTCTCTGACTAAAGGGCACACACAGCACATGGCTTACACAGAGCCTTCATTTTTCTTACAAATTCTGTCTGTGATCCATATTATAGATTCAATAGAAAATACAGTTATCAGTGATGATGTATCAAATTTAATTTTAGAAAATGTATTGGATTACATGGCACTTATCACTATAGAACTAATATCAGATTTTGACTTCCAAATAAACCAAACTAAAATAACCCGTTTCTTGATTCGATTTCATTATGAAAACGTAACTACATCTCCTCTGCAAATCTTCGTTAAGCCATTCACTACATGTATTTCTTAATGGATACTTCCCTTCAAAGCTGTCCATAACATCTGGCTAATTTCTGTTTAGAAATGCTTCTAACGTTGCCATGTTGAAAACAAGCATACATTAACTCTGGTTCTGTAACCCAAAAATACTTTAAACTGAATAATTTAAACTGAATTCAAACTTCAGTTGCCATTTTCCTTTATGCAAAAGTATAATAAACAGAACCATTCAAGAAAATGTCATTCAATTTATCAAATTCATACATTGCAATGAGATATGAACAGGAACTGGAAAACACTGCACTGCCAACCATCATCTGCCTATAGAGTCACTGTTCTAAAGACAGCTTAAGATAGAAAAAATATTAAAGGAAACAAATAAAAAACTCACCTTTAGTAAAACTAACTGCTGTAGCATAACAAGTTCATGCAGATATGGCCAAGAGGGCTTATAAGCAGTACAATAAGATGTCTCAGTGTTTAGTACAAGTTGCAAGGTTAATTTAAGACCCTCAGTTAATAACTGGGCAACCATGTTGAACCAAACCTAACACATACTACTATTACTATCCTAACTAATTATTTTCCACGTCACACATATTTATCTGTACTACTTTTGACCAAATCAGAGATAAATGAAGCATTATGTGCACATGACAAAAAACCCCAATTTCTTTGTATTTCTTGAAGATAAAGTCCTCTTTTGCCTCTCACTTTTCAGTCAGGTAATTTGTTGTGGTTTGGAGCAAAACGTACAGACTAAATGGATCGTTTGCATTAAACATTTCTGATTTGGAAGCAAAACTTTAGTTCATTTTCTTCTCCTTTGTTGTTACAGTCACAGGAAGAAAAAAATTGCATGGCCATAGTTTATCTCACACCCAAAAAGAGAAAAAAAGTAAAAAAATCTAATGATTGGTATGGTCAACAATTAAAACAGATGGCCAGAGTATAAGTGATAGCTTTGCAATATCTGAAAAGCATCCCTGATTTCGGTAAGAGGTTTAATTTATGATGTCTTGCACCACAGTTATGTGTATTTCAGCTTAGGAACAGGAATACTCAGCATGCCTCATCAGAGAAGAAAAAAAAAAATAAAAGAACAACATTAGAAGAAAAATCATTTTCTAGGAACCAACAAGTTTCCCTTCAAAATCTTATTTTCCACTCAAAGATTATAGAATGGCAAGAATTATACAAAGAAAGAATCTCAAAGCAGAGGAAAAGGCATACACAATAAACTAATTTCTTTCTTTCTTCACTCAGGCATTTCTATTTAATTTTTACTGTTTACTATATCTTTATGCACATATCAATCATCCTTAGCTCTGGGATTTGTGCTGAATTTGCCATATATGTTAATTAGTCAAAGTACTTTTTCCTTCACATCCAATTTCTGAAAAAAATAATAAAAGGGAGTAACTTCCCTGAGGCCAGTGGATTCTCTTTACTGTCTTGTACACAAATGTAAATAGGAGTAGTCAAATAGATGCTAGGAAGTCAAATTAAAGTATTGTTATAGTTTGAGTTAAAGCTGATCTATAGATACCTTAACTGAAATATGGTTGTTAAAACTAAGTTTCTTTAAGGTTTAACTCAAACTATAACTCCTAGAAATTGAGTGAAGTCATAGAGGACACTATTGTCTTACTTGGTTCCCAGTTGCACGAGTATTTTTAAGACAGTTTGGTTCACATTTCCAACATTTTTGCCATATTTGTAGTGAAGATGTCCAACTTGATCACACATTTGCTATCTTCACCAGAATAATCTGTGAGACTTACTGGAACAGTTAGCCACATTCTAAGAAGCTGTTCACATAAATAGTCATATTGCAACACTACACAGGAAAACTGACATGATTCCAGAGTGTGGAAAAAATAAAAAGCAGCATAACAATTAGTTTATACATTTTTCCAACTGAGCACTTATAGGTCTTGTTTAATGAGAAATAGCAAGAAGATAAATGACATTTCACTACTCCAAATAATAACAGCAGACTGTCTAGTCTATAACATTCATATGATGGATTAATAATGGATTAAGAACAGTCACTTTACAATAAAGTCTGACTCCAGATGGAGCACTGACCATCTATGTAATAGAGCAATATTACAGAGTCATGCATAATTCAAACATATTGTATGCATCTTACTGGGCAAGCTGAAGGTCTTTCATACCAGGAACATGCAACAGACCAGAGTTTACAGAAATAAAAAGAGCCAGATACAATATATATTTTAATTATCCCAACTCTGATAAGCTGATGTAGAAGTAATCCTCTCTAAGCTTTTCAAAGCTAGCTCACCATACCTTAGCAATCAAATATTATTGAGTTCATAATTAAGTTTAATTAGGTCAAAGAATGTTTCAGTTAGACTGACTCTCAAATACATAACAAATGATCACTCAGCAGTAAAAGCAATCAAAATTAATGAACTCTGATCTAGTGTATGCAAATACAGCTTAAGTCTGGGTCACTTTTTGTTTGTATTTTATATTGGTGCATATTTTATCAACTCACAAGTAGACATAAGCACTAAGATTTCTCCAGTTTGGAATACACTAATAAATGACCACTTGGAAGAGTTTTATTTTCAGTAACAACAATTGTTATATACAAACAAACAAAAAAATCCCATGCTTTTATAAGGCTTTACATGTGGAATTTCATCTTCTTTATGAAAATATTTCGCTTGTCTGATTTATCATTTACTTGTTGTATGTTCCTTCTTCTCAAAGGTGCAGAACAAAGCTAAAGGACTGGCTACCTGACTCTGACTGAGGCACACAAACCCTTGCAACTCCTCCAGCACTCCACCAGGCTCAGAGGAAGGTTGCACAGTCTGAAGAGCCACGTCTGGGTATCAGATAAGAATAGCAGAGGCATCAGCAACAAGGAGTTGAAGCAAAGGCAGAAAAAAATCTAGAAGCAGCTCAGAACTTAAGTAAGGATTTAAGTGAGGAGAGAAATAGTGTCTGCACAAGGAGGAATAGAGGGAATTGTAGCACTCTAGGGGGTGCATTTTAAATATGAAGTACTTAAGCCCTCTGTGATCTTTAGACCTATCTTAGTTTCTCTGTCCCAATTCTCCAAGCTTTAAAGGGACTCTATAAAATCTAAAGTTTATGAAAGAGCAAAAGCATGAAGCACACTACAGGCTGAGTTAACTTTATAGACGGAATAAAAGTTAAGCCTTCCAGTGGAAGCCAACACGAACAAAAGTTTGTCAGATACTATTTACATTTTTCTTTAAATACAGACTTCAGACTGCAGTGGCCTCACAGTCTGCTGGCCACATCTGTCACAAGTTATCACCAACTATTTGACATTGAGGGGATTTACAAATTAACTTCCTTAAGCTGGCAATAAAATGAGCCAAGACTAACCACTCAGTTTAATAAGCCAGTTTATCAACTCCTGAAGCATCAGTACCAGTCCAGACCACTGCACAAATACAAAGATCATTTCACATGCTTAGGTTACCAGTGCTCCTCCTGAGTCAGCAAAACTCCGACCAGCATTTCCTGTGAAAGGAAATTCTGTCTCTATAACCGATTCCTCTGGAAAAGACAGGTGTGTCTGGCAATGGCCATTTATAAAAAAATGTGAAATATGTTTTTTTTATTAAAAGAATGTAGACAGATGATGATGTAAATTGGCAGGAGACCCTTAGGTATGTTGTTTTTCCAGGTATGAAGCAATCAAGTCTTTAAATAATATATTCTTTCTCTGCCATCCCTCACCCTCTCCTGGGCAATGGTGGTAAACAGATGTACTTAGAAAAATTGGAAACTTCGGACAGAAGGAAAGAGGGACAGATCTTTCCATTGACAAGGAGGAAAGGAGGCATAGTCCTAAGATGACGCCTACGATGCCAGTGCAGCAGTGACTGCAGCAAGCAATTGACAACATTTCCTTACTCAGCAGCTAAGTGAGCTGGCAGACCTGAACAGGAGTCATTAATCTAATTATATAAACCAGGAAGTGTGCTGCACAGGAAAGTCTAACATGCTTATTACTTAAATACATACACTATTTAATAAAAAACAGCCAATTTTATTACAGAGTCTGAGAGATTTATTATCTGCAAAAACTTAATAATACATAATTATCCCAGTTAAAATCTAAATTCATAACAGGGAACACATGCATTCAGATTTTTATATTCTTAGCCACTGCCTCGGAAATAAATGCTTTCATTGAGGATATACATAGAAGCAATTTGGCACATCTTTTCAAAGACTAGACAAAGGAAGCAGAACATTCACTTGTTTACATCATACTACAATTCAAAGGCTCCAAATACTTGTAGAGCCCTCACTATGTTATTCAAAAACTCAGTCCTTGGAAGAAAACAAGGTAGTCTATTGGGCTAATTAAAGTCTTCTCAGAATGGCTATAATTCAGACTAAGGATGGGCCTGTGAGGCCAGTACCATGTTTCCAGCAATGGTAAAAAACAGCTGTCCAGAGTAGTGTGTGAAAGCAGAGTAAACACCTAGTGAGACTCAGCTATCTAAAACACTATTAATTTGTTCACAATAAATACACAAGAATTTGGAATTTTCCATGAAAAAACAACAATTCCTTTACAACTCCTTTGAAGGAATAACAATTTCTTTGAAGTTGGGCCTAGTTTAAGGTCTAATGCGATTAACTATCACTGAAGTATTAGCTAACAGATAAGGTCAAGCTATTGCGGGTTTATGATCTCCAGAACTCTGCTGGATCCTACCCAGCCCACCTCAAGTGCCTACAAGAGCTTGCATTGTGTGCAGTCATCCAGGCAGATGAACCTTTAAATGTAAGTGCTTCTTCAAAAAACATGCATACTTAAAAAAAAAAGAAATCTGATTGTTAAAGAAACTCTACACTAGGTTTGACATCTGCTAATAAATAAGAAACTGTTAAAACAAGTAGCTTTTTGTCTGTACAAGAGGTCTATGGAAAGGGAAAACTGGATCAACAGGTGACTGTAAATAAACCATTGAAAATTACGATACAAACACTGAACATCTTTTAGTTCCATGGACTTGAAAGTCATAAACCAACACACATTGCAGATCACTGAGTAATTGCACTCATTAAGAGTCATAATCAACAGAAACTGTTTGGTCTTTATAGCTTATTTTTAAAGAAGCACACATCAATCACTCTGGTATTTTTTCTTTAAATAAAAAACCAAGTCAATAGATCATCTTCACTTACAGAAACAAATAATTCACAAGTCAGAAATTGACTATTTGTACAGAAAAGTATAAACATTATGAATGGTGAAGTTGTTATAAAACATGTTTTCCGATATCTTTACATCTATCAAGTGTGTGATGGAGTAGTAAAGCTGTATGTGATGTCCCCATCACATCATCAGTGTCATCCTTAGGTCTCACAATTGTATTAATATCAAATTAGACAGTTTCACACCACCAGAATTATCAACACTGACCTAATTGAAATAACATTTCTCATATCTCTATGCAATAGGATAAAAAGACTGGTTTTAAGTCCTGCATTCACAGTGTCTTTTTATCCCAATAATTACTTATTAATAAGAGATTCACTGCTCTGCAATAAACTGTCATTACCAATTTTTTTTTCTTTAAAAGTTTTCCAGCAGAAAAATGAAAAGCAGTGTAGTAATAATCAGAACAAGTTATTCATGCTAGATATAAAAACTATACAGATGAACAGGTTTGTTTCGGAGTACTCCCAATAGCTATATTTTAGTTCAAGGGAATGGAGAGAGAATGAAAAAGGAAAATTAAATTACTCACACTTGTATCCAGGCTGCAGATACTGATTGTATCTTCATCTCGAGTACTCTGTTTTCGTTTTTTCTGTGAAACAAAATGAAAAGAAAAGCTCAGTTTTTGTGACTAGTACCGATTGCCACTAGCCTGATCCTGAAACTGGTCTTCATGACATCATACACATCCATTGAAATACACAAAATGTAGTTAATTATTTTCAATCAATGTCATTATAATCACCATACATATGAATATAAATTCACATTTTTGTGAATTCATTTTTCACAAGTCGAAAAGCTACCTACTAGCACAGTAGTAAATTTAAAGCTGTTTCTTTTCCTGTTACAAAAGAGTTAGCTTCACTGCAATTAAGAAACTTATTTGTAACAAAAAAATAAAAGCATAGCTAATTACTGTATATTGTAAATTTTCCTTCTTTACTTGATAAGAACTTTTGCACCTAGTGAGACCGTCAGGAAGAGAAGCTTATCTTTTGTATTGAAAGCCTACACTTAGATTTTTCAAATCACACATTCAGCAGTCAAGTACTATTCCCAGATAGTCGATATTACACCGTGAGGATAATAGGTGAAAGGCGCTGCAGGAATTAAATCAACATGGTTGGATTTCAATATCCATGTCAGTGATAGCATTCTGCTCCATAGTCAGGTTCCATGTCAGAAAATGACAAGCCCTCTGTGAATGTCATTTCACAGATTCGCCACAGATTTAGTCTTCGTGTACTTCATGAGTGCTTAGATTGGAAATAATGATTTCTACAAGACAAGAGTAAATTGAACTGGTGTATGCATGTGGTATACCTAAACCTATACTAATTGATGGTTCTGGTGTAGAGATGGACAAGATGCAACTGCATTCAGCTTGGGCTGGTGTTAGTTTATGCAAGTATAGAAATGGTGATACTGCAGTATAAAAGTAGTCTAAACCCAAGCCTCAGGCCTGAAAATATTGGAACGAAATTTCAAAAGAATCAATATAGTAATACTACATTCCTAGAAAAAGAGAAAGAGAGAGAGAGAGAGTTTGATTAGAGTACATGTTCCTAAAATTCTCTGTAGACAAGTCAAATTTAAAAAAGAAGTCTCTGAAGTAAATGCTATACATTTTGGAATTATAACAAATGTTTTCTGTAATAGAATAGATGTCACCAGAGATGTTACTGGAATGTGACAAATAATCACATACACACACACCAAGTAAATAGCTCCTTGTTAAATAACCAATTAAAAGACCTCACAGAATAACTCAGAATACAGCATTTCCAACACAAGACAACTCTAACGAAAACAGATTGGGACTCTAAATTACATAATATGATGTAAAAGGAAGGCTACAGAATTAAACTTGAATGAGACAGGACATCCTGTTAATTCCAGAAGGAAATTGACACAACAACTGCATGTGGGCTTCTGACTGCTACATTCAAAGTAGGTATTTGGATTCAAAACACAGAGGTATCATGGACAAATCAGTGTCCATGAGGACAAGACTCCAAAGCAAGGCTATTCAGGTAAAAATGTAGTTAGCAGTAGATATTAACATGCTCATACGTTATTTAGAGACAACCTCTTTGGTTATTTAACTACATCTCAATAAATCCATGAAGAACAAACAAATCAGCAGGTATACATAAATCATTTCAGACAGAAATTTTTACATATCATCAACCACTGCAGGTAAGAAGAACATTTTTCATTACATAAGACTGTCAATGGCTATTATCATTGTTTAAGAGAGGGAGAGGAGACATAATGGCAAAAAACCTCCAAAAACCCCAAAACCTCATCCCAATAACTGAGCTACCAGATAAATTTCTTTGCCCATAATAAGTAGATTAGAAGCAAAGACTGCAATGGATATTGTGCAGGGAACATAAGGTGCTCATTAAATTGATCCCTGCTCTTTGTGAGGATCTTTTACTCTAAGGAATTACAAGTCCTGTCTCAGTTGCCATAGCACAACACAATTGACCTCTGAATCTCTCATGTTTCAGAAAATCACCTCTTAAATGTTGCTCTCCAATTTATGTTTAAAAATCAGATGTCACGTTAAACATCACAAACTTCATTCCATTTTGATGTCAGCAATTTTGTGTGAATTCCTTCCACAAGAGAGTGTGGAAGTACAGTGTAATAGCTTTAGGATGAACCCAGAAGAGTTATGTCACTAAGCATGTATGGCACACATTCAGAGTACAGTAAGCTTCACTGCAAAGTATCTTTTATAATAAAATTAATTTGTAGCTCAAATACTGTAAATCGCTGGAGTGGCATATTGATGAAAAAACTGAACTTACTGAGCGAATTTCAGTGAACAGTGCTTTGAGTGGTTCAAATATCTTATACAAATAATTTTTTTTAATTATTAAAAAATTTAAATCTAACCCCCCAGAACACAATGACTGAGTGTGTAATGAGATTGTATTTTGATCTATGTTTGTGATACTGTTGCCTAAAGGCAGCGGGATTACATCCATAGTTATAGAGACAGAACACTTCCTGGTCTTAACATAGCAGGAAAGAGGTGTTCTCAATAATTATCTCACAGGAGATGAGAAAATAAGATATCCAATTATATATTAAGGCAGTGATTTAATTAAAGGAATTAGAGCAATAAGACATTGTTATAGGAAGGCTGGATTAACATTCTCTCTCCATCACAGGGTTTTAGTTATCAATATCAGAGATTTACATTTTACCACCTGGGAGATGAGATGCAAAGTTGCACTAAACTAGCTTGATAAAAAAACCTACATCCTGTAGGTTGATGGGGAAGGAAATGCTTTTCAGAAGAACGGCTGACTTCTGCTAAATTATCTATCCATTCTAACTGTTTAGAAATGTGCCTGCACAAAGACTGGCAACATAAATAACAGCTCAAGACAATGTATTTGCATATTCACATAATACCATCGAAACTTCTAAGTCATAGAGGGACTCATTTCAAAACAAAGCACAAACCAACTTTTTAAACCCATTTTTCATACAGAAATCCATTTAACAAGTGAAGATCCATTCACTCTACCGAAACAGACCGTTCACGCTGCTCTAAATAAAAAAAAAATAAAAGCCATTTAATCATTCTGCATATTGAATTGTTTTCACAGGAAAATGTCTAAAAACTTAAGTTGTCTAGAACATACATTTGGGCACACTTCCATACTGCCAACTGGAAGAAAACAACTCCTTTAAAAAAAAGGTTCTAATATATGATTTAAATAAATATAAGTAGAGGTGCATATGTATACACATATGTATAAAATGATAATATATATGTGCACATATAAGTACACATACACATATATAGAGAACATTGATAATTTCCTCTGTGTTTAAAAGTAAACAAACAAACAAAAAACCCCAAACAATACAAAACACACACAAAAACCCCAAAATGCCATAAAAACAAGGCAAACATATCGCAATATGCTCTACTACAGTTCCTTTGAATGTCCTATTAAGATTTTGGAGGAGGTAAGCATGCAATCAAGTAAAAAATATTTGGCTAAACAATGTTAAGTTAAAGACACAACTTTCTGTACCAATAATAATTCAAAGTTTCTTTAAAAGGATCTCTAGGTGTCAAAAAGCAAATTAACATATTTTTGCAAAGTCTAATAATAAGAGCGGTTGTGGACTCCCAATCCAAATTGTCATAATAAAACATCACCACATAATGCATTTTCAAAGGAAACACCTAAATAGGATAGTAAATATATGTTTCTGCTTCAGATGTGAATGATTTTCTAATTAATTGCTTCATTTTATGAAAGAAAAATTGGGTCATGAATTCACTCATTAATGTATGAACACTGCATTTTTGCTAAGTCTGTCCTATGTAATTCAAATTTAATAGAAAAATAAACAACTCTGAAACTAAACAAAATCAAAATTTGCAATAATATAGAAAAAAGGAAAACCACTTAGTAAAAAAATATTTTATCATTTTTACTGTTGAGGGAAAGGAAGGAAGGGATTGACTACTCTGTCTTTTCTGCTTCTCTGCAGTTTATGGCACACTGTTACCAAGGACAACCCAAGGGACACTATCTCAATCAGACTGGGTTAAAAACCAAAACCAACCAAAGCAAAAAGATTGCATATAGTGAAAAATAAAATCCAAAAGGGATTACTGTGGAAGGAAAGGAAAAAACATACCAAACAATTAACAAAACTCAAACATCATAGGCCAGAACAGGTTAAAGCCAGACTTCGAAGACTATGTCTGCATGAAAAGCAGCTCTATTACACAATTTCTTTTTAATTTCAAAAAGCAAACAGTATGTCCTTAGCCAGCTGAGAGCTCTCTTGATTGACAAGGAACCTTCACATCGAAAGCCTGATGATGGCCTCCGGCACTAGGGATCACAGTCGGTGTTTAAGCAACTGGGAACAAGGCAGGAACTTTTTTTTAGTTCTATAAAGACATCAAATTACAACAATATTCCAGACTTTCATGTGAATTTCTACTGGGCTATATACAACATTCCTTAAAAAAATATCCGCTTGGTTTATAAATTCTCTTGATATGCAAATCCTTTTCTATCAGCAAAATCCATGCGTATGTATTAAAATATACTAGAGATTTTAAGCACTTTGTAGTTTGTCAGTACTCCCATCCATAACGTGTTGATTTGTCTCTTAGAAAGGTCAGAAAAAAAACACAACAAAACCTCTTGGAAGACAAATTTATTCCTTTAACAACTCCAAAATCTTGACTTGCTGTTGCTTCTAAGATGTGTTTCCAGTTTGACTGGTTCCATTTCAAATCATATTTAAATGAGCTCAAAGGTATCAAACTCTCAGTTAACCATAAAGTGTGGAGAATCAGAGTTGGGACAGAATGTCAAGTGATGAGGCACAAATAGTACAAAACAGATGTTAAAAGCTATGCAAGAAGTGAGATAGGATAAAAGAAATAATGACAAACTGGACTGCAAAATTTAAAATGTATCCAGAAGTTTCACAGCCAGAAAACAAAAACATTAAAATACTTCAGTTTGGTCTTCACAGGAGAAAATTCTGACTAAACACTCCAACAGTTTTTTCACCTGCTGTTATCACTCAGTTAGCAACAGATGACTTGGATCCACCTTGAAGTGAGTATAAAATTACTGGGCAAAAGATTAATAACCTTCTATCTTAAGGTTAGTTGAATAAGCACTAATTTAACATTTCCTGCCACAGCTGCTGGGATATAACATCACAAAGCAGACTTCAGAAGCGAACTAGAATGGGCAGCAGTGGTGTCACATTACCTAGCTTCAAGCCAGAATGCTTGTGATGCGGAAACAAGAATAAGCCTCATGTCAGGTTATCCATTTTCCATCTTATCACACTACAGCTGCACTGACATTCAAGTGTTTAAGATGAAATCAAGCTATAGATGGAACAAAAACCCAACAAAAAACCAAAACAAATTTGGCCTTGCTGATACAATGTACAATTCTAGAAAGCAGTCTGTATAGAAGGACTATTAATCATCTAATCACATCTTTCTGCAATAATCAGCTAGTAAAATCTGAATTTCTTCTTGAATATGGTTTTCCTCCTAAGTTTAGTTCATATCTAACCAATTACAATTTTACAAGCAAGTGATAATTCATTCCCTGATTCAAGCTCATTCAGCGAAGATGAATCATGTGCCATCTTTTAAGGCCAGTCCTCTTTTTACTCTACCAGAGTTAGTACTGGTCCGTACCAGTATTTCTGTTTCTTTTTTGCATCCATGGCCATTGCACTGACAGCTCTAAGAGTCTGAAGGCACGGGATGACAGTATCTGTGATGGATGTACTCACATCCTTCCCCTTGCCTCAAACTCACGGTAGCTTGGTACAAGCTCCAAAGAAGGTGAAGGACTGAGCTGAAATCAAGCCAAGGACTCCTCTAGGAAACCCACAAAGAAGCAGAGCACAGTGACCACCAATCATACAGTTAACATATGAATAGCAGGTGGTTTGTCAAAGACTCATTTGTCGTGGAACAGAGATAGTTGTGGGTACAAGAAGCTTTGTGCATACTTCTCCCATCATATGCAATTTGACTATAATACAATCACTTCAGCCCATAAATAATGGCACCCTAAGTGAACTTTCCTTGAGCTCACCCTGCAAGGCAGGTGATCTCCACTTGAGCTGGGATGCCTCTTGACGTTACTCCTCCATTTTGAACTGATGACACATCTCTGGATGGGCCCAATTCAAGGTCTCACTGAATGGCAACTGGGCTGTATGCCAGGTAATTCTCTCTTTGAGAAGGTCCACCTCTCAGTGTCGAAATATTGTTTTAGCTTAAAGAGCTAAGTTTTATAATAGAATTAATCAGGGTTATAATGTTGTGTGATTTAGTAAGCTCTTTTCTTAGATTTACTTACTTAGCATGAGTAGCTGGATTTGCCGAAGACTTAAACCACAAGCTGTAAACTTTCACTGAGATTTACTGAACACGTACCACCTTACACAAAACAAGGCCTTCAGAGTCAGCACAAACCAGGAGCGTGCTACAACCATCAACAGCAGCTGCAAATAAACAAGACCTGGAGACAGTAAATAAATCCAATGAGAGTCAGAACATCTCAGACCAGAGTCACTCTTGGATCAAAAAGGGCACACAGAAGAAGCATGAAAGAGTACGGATAGTGTGTAAGGACCGGGTGAATAGTTTGTAAGGGTAAATGTGCCCAGAGATATTTTTATTTGGATTCCCCGTTGGAGGCACTGAACTCAAGCTGATCCTGCTGCTATACCATTCTACTAAGTTACTTATTTTTATACACTCTGGTGCCTGAGACTCTGCTTTGAGAATCCAACTCTGGAGTGAACTAACACCAGACACCTGGACTGTAAGTAATTGCTTAACATGAAGATTTGTGATTCCTTACCCCAGACTAAGATATTCTTCCTTACTCAATGCAGAAAGATCCCTTATTTGCCATGGATCCTAAGTGCCTGATATCACATCAAATCAATGTCTCATGAAATCAATGTAGCTAATTGCATTAGCCATAAAACCATTGACCAAATCCAGGAATAAATCCAGATTCAGCTGCACTTAAGACTCCTTTCTGAGAACTTCAGAAAGCAAAAGAGTCCATTCTAAACTCCATGACTCAACAGAAGGGTTTTCTTTACATTTTGGCATCTCTTCCATTAGACATAAACTGCTGACCAAGTCTGAGACTAAGATTGAACCTAGCTGCCTCTAAGCTCCATCAGGTATTTAGAAAGCAAATGAGTCCACTTTGAACTTCATGTCTCAACAGGAGGGTCTCCCTTACCTTTTTGTATCTCTGAGTCCTGTGTAAATGATTCTGTATAAATTTTAACTCAATTTTCTTTTGCATGTTTCTTACATGTGGTAAGTAATAGAGTGAACTTCGCCATCAAACTCTCTCAAATCACACTTTTACAAATTCATGTTAAAATCACTTCCACTGATATCTTTGACAGTTGATTCTTTAACTCATCAAAACATTCATCTGCAATACTATCACACTTTTTTATGTTATTCTGGCAAAGAAAAAACTTGCTTAAGTTCTAAAGAGAACCAAAAATTCCCTCACTCTATTATAAAACTCATTTCTGTATATATTTCCGCTGCCCTCTACTGTTTAGAACAGCACAGATGTTTCAGGTTTCTTTTTCACAAGAGTGACATAAAAAATCTGAACAGAAGCTTTCTTCCTTCTGTGGGAGAAATGGTGAGGGACAACTCAGACATTTTGCAACAAGTCTGGTATAAAGCTTTGGTGGTACTATTTCCCACTCTGCACAGGTTCAGCTGGCAGGCTCTTTCTATATTTTTGTTAGTAACAGAACTTGCTTGTTCTTGATGTCGCCTGCAAACCATGCAAATTAAAAACCAGTCTGCTATAAGTCTGACAAAACACAGCAGAAAACTCTGAAATGGAGGTGAGGTAATCTACAACACTTAAGACTTTGCCACTGAAACTATCTAAAGACTCTAAGGAGTCAATCTCTGCCAGACAAAATGGCAGTTTCTTTTCACCTTTCTCCAAGTACAGAGTGAAAGATTTATTTCTACAGTGCTTATTGTGATGGATTTGAGACTTTCCAGTAAATATGAAATGAACACTGAAGTGAACAATGAAATGAAAGTTATATTCAATGCATTTAACGCTAACAACAGGAAATGGGTGTGCATGTACGGGATGCTGTAAGGACAAGGATCAGCAGAGCTTTGTTTGAGGACTGGTATTTATTCTATCTTTATTTAACCTTCTTCCTTCCCCTTTTCAGAAGATTGGGGAGAATATCAGTCTCTGGAATCTAGAAGAGAGTTAAACATGCTGAATCTTTTTCATAGTTTACTATAACATCTGAATCAGATTCAGATATGTAAATTACATATTGTTATCTTTCTCTATAGGAGCACTTTGTTACAAGAGTGAACTGTAATCTTTATTACATGACCCTCTCTCAGTCAGAACTTGATGACTGCTACATAAATTATGCTTTTAATCAACACAATCAATACCCAAGTATCCTGCATATTTAAAAAAAATCCCCACTTTGCAGCTGGGATCTGTCAGATTCAGTTCTTTGTGCCCTCAGGCAATATAATCAGTCAGCATGCAAATAATCCCTGGATTCCTTCACTTTTGGCAAGTTAACATGATGAAGGTGCAGTTCCAGGCCTTGTATATTTATGTTGAGGGAGTTTTAGGTCTAGTTGTAAAAGCAAGAACAATTAGACTATTTTAACTCTACTCTCAAAAGGTTTTGTGCACTTGAAGGCATGAGGACTCCTTTGACTGGACAGCAACAACCTGTACTTGCTGCAGTTGGCCATTTATTCAGTTGTCAACCAACAATTCTGATTAAAAAACTGCTACATCTGTGTATGTAAAAGGTAAGGCTTTTTTCTTAGAATAGAAATTACACTGACATTTTCTCACTTGTAAAGCAGATTCATTCAAACAACATTATATTATTAGTTTTACTATTCCTCTTTTTTAGGTTTGGGGAGTTTATTGTTTGTTTTTAAGAATGCAACAGAGCTTCTCACTGTAAAAGAGAGGTTGGATTGCTGATGCTGTGCACAGCACCAGAACCACATACAGCAGAATGAAACCATTTCTATATATAGGTCCCCACGTGGCATCCAATTAGTTTATGTTTGCATAAACTGTAGTAACCTCCTGTTGTCCTAATACTCTACTGCTAGTCTGCTTTCCTTCAGTCTCTTGCATTCAACATCATTATGCTGCTGCACCTTTAAACCACAGAAAGGCTCCTGCACCTGTCATTTGATCTAAGTACCTCAAGTGCTCTTGTTCAGCATCATAGACACAGATATAATGGCTGCAGCTAACATGGATTATTTTGCAAATAAAAACAATACAGCTTTTACTAAAATTACATATTCCTGTATCTATTTTACAGTTCAATATGTATAAAACACACAAACACTTGAGCTCCATTTCTCAGGAAACAAACCTTATGGGATATCAGCCAATATTTCCCAATTCTTAATTGTTTTATTTTTGTAAAACCTGTTGCCATTTCAACCAAAATTGACAAAGAGATTAAAGACTTCAATCATTTTGGACAAAGCATATAGAAGCAGAATTTGCACCCAACTTTAAAGATTTCAAAGTGAGCTCAGCAATATCAGTAGATACTAAACGATGTGTGAGTTTACTTCACAAACATTCATCTTCCCAGTGTTCCATGAGAACTGTGCCATTTATTAGATTTCTTCTGCTACAAATGTTCAAGTGAATTATATCTAACACATATACCAACAGCAATATGCATATTAAGTACATCCAAAAAGACTACACCAGTTAGCAATCACCAGTCCCATTTTTAAGTTAACAAAGTGAAAAGTCAAACATATAAAATCTGATAAACTAATTTTCACTAGTTAAATAGCTCTTCATTTCTCTGACAGTTTTCAACTTTGAGCCTGTAGCAATTCCGATTTACATTTCTTAAACATAATTTAAGTCAGAAGTGCATAAAGCATTCCAGATGACACCTTAAAAACATTCTGTGCAATAAATTTGTCACAAACCATCTCTCTCACTATTTAAAATTGTCAGAAGGAACATAAAAATAATATATATATCACAATTAACAATCCAGTCTTAAGCTTTAGTACACTAAAACCACAACTTTCAGAGCAAATCCAAAAGTGTATAAGGACCTTGAACATATCCCTGACCTGCCTTGCACTACAGGCCTCCACCTATATCATGTTTCTAAAAAAAATTTCCAAGTAGTTTTATTCAACATATACACAAATTTCTAACAAATATCTTGGCTTCATCAATAAGAGGAAGGTGTTTAGTTTTCCAACAAGGGGAAAGATGCTACAAACTAGGACTAGAATTGAAAAGTTAGAGATAAGATTCATGCACTTGTGACCCTAATGGGCTTCTCTTATTCACGTATTATTAACAGCTCAAAGGCAACTTCCCCCAAGAAATCATTAAGTATCATTAAGTATTAAATGCTAACCATGGCAACAGGTAAAACAGGTCATTATGTACAATGCAGCTTTCCCTAAAATACTGAAGAGTTTTAAATTAGCATTAAAATCAGGAAGCGTTTCCCCCTTAACATCTCTTTTGCTATGAAATTAGCTCAATCATTCCTGTGCTACTCTTGGCAAATACAGAGAACGAGTACCAAATCTGTAATTGTTCCCGCATGCTCAGAGACAATGTATACTTGCACCTCATATCCAGTCTTATTTTTCTACACAAAATACACACTAAATGTGTTAAACTTTCTTCATAAACTACAATTATCAATCTCTCTGCTTTTCTATCCACATCTTTCCAAACTGCAATGTCTAAAACTGCACCCAGTTTTCCAAGTGATACCATATACTCCTACTGCAGAACAAAATCGCTATGCACGGTAAATAGCATCTGCTACTGCTTTCACTTTGACGATAGACTTAAGCATATAGTTACGTACGTTCCCATTTAAACATTAGCATCAGCCAAAATCCTCATTTTCGTAGTAGGAGACAGAGGCAGAGATGTTTACATGTGTATCAGGAAAAAAACCAAAACAAAACCAAAACCATAAAACCACGTTCCTGCAGCAGTAAATTACCAATACATACAGAAAAATAAACAATCATCCATCCATTCATTGAGAATATCAAGATATATTATCTGAACTTTGAACAGATTTCTTCCCTTATAGCAGGAAATGTTCCTGATCAACATTTTGTTCCCTTAATACCCAGTTTTAAATCCTGGCATGCTTGGAAGCAATATCTGTGCAATTTCAATTTACTACGATGTCCCACACACAAACAATACAAAGTAACATGATCCCGAAATTTACAGTTACCTGATGATGCAGGAAAAAGCAACGCCACACCATGAGGTACTTGGTATTGTATTCAGATTTTAGATTTCTTAATATTCAGTGTGACAGTGAAGTCTTTGCTACAAAGGAGTCCCTGTTTCTCTCCTTCACTTTTCGGCAGGAACTCCTCCCCATGCAGCCACACAATTTGCTCTCGCTTCCTGTCATGCAGCGTACTGTAAGTGTCAGAAGCTAAGAAATATATATTGTTGTGTCTATGTTGTGGTTTTTCATCATAGACTGCTTCAAATAATATTTTAAACAGACACAAGTGGCTTAAAATTGCCAACCAGTGGATGGCACTGATATGGTAAAGGTAAAAACATCATTATTCTGTTTAAGTAACAGGTAGGTCCTGTGGGAGTCTTACCTGTGCAATTCTTAAAGACCAGCAATGTGTGTAAAAATTGAGGGCTGGAAACTATCTAGAAAAGCAGATGCCTTAGAAAACAGCTAGCAGACAATGGGCAGAACTTTTAAACATTTAGTTCCTAGAAAACTTTCAGTATTTGTGAAATTCAGGGATGTGCTAAGCAGGAGTTCTTCAATTAACAGAGACATAATGGCAAGATTTCAGCACGGAATATTTTAGAATCAGTCCAGAAGCAAGGCCCAAGGATTAGCTTGGCAGAGTGCCTGAACTTGGCAGGTGAGGACCTGTCAAGGAAGCGCAAAATTCAGTTTTATCCCTGGTAGTTTGCTATAACTGATATAATTAAGTCCAATTTTGCTGATTCTCCACAAGTCTAAATGAACAATTCTTTCCTAAGTGCATCCTATGAAACTCAGTGAATCTTCATTTCCTTTAACCTATATACCTTAAACATCAGGAGAGCATTCAATTTAAAGTTATTGCTATCTTGAAAGCATCCAAGACAACTGCAGCTAGTTCGATGACATGAAATTTCCCAGCCCACCAGGAATTTTCAAACAAGGACTGCTTGGACATGTACACACTGGCCATCAATTTGATTAAGAACTTGGAGTCAGACAGGATTAGGTTCCACACAGCTCTTACATTTGCATGCTAAGTCATTCTTCAGACAAGAATGACTGAGAGAGACTGACCTGTTAATAATGAAGAGTTATCAGCAGTCTCTCTCAAAGTACCAGCTAGGTCACTAGCAGTTTCTACTACACATTTTCCTTTTCCTCAGCTAATTGCCTCATTTGGCCACCATATTGTTACATTATTTGAAGGTAAAAGAAGTTTTATGAGGTGCTCATTTGTGAGTTATCAAACTTGCCACACATTATATGAAAAATTGTACTTGCGTATGAGTCATATATACCAGTTTCAATGTGCATTTATTTGAGCAATCCTCTTCAAAACCTAGAAAACAATGCAGAATATTGACCGCCAAAAAAAATGCACCATTATCACAAGAAATTGAAACACAGTTCTTCATATGGCAATTAAAATTGAGTGATTTTAAATGGTTTTCTTTCATCTTTCCTGCATCACAAACTGAATTCACTATTTTGGGCAAGTGAAACTTGTCCTCAGAACCTAGTAAAAAAGGAACTGTTAATACACGTGTGAGATTTCGAGGGTTTTAAGGCACTCTAATGTAAACAGCAAGTGCAAATACTGGGGAAAGTAAAATTCTGGAATTTTTCTGCCTCTCTGTACAGATGCTGCAAATACACAGCAAAAAGTTTCTTTTTATCTTTTAAAATATTTTCTATATATTTGTAAGATAATGCATTCTTGGGTTTAGAAGACTTATCTAGTCATATCAGAGGACTGAGTGTGTTCCTACTACTATTCCAAACAGACTTTTTTGTTTAAGACTTAATTAATAATTGTGTGAAAATAAAAATTCAGGCAAGTATCCATAATGGACAAAGCAAAATATTTGAATATATTAGTCAACTGATTAATTTTAACATATCAAAAGTTTTGAAAATAATGAACAGAAGACAAAGACATTTTTTATATACAGACACACACACACACACACACAAGTAATTCACGTGCCCTATATTCTCACATCTCACTTTTGACCTGTCCTTAATCTGCTCAGTCTTGCATGACTTGCTAAGATCTACGGACACCAAGTTCTTCAGCAAAATTCTGCATCTTCTGGTAGGTATGAATGTCAAAGCAAATTTTAATTTGGGAAGCAAGGTAACAGCAATTTCAACTTTATTTTTAAAGAAAACAAGTCCTTAGGGAGCTCGTGCAATTTTTCATCAGTTTAAAACTCAGAATAAAAAGCTTCTGCTGAACTTGGTCAAAGAAGGTGAGAGGTGAAACTGGTATCAGTCAGCAACCAATTCCTTTGACAATAAGAGACATCCATCTCTCTGCAGGTAGAAAATACCGATTGAAAGAAGCAGACATTTTAGACCAAGACAAGATTATTTTTTAAGGGCTCTTTCTTTTCTAGCAACTTATCATTAGGCTGTCATTAGATTAAATTTATTTCTTAAGTGACCATTCACTCTACCACAGGAAACTCTAATCCTTTGCTATCAGATTTTGGTAATCCCTCAACAGCAGCTCAAATATAGGGGTGTAGGTTTTTGAAGTGCTATGGTTTTCACAGGTCTTAAATTGCACCAAAAAGTGTAGTTAAGTAGGCAGGCATTTTTCAGTCAAATTTCCTGGTAACATTGAAATTCCCATATTCCATTTTGTGAAGACTATGATATGCAAACACTTTAACTTGCTATGCTGCTTTATATTCACACTTGTGCTAGTTCTTCTGTCACCTACAACCTTTTGAATCAGTAGCCATCAGAATTTAAGAAGCCTAAAGGCAAATAGCACAGATTTCAACCTAATGACATGAGGTTGGCCAACCAGACTTTTTCTCATCTAGTAGATGACAGTCTGTCCTCCCACCTTGTATCAATCAGCACAGATTAATAGGATGGCAAAAACTGCTCTCTAAACTCTGAGTAGATAAAACATTCTATTTGTATTTTTTCCCCCCTGCAGCTTTGCATCAGTTAGCTCCAAGGTACTCTGCACTTCTTATGACAGCAACATCAACACCATTCATCTGGAAGCACATCATACCTAGATTCCAGGCAGCAACTGTCTCAAAATACTGTGATCAAGAAATCATCATTGACAGACTCAAAATACATAAATATATGTGTCCAAACCAGGACAATATGAAAGCTGTTCATTTGGTCTGTGCAGCTGTAACACTGCTGCCAAGTCCAATGCAATAAAAGGTTGTGAGAATTTAATTAAAGAAGAGAATAAGCAAAAGTTTGCATGACAAGTAATCTTTGGCGATGCCATTCCAATTTCAGTCCTACTTTCAGGGTACCTACTGACATCACCTCTTGATTGTCTTTGACTGTATTTTAGCTAACCAAAATTCCTGGCACAGCACCTCACAGGCTGGACCATTGGCCTCTGCCTAACTGGTGTATACTAAAAAGTGGCCTATGTCAACTGATTACTCTGTGGTTGCTATCAAGCAGACATCCCAAGGCTTGACATGGCTCTTTCTAAGAGCTGTGAGAGGTGCTCACTGGTAGCAAATTCTCTGCAAGCCTTCCAAATTTGTCCACCCCTTCTCCCACAGTGCAAACTATATTGAGTTTGTCATTTCTAACACATAGTCCCAGAGATAAGGATTTGGAGAACTCTTAAGATGATGCTTCCCAGATGTGAAAGAGTTTCTGAAGACAGTGAGAAAAGAATCATTTGTATCATTGCTTCTATGACTGTAGTAACCCAGAAGCAAGTGCCACACCAGTCACTGTCCAACTGAGTACCCTCAGAAAGTGCTGTCATTCTCCTTTTCCACCTTCTTCTAGTCAGGACATAACAATCTAATCCTTCAGTACTGAAGTAACTGCCCTCATTTTACAACTTTTTCACAAGGCTACTGGTCTGTTTCGGACTGGACGTGTCTGAGAATATAGCGCTTGTTGAAACTTAGATCACTTCTTTTAGGATATTTAAGTTTGTGAACCACTGAAAATAAGAAATTGTGTTTGGAAAAGAAAAAAGCTTTCTCAATTTGGGGGTGAGCCTGCTGGAACATATATTTAAACTGACTTTCATTGTGCATTATGAGTGTTTTTAAGGATGCTAAATTTAACTCTTTAAGAAAAGCTTTAGAACTAACCCTAATCTAGAGAGGCATTACCAGTCTACGATTTTTCTAATAAAAAACACTGTAATAATTATTTTTTAACATGCATTTAGGATATTACCTCAAATCATATTAGGATCATATATACCATGTTTCATGCATCTTCCATTAGAATGAATATCCCATTTCAACACACATGGCAGAACTCTGTCATGAGTGGAATTCAAGAGCTTCAATGGATCTGAATTTACTTTAAAACATTGGATTCAGTATTATTTAAGAATCATTACAGTATGTTCTTATAAATGTTTAGATTATAAACCCATTAGAGAAAAAATAATTTATTACTATGTTTACATGATGTCCAGCAAAAGGGAGATCTTTTTGTTAGCTACTGTAGTAACGAAATTTTCCAGACTGCTATAAAAGACACTATCATATGGCTCCAGTTATGAATTTCTGTCATATTTTAGAAGACGGTCATAATTTTGAATTGCTGTCTATGTTCTAATGACAGAAAATAGCATTAGCTTTCAAAATGTATCTAGTTCTTATGTAAAATAATTAGGGCTTATTCTAAGACCAAGATGCCTCAGAGCAAATCTGGTTGTGAAAGTACTTTTATGCTTGGTATGAACAGCAGTCTTCATAGGGAGTACCTACAAACCCACTCAAAATGCTTCTTCCAATTGTAAACACCAGGAGCAACTCAATTTCCTTCTCTTTTTTTCTTCAGCTCTTGAGAATGGTTTATAAGCTCTTTCAGGAGCTCAGAAGTTTTGAGAAGGCTTTACTACTTATTTAAAAAAACTACTCCATAGTTTTAAAATAATAATGTCTAACCACAGCCAAACTGGAAATTTTTACAACTAACTTGGTCTGCCCACTGACTTCTTTCACAATATGAGCAGTAGGTAACTAGACAACAGACCATCATGAGAATTTGATAAAAAAGGAAAGGGTGATAACTTATCTTTATAACATGTTGTAATAACTCCAAGTTCTACTGCAAGCAATATGATTAGTAAAAATGAATGAAAGAGCAATTAAAGTCCACTAGTCTTTTAAAAATAAAACAGTGTAGCATCAATAGAACACCAATATATAGTTCAAAATCATATCTGAAGTGTTGGTTTCTAAGACTGAGTGCCATCAAATTCAGCTTAACAGCATGATGCTGTTAAACATCACAAGTTTCTGAAACAAAGTCATAGGAAACAGTAACTTCACATCATGTGTTCCCAAAGTGAAGCCACTGGTGGGATGGGGGGAAACAAATACAAAGAAATGGGCAGAGTTCGGTTTGAGTTAAACTGAAGAGAGGTCAAGTTCATCTGCTGTTGAACAAAGAAAAGAACAGTAACTGACATCAGGAATACAAGGTAACACCCAATCTATGATTAAAGACAGGAAATCTGCTATATAACAGAACATCAGACTTGGCCTAAAAGAATGACAATTGGACCTATCTGCTTTGTCACATGTTGCTTCTAGTTCAGTATTGTTTGCATGTACGAAATAGTTGGCATGTCAGGTTTATAGCATATACTGAATATTTCTACTATAAATAATAAACCACACCCAGAACAAAAATAACGTTTTGTTACATTGCTATGAAGCACTTAAAAGGTCCAGAAAATAAAGCCTCACAATGTTAACAGAACAACTGCACCAACTTCTCATGAAAACATCTGTTCTATGGAAAGGTCACATGAAATAAGAAATCCTTTCAAATGGGAGATACCATGCTATTTTCATTACTAGAAAAACTCAAAATATTCATTTAATAACTGTGCTGTATTTAGCAGGATACCTTCCCTTTACAATACCAATAATGATGGAAACATCTTGGAGGTTTAAAGGCCTACGACAGTCTCTTGATTTCAAGAATGCATTAGTCAAGCGCTCTATAAACATGCCTCAAAATTCTTGCCTCCAAGAAACATATAATCTAAAGTGTATTTTATATAACTAGCTTGTAATTAACTTGAAAGTAGCCCTGTAAACTAGGTAATTGGATACATTTAATGGCTGTATATTTAACTCATAGATGATTTTATAAGAACTGTGAAAGTTTAATAGAACAGCTACTGGATTTAGCTCATGAAAACAATCCTAAGCATTCCCTAGAGAGCACAAGCAAAAACAGCTCATAAAAATGTGCACAAGTTTTTCTGCTTGAGTCTCAAACTTCTAGAAATCTGGCTACGTCTGTAGGACAGCCCAGATCATTTTCCTTTAAAATCAACTCATTTATAACTAACCCACAGCTGCATCTCCAGCACACGTCCATGACCTCTGTAGTACTGCTGTATGAAAGAACCTTGTGATTCATATAACACATCAGTCCTACACAAAGATACGTTTATCACAGACTTAAGAACTATTATGTCAACAAATCATGTTCTGCTGAAATTTCAAAACATTCTGATAAGACATTACTAATATCATACATTGTGGATAGAACTTATCACGGTAATTAAACCATGCTGAGTCAGCACACCAGCTTTCAATAATATCTGCTTAAATTCTTCAAAATTGTCTAACTAGTCACACTGATTTGCTTTTTAAATTCAGCGTATACATTAAGAACACAACAATTCTGATATATGCTGGAACTGGAGATGGAATTGACTGTTACCCGGTTATGCAAAAGCTACACAATGAATCTCTGATAGCATCTTTATTTGTTTGCCAACATAAACCTCGCTGTTCCAAGTTCATTTAGTCTTGTGACTAATCAACAATGGTTCCAGTGGTTTGTTCAAAAACAAACCAATAATAAGCTAAACCATTTAAAACTCCGCCCATAGATTGAGCAGGGAGACACCAAAACCATCTCTTTTATGAATAAAAATCAGGGTCCAGTGTCTACTTGCTGCAGTTTGTAAGCTCTGGTCTTCTGAATTACAAATTGTGTATCATGGAAAGGAATTTTTAATGCTTCTATTGCCCTCTGCATTGCTGCTAACAACAGTCTGAAGCAAAGTTTCCACACTCCTGTAAAAAAAAAAAAAAGAACTGCTCCAAGGAAAGAACTGCAAGGCTACAGAGAAACTCAACTACCACTAAGCTGATTATACAGGCTCCATGTTTACAGCATTCATCTTCTAATACATTAAAGCAGAATGACATATAAAATTACTTTATACCACTTCTAATATCAGAGATCTTCTGGCCCAAGAAAGTCAATGCTGGACAGAGGCACAACAGCATCTCCACGAAGACAGAATAAAAGAAAGCCTGAACAAGGCAGTGAAAGAGAAAAACTGCTGAGGCAATTAAATTCTGAAACAGAAGAGACTGCAACTAAAATCTATAACTAGTGAAGCATAGGAATACATCATCTGTCAGAAAGGAGAAAGGAATACACAATCTGCAATTTTTCTTTTCAAAAAGAAAGGGGGATGAGTCGGGTCAGGGATCAAGCATCCAACTAGCATGTCTTTAACTGCTAGTGGTGAGAAGAAAAACACTCAGCAGAAAGAACTGGCTGAGCATACAGTAGCACTGCAGGAATGAGAGCAGGATGCCAGCAGGACTCCCCCACCTGGAGGCCTCTTTCCATGACACGTGAAGGAACTAATTTCTGACTGTTAACACATAATAGGCATAATTATTCCACTCACAGCTATGCTATCAATTACATGCAGGTATTTTACAATAACAGAAACCCACATGTGCTTTTTAATGTGTATGATAATTGTATTTTAAAATCTAATTGATAATAGTATTTAAGCACATTTCATCTAAAGACATTAATGTGTAATTTTTCTTCAACAAGTAAGAATAAAGGCCTGTCTGATCCCACTTCTAAAAAGTGCCTGTTACAAACAACATCATTGCTTAAGCAAATCAGTGTCAGTAGACAGAGACTCAAAGTAAAACTAATTAGAATCCAGGAGAGGGAAAAAATACTTTCTGTGTTAGTATATAATTATGTAATTTATGAAATTAATAATCAAGTTAAAGCTAGGAAAAAACTCCTGTCTTGGAAACTTTTATCTTGCTTAGATTCATGTACCCTGAAGACAATAAATGAAGTCTGCCAGTCTGCACAAAATAAATATACTATTTTGTAAATATCATCTGAAAAGTGTGGAATTCTTCCCATTTGGCATGAAAAATACATTTTTTTCCCACAAACATACTTGCAGTAAAACTAGCAGAGAAATCACTTACACATCTAAAACTGACCTTAAAAACATGCTAAATATGCTGATGTGAGGCTTATAATAAATCAGAGCAGCCTTCCTCACAGGTGACCACATCTGTGGCTTGGTTACTTAAAATGTTTTTGCAAAACTAAAAAGAAAACAAAAAAAACCTAACTGCAGTAAGTCGTCTTCAATCTTCAGTCAACTGCACTACAAACACATGCTTCAAACTATTTCAAGTAGAAAATGATGATTTAGATTTCACTATTTATTTATTTATTTATAGCATTCAAATTGTTAAGCCAAATTTGGTACGAAGGGGAAAAAGTGGAGAAACCATCACAATGGTTCAGATGTTTAAAATACACGGGGAAAGTGACTAATGCTAACTCTTGATGGAACTGTATAGAGATATATCAATGTTATGCAGAGACAAAACCAGCATCCTCTTCAGTTATGCCTACAGCCCCAGTACTCTTCATAATCAGGTAACTGCTTTTCTTTTGATTGTCTGGCAATCTCTTCATAGCCATTTGAAGTGTCACATCAACAGTGGGACTACTATGTACCACTACTTTTGCAAACATAACTAAAAACATCATTACAAAAATCATTTAAAGACTGTCAGTAACATGAGCTCATCATTCACATAACTTATGTCTAGGAAACTATCCTGCTGGCAAAACCAGAAAATGTGTGATTCTAAGGAGGCATTATATCCAAGCTGAAATCTGAAACACCTTAAGATAGATTTTTAGTCTTCTTGAATTCAGAACTTCCTTCCAAATAAACCTAACTGCTTTCACTATGGAAAAAAACACCACACAAGTGTGTAAACTCAAGACTGTATTCTAATCAGCAAGCAACCACAGAAATTTTAATCCTGACACGGAGCATGCATGACTGTATAAATGTTATCCTCATTTTATGGCTGTTTTATTAAGTAAAACTGTTTCCCACCCCACATGGCAACATAAAACATGACTTCCATATACACTAAGAGCAGTACATTGAACTGCTGTCTCATGTATAAGCACCAAACAGTGGTGCTGAAGACAGACTTCTTTCTACATCAAAGTTTTAAGGAAAGAGTGCAATGGACATGAGAAGAAAAAAAAGAATGAGAGTTAATGGCAACCAGAAGTGAGAGTAAAAATAGGTTTAATACCAGTCTCTCAAGATCTGTGCTGTTCTTTCCTTTGTATTGACTTGCCCCTGAATTGCCCCATCCCATCAGATATTCATATCTCTTCTCCTTATCTAGCCCTGGCCAAAAATTGCTGCCCACTCACATGGCATCTTTATCTGCTCAGGGTCAGTATTTGTGAAGACCAAACTGATAAATCTGTAGTGTTTTACAGAAGACTTCTGCCTCCACTTTACACTTCCATCTCTCTGCTTCCACCCTCACTAGTCATCCTTCATTTACATATTTTATCCCTCTCCACTCCCTCTTTCACCATTCTGCCTTCTTCATCCTGACTATCCCCCTTCCCAAGTTGCAACTCTCCCTTTCCTTCTCCAATCCTGTACCCAATATCTTAGTTTCATTCCTTTTTTACTTTAAGTACTCTATCCACTACCTAATCTCCTATGTTCTGCTTTTTCCATTACACCGTCCCTCCAGTTTGTGATATTCTTGTCTCCATAGGTTCTTTGTTTCTTCATCTAAAATGACAATTCTCACCACAAATACCATTCCTCTAAAACAGTCTATTTGCTGTATCCTTGATTAAACAAATTTTCCCAAGACCAAAGTAATCTGATGTCTCATGTATATGCAAGGAGAAGCATAGAGCAGAGAGACTGCACTGCTTTGTAACTGTAAGTCTACATTTAATTTAAACTAGGATTGATTTATTGATTAGTAAAAAAAAAAACCAAAATAAACCTCTTTCTCCCCACTGATACATAAAAACTGCACAAAATTCTGGAACTACTGCCATTATCTAAAACCGACAGCATTGCAGAAACACAGAAATGACATCATCTTGACATGGAAATCCCCATGAAGAAAATCAAATGAGGCTTAGAAGAGCTGCTCAAAAATGGAAAAATGTTTCTTCCTATAAAATGAATTTAAGCAAGAAGAAAAGAGAAGTGCAGAGGAGTTTCCTCAGTAAATGTTTGGCATCTGCCCCTTCCTTATCTTACTTAGAGGTTTACATCGCATGTTCAAGGATGCTGTAACATACCCATTATATCAGCATGAGAGAGAGACATTTAAGATCAGTAAACTGCAAAATAAGGCTAAGACAGATGAACACAATGTTGCAATTTCATGCTTAGCCACTTGTATTTTCTGTGACTGTTGAAATGATCCTGTATTATAGGCTGTAATAGCATAGAAGTTTAAAAAAAAAAAAATAGCTATGAGTAAGTCAATTCCAGTGTTTTGTTACACTCAAGCATTTTGTTGTACTCAACGTGGCATTGCTCCACAGTCAACACAGACTTAGCTTTACTCCTGTTTGAGAAAAGACGTTGAAGTTAACCTTTTCTCATTCACCATCTGTATGAAAATCTTCGTGACTTGAAGTGTGCTCACTGGGCTTTTCATAACACAATTTTTCCATCCATCCATCCATCAAGAAGCCGATGCTGACATGGTGCAAACATCAACAGAAACTTGGCTCTCTTTTCCAGTGCTCAACAGTCTTGGTTTCAGCATCCAAACAGATGAACCGATACAGATTCTTCCACTGACATAGCAGTTTATTTCAAACAATTAACTGTAGCTGCCAGTTACTAGGCATTCTATGAAATATTACAACTATAGAACTTGACATCTGTGTTAGTAACCCACAAGTTACCTTAAAAATAAAGGTGGCAGACAATTACCACAGATCTTTATTTCTATATACAAAGGAAGCAGTTTGAAGATCCTTTTCTTGCTGCCTGTTTTCTTCTTTAATCCTACCTATTCCTACCTCCTTTCAGATGTTTTACCATATCATGACTAAACCAGTAAACCTGTCAATGGCATTTACCCTTTCAGCAAAGCATTTAAGTAATGTGTTTCTATTTAAATGGTTTTTTGGGAGAAGCTCAGAAAAAAACCCACATTTATATGCTCTCCTAAACACAAAACAGAGCTCTTCAGATTCAGTTTAAGTCTGTCCATGTTACTCTTTTAACCAAAAGTTTACAGTAACACTATGGCTTAGGTACAGCTTGCAATGACAAGTCCTTGTGAACTGTATCCCAGGCTACAGCACTTGTGCACGTGGCAAACACACCATTCCATTTGAATGCCACCACTAACACATGAAGTTTTCGAATAACTGGTATAAAAGGCTTCACAGGTCATGGGGGACAGACCCTCTAAAAGAAATAATCTACATAAAAAGTGTATGTGAAACCTGAAGTGGACACCAGTAAAAGCTCCTGATAGTACCAGCAAATATCAATGTTCTCAGTTTCAGTTACAGTGCTTTTTCATGTACATTTTCATTGTGGGAACACACACACTTCTCTATTTCTTTACTCAGCCAACCAAACTGAAATGAAACATAGTCCCTTCTGTCTTTGAAGAAATACATGTAATACTTACGATTCTCCAACTGTACTTCTGCAAAATTCACATATACAAGCTTTCAATAAGCAACTTTACAATCACCTATATTAGAGTAAAATTTAAATCCTGATATGTATCAATTCAGTTTTGCCAATTTATTTTCAGATATGAAAACACATTCTATTAAAATCACATTGTATGTTAACACACATTATCTCACTCATCCCTCATAAGAAGACAGCCAATCACATAACAAAAGCTTTTCTTTTTTATTTTTAGAAAGCCTTGTAGGAGATCACAAAATTAGAAGTTCAAATCTGTAATTGTTTTGCCATTATTTTAGTCCTTGCAGATCATGGTTTAACTACAAAATTACACTACAACAGAAGGAAGCAACAGGAAATGTTATAGAGTATGAATAGAACAATACCAAACTTACCCCTCTGAAATTCCAGCCTTTGGTAGAAGGAAACAGGGAAAAATTGTTCTGTTGCTGTTGTTTTGGCCTGCAAGATGAGATAAAGTATTTACGTTTTGAGTTGGCACATGTTGTACAGCAGTAACAGAATGACAATAGAAGAAGAGAAGAAAAACCAAAGTCTCAGGAACTAAGACACCTTATATTTCCTTGGCTGTAGTTCTGCCAGGTTTCTCTCTTCAGTTCAGTTAAATATTTAAATTCAGATTGAGAGCTAAGGGACATGGCAGCCTTACAAGCCTTCAGAGACTCACTGACTTAATGTCTGACAGCTTATTATTCCTGATTTTCAACAAGCAGAGACAACCCTGACCTGAACAGTGTGGGTCTATGAAGCTGCAATTATATCATGTGATGAAGACGTTGCAATCTGCCAGCTGTACTAGATGGGCACACTAAAGGGCCTTTAATCCTAACAGGGAAGCTAGGCAAAGTATGAATGTACAGCAAGCTAGCCATACCTTTGTGTGACGCTAAAAACTACAAGCTGACTTCTGTTTTTACTCTTTCCAAAACCTTTTTCCTACTCTATAATTATCACTGTACAATTACTTCTTGAAAGTAACCATAACATTCTCCACTTTGCTCTTAATGAGCTCTTTTCACCAGGAAGGTCTTAAATTACTTTACAAAAGTAGGCAAACATTGCTGAGATTTTACACATGAAGTCAGATCAAAGCTTGATTGACTTGTTGAAGCTGACCAAACCAACAAATAGTTTGGCAGCAGGACCTAAGTGCTGAGTACACTGCAACTGCAAGCATGCAATTATGCAGATTACAGAAGTGATCACAAATAATAACAGGAACACAAGAACTTGGTTAAAAAAAAAAAAAATCAAAAGAAATGGCTGCCTGTCAAACCTTGCCATCCAACAACAAGAGGACAGATGTTTCGGAGTTAAAGGACTTGGACTAACATGTAAGATCTAGGAGTCATTTGTGCTGCTTATAGTTCCTGTTAAACTCCAACACACCGTGTCACAGTTTCTTTTCTGTAGAGTCGGGATAAGACTAGTTCTCTCTGTCTTTTTTCTATCTTCTCTATTTTCATGTAAAACGTGTTTTGCAAGGACATTTTTCATTATTATGCCCATTAAAACACATAATGGAGCTGTGACCAAGTAGACAGTTTCAGATGCCAACGTAATGTAAATAGTCAACTAGACTCTGGACAAATGAGTCATTTTTGTAACATCAAAAGTTGAGATGTATATCTTCTCACCTTTTCACTCTATTAGCCAGCTAACCAGAAAAAAAATATCAGCGTTCAAAACACGCTGATAAAGTCATTAAAAGAACTCTATTTTTTAAATAACCAATAGATGTTACAGTTAAATAGGAGGAATGCTATAGCAACAGCTGTATTAGATCCACTTGCTTTGAAAATAAATTGATTTACCAGTCCAATAATAAAAGTCATCATTGGCATAAGCAGGTACTAGACAGGACATTAGCTTAAAGATAGAAAGAGAAGATAAACTAATAGGCATTAATAGTGAGGAGCAGAAATGACTTTGAGGCTCATAAGTCTAAAACTAATTGCTGAAATATGAAGTTCCCCAGAATGTCATAGAATGGTAGGGGTTGGAAGGGACTTTTAAAGATCATCTAGTCCAACCCCCCTGCCAAAGATCCACCTAGATATTGTTGACAATAAGAGAAAGAATTAAAAGTCATAAAAGAATGCTTTTGTTCTTAAGATGTACATAGTTTTCTGTTTAGGTTCCTTCACATACATACAAGGAATAAATATTAAAAAAATACCTATTAGACAAAGATAGCATTACTGAAATCTTTATTTAGATCCAATATTTAGACAACAAATGAACATTTATTCCAGAATAAATCTGTGGAGTATTTCTGTACGTCATTTACTGTGGTGTAGGTAAGCATATATATTATAACAATTAATAAGTACAACACACACTGAATGTTTTAAAGTTTCTATTACAAGTACATGTAAAAAAGTGTTATTTGTCTTGAAGGATGATGAGATGAATGAACGATTTCTGGCAGTTTATATTAGGCTCATGTATCTTTTAAATCTTTATTTGATCCTGCCATCTCTCTGTATGTAGAATCACAGACTACAACAGTATCTTTTTTAGATATGAATACTCAAGCTGTGGGTTTTGTTCAAAATACTCAGCTGCTTCATCAGTTTGAAGATAAAAGCCCATTTCCTAAATCTACATGAATACTCACTCAGATAATAAAAGGAAAGCTCAAATCACTTAGAGACAAGCTGTGCTAAGTAAAAATGCTTTTCAGTCTGCAAAAATAAAGGTTGTAACTACAGTTGTGAATAATTTATGAAGATACTCTTAAATAATAAATAGTACTTACTCTTCAGAACTGTTCTTTGCAATGTCATCTGCTCAACCTATCAAAAGTGTAGACTGACATAAAGTTCATAGAAGCACTTTTAATAGTTGTCTGATACTACACTATACCACAAAAAAATATGTCCAAGTGGTCTACCTTGTGAAGCCTGAGATACAACAGGATTTTAGCTGACAATTCTCTTAGATGCTTTAAGTTACAGATAATAATAAATTAGTGTACCTTTGGTATTGATTTTGAAAGCAGAAAATCAACCCCATGCTTTGACCTACTTCCTAAAATACACTGTGTCGTCCACTTGAAATATCAATTTTTATCTTCTATACTAGGCCTGTTTGATTTTCTTCTTAAAACCAAAGCATCTCAAAGATTGTGTGTATGTTTGATTTACCAAGGTACAGTCATTCCTCTTTGTCTAATATGTAAATGTAGGAAGAGGGAGTAAGGTCAGTGAGATGAAGAAAACCGAACACTTAATACTTCCAAAAGAAACAAAAATATCTGCCAAGAAAGAGAGATGACTGATTTTTACTAACTAGGGCTTACTTCTTGAATATTAACATAATCTTTTATTATCAGGAACTGTGTCATAAATGTATTATGAAAGAAAAACAGCCCTTGTTAATCTGTAGATACACAGATGAAAGCCTATATCACTGAAGCAGGTACATGTACCAGTGAGCTGTCCCACACCTACTCTTTTCCCACACTTGCTTCAGAACGTGTATATTTATACTATGAATCAATACACAGCACTGTAAAATATCCCATTGCTAATAAAACCCAATGAAGCTACTAAATTTTCATTTCTGCATTTGATGCTTTTCCTGTAGAAATTAGTACTAATTTTACTAAAGAGAGGAAAAAAATTCTGAAGATCAAGTTCTATATTTTCATCTAAAAATTAGATATTCCTAATGATGTAACATTTCATCTTCTGAGGCAATACAGGCTTGATTTAAAACTTGAAACTTTATTGATTTCTTCACCTGTAACTAACATCCAATATAAAGCACTATAAGAGCATCTCCTTTGATATACACGAACTCTGTTCACAACTGAAACAGAAAGCCCTGGCTACTCGCCAACAGGAGGATGCAGTCTCTTCTGCTGTATGGCAAAGGTCTAGCTGCATTAGTGCTGGGGAGGATGACATCACTGTTTCATAAATATTGTAAAAGTTAATATTAGAAAGTTTATTCCCTGGCTCACTTGAAATGTGCAGACTAAAATTATTCCTATAGCATTTCAACAATAGTAGGAAGAAGAAATGCCACTACTATATTTGTTCAATTTTAGTCATTACTTCATCCCACTGTTGTATCAGAGATATATGGTGATTTCTTTACAAGGAGAGCAACATCTCGTTAAAAGAAATAGTTTCTCATCTCCACCCTACAGTCAGACATCCACATCACATCCTCTGTTCCATGAGGGGGAAAAATTAGGAGAAAAAAAAAAATACATCTGATGTTAATGTTTAACATAAACAGGTCTTCATCATGATCACTAGAAAAAGCAAGCCTCTAGGCAAAAACTTCTTAATATTCATACTCAAGGAAAGAGAATAAGTCTATTCCATTTTGTTTTCAAAACAGAAGTGATCTGCCACTGAGAATCTAAGACTGGGAAATCCATTTAGTTTAGCAAGATTAGATACTTACTGGTTAGAAACAAAAATGTTCACCCAGACAAGAGATTTCTCAGCAGTTTGTGAAATCCAATCTAACAGTACTTTTCACTTAGCCTGCAGAGAAGCTACTAACATACAGAAAATGTTAATTCAAGTGCCATCACACTATGTTCTTGGTAAAGGAAATGGGTAGTTTCTGAAAATTCTTTTTGTTTGGACTTGTGTCTGGCTCTCCAGAAGGTAAACACGAACTTCTACAAAGCTGTGGTTCATTTAGCAAGATCAGAAGGACAGGAAAAGAGGGCAATTTTTTTTAACTCAGTTACATTATGTGCACCAATATGAATTACAAGAGGACGTGAATCAAAGTGTAAAAAAATTTATGATAAACGCATACAAATCATCAAGAATAAAACTAAGCAACTTGTAGATTTACAAAGACATTTTCACTTGTAAGACTTTCACTTGCACTATTAGCAGACTGTACAGTGCAGGACTCAAAATAAAACAAACATAGTTCTTTCATCTTCATTTCCATCTGCACAGTGATTCCTATTAAGTTGTATAAATAACTGTAACAGCAAATATCAGCCTCCTGGGCTTAGAAAAAGTTTTCCTTCTCAAATTTTATGAAGCGAACTTCATAACTTTCTTATTCAGCTTTAATATATTTTATTCCATCTTGAAAATAATTATCAGTGTCCTATTAATATTGATTACTTAATGGTTTTCCTCTTTTGATATAACTTACATATCGTGGCCATAAATCCCCTGAGCTCCATAAACATTTTGTCTTACTTCATGACAGCAAAGTTACCATATCAAGCCCTGAAATGCTTTCAAGTTTAAAAGTTTAATCATATTATAAACACTAGACTGGTTTCCTCTTTGTTCTGAATGAAAGTGAAATAAATACAAACAAGGCAACTACATATACAAAGGCCAGTTTACCCATACAAGCAGAGCTAGATTTAATAACAAACACTTTCAGTAAACACTGTATCCTCTAATAACAGGATATTGTTTAATAAAAACACTGACAAATTTATTTCTGCAAAAACCAGAAGAGTTTTTGAAGGCAATTTAAAAATAGACACTGAAGTCAAGAAATACTAGCCTCCACCTTGTGACTTGTGTGATCTTGATCTTCATTGCACAGTGAGGCCAGAAGGCTATCAACATAGTTTTATCTTCAAGAATTGTGCAAATGCATTCAAATAACAGATAATATTGCTAATAAAAGCCAAGTTATAATTCTGAGTGGAAGATTTTGTACTGTATTTTTGGTCTTGGAAATTTCTTTACGACATGGAACATTTTAAGTTGATGGCAAATTTTACAACTGTTGTTTCTAATGCTCTTCATTGGTCTGAGGGACGATACTTCAGCAATATTCAAACATTCTGAAACAAGTATTTTTATGTAGTAGATTTTTATGTGGTAGAATGACTTCCTACTAAGTAAGGAAAAGACCCACACTTTCATTATTTCCACCATTTCTGAAGGGTTATTTAACCTGAGATGCAAAGCAAAATGTTTTCAGTTGTTAGTAGTTCTTCACAGCTGGGTTCCTGTGGGAACATTTTCTGCATCATTGTTGCCATAGTAATTACTATAGAAACCTCTGAATGCCATGGAGTAAAACCTGTTGAAACTATCATTCCATTAAGACTCCATTCAAAATACTAACTCAGGACAGAAAATGCTCTCTTACCTCTACTTCTGCCAGCAGCAGGTTATAGTTTCTAATCTCTTGAATACACTAACTATATTACAGCAATTCAGCCAAAGACCATTTTATAAAAGCATACAGAAAATTTTGACAAAATAATGTTGTTTATGTACAGAATCCTACAATTTAAAAACCAACATTATACCACTGATCACTCTGAAAATGTGCATCTGTCACTTTGTCCCAGGTCAAAGTGCGTTCATAAAAAAGTGCATTTATGGGTAGGAGATATTTGGAGCCCTGTTTTTTTCAGAAACATATACATACATGGTATTTTATATATTTCTATGGTTGAGTCCAAATAATTATTTTAATATATTACCAGTACTGCTAAGATCACACTTCTGTAGCTTGCTTTCAAAAAAACACAAAACAAAAATCCATTTATTTCTGCTATGTGTTTGTGCCATACATACCAAAACTTTCCTAACCAAACACACTTATAAAAATAAGCTAATACAGAACTGGCATCACCTACTGAACAGATTTGGCAGAACATTCTATGAAATAAACACAGCTGTACATGAAGCATCAAAGTTTTTCCACAGTTATTTGTGAAACCATAAGGAATCATGTAGTTTGCTCCAGTAACTCCTATCAGAAAAATCTTTAACATAAGCTTGATAGAGATTATTTGCTTTCAAAGAAATAAACATTTTGAAGCAATTTCCTCTTAATACATATTGACATCTACTAGTCATGTAAGCCAAGATATTTACAACTTATGTTTCCTCTGAAACTTTTTTCATGCCATGCCTTTAAATTAGAACATGCTTATCTTCATTCTTACTCTTGTTGATTGTTAATGTATTTGAGTTTCAAAGAGGTCTATTAATTAGGTTTACAAGCAGACAAACACTGCAAAAACTGAAAAGTTTGCTAGTTACAAAAACATAACAACAGGCTTTTTCAGTCTGAATGAGAAAGCCCCAGAACACAAGAGCAACAGTCCTACTTACTACAGCAGCTGAAGGAAGAGATAAACTGCAATCAAACAGATGTTGATTTGATCAATCATGCATTTCTGCTTTGGTCACTCATATCAGAACTAGCCATCAGAGTGACAGGAATATAAGGTAAATAGCTGTGCTTCTTTTGAAACAGGTTTCTGAAGACAAGCTGTTGGATTTTATCCAATCACTTATATCATATCTCTGGCTTAATATATTAGCATCTTGCTTCTGGTACAACCCTTTTCATTTCCAAATGCTCTATGATTCTATGAAAAACTGATAAGAAAAGAGTTCACTTCATCCGATACTCTCTCTACTTCCAACTAAAGGGGAGTTTTTTGCATTAAATACATTAAAAATTTAACAATGCTGCAAAATTCATTGACAGCATTATTTGTCTAATTGCCCTGTAGGCAAATCTCCAAACAGGTAGGCAACAATGGGAGGAGTCATTTCCCTGGAAGAACTCAGGCAAGTTCAAGAACTCAAGTTCAATATTTTACGTCTGATCCTGCAGTACAGGCTCTTTGTTAAGGGTAAAGATCAACGATAAGAAGCTGGTTTCTCTTTCCTGAGAAACTAAAGTGGCACCAGAATTAAGCAAAGCAGCAGCCACTACCTACGCGTGGCACGTGACCTCATCTCAACCAGAATGTAAAAAACAGATACAGCACTGAGCACACATGATAACAGCAGATGCACTATCTTGTTGCAAGCACACATCACCTCTTAGTCCCGTATACTCTCTGCAACAGCCTCTGCAAGGGGCAAAGCTGATGAAGATTGGTTTCCTGTGGAAACAAGCCCTGTGTTTCATCCCACACCTCAACACAGTGTCTTCATTACCTCCGTGACACTCTTGCCATGAAAAGGCTGTGGTTAGTTCAGAGCAACACATCTGCTAGTAGGCTCCTGCCAAAAGACTAAAATGGCTACACTATCAGCTGTCCTTACAACAGTGATACTAACTGGGGTCTCTCACCTCCACCTATAAACAATTCTATTAAAACTTGAGTTTATTTGCTCTGATATGTTTTCTACCTTTTTAAAAGATGAAACTGGGCAATGGGTTGAAAAGTTACTGGCAAGAGACAGTCAGAACAGTCATATGCCATTTCCTGAGGAAACCAAGCTTTCTTTAAACCACACACATATATCTTTCTGCAAATCTGACTTTTCTAGGTACCTTGAAAAGCAAAGTAAATGGTTTCATAACTTCCAGCTCCCACTTCCCTTTATGTCCTATTGAGAAAAAGTTGGGGGGCTGGTTTGCTTGCTGTTTCTAAATTCAAAATGTGTAACAACTTATTTTTCAAGTAAATCTGTGAAAAGGAGAGAAATGTCTGTTCTTTATCATAACCAATCAACCCCTCATTGCACTGTGAAAAGAAAAGAAACTACAGAGAAGTTTGGCAAGGCCTTAAGGGGAATTAAAGCATTACACTTTTTTTAAAAAATTATTTAAATTCCCTATGTAGTCACTCACAGTCCCCCAGAAAAAACAAGACATCTATTCAGACACTGTTGGCAAACACAGCCCTCTGCTGCACAGAACCTAAAACCAGCAACGCGGTTTCCTTCCTGCACTCTGCTCAACAATCTGCCTGAAAGTTACTGTGTACTCTCATTTACATACAAAATCCTGATGGCAAGCAGTAACTAAAGAAATTTGATTTCCTCACAACATGGCAAATGAAAATATTCTGAAAGGACAAGTGCTAAGCAGCCTATCCATTGTAATACATAGGAGAATCACCTTCCCTTTAAATTCTCCCCTCCCTGCCTTGAATATATTTTAATCAGGCTTTAAGTGGTGAATGCAAAGGCTTCATATATATACTCTTTTATGTGTATGCATATATATATATAAAACATCTTCAAAATACTAATCAGAATAACATAAATTCACAATTCCTTTCAATGTTCTGTTGAAATGAAATGCAAAAAAAACCAATTAAGAACTCAATTACAAAATACATGACCAGGCCAATGTTGGCTTGTGCCAGATGAGTTGCAGATTAAATAAGAAACACTAAGGAGGGAAAATTACGTTTAATCACAGAATATGAAGAACATGAAAAGGCTCTACTATTTAACCTCTGGATTAAACAGAGTTAGTGGTGGGAATGATGCCCAACAATTTTTAGACAGCTTTACTTCCTACAAGACTTGATCTGGAAGATGCTATAAAACAAGCATTGTTGGTGATTAACTAGATCAACACAGAAGTTTCGCCAGGTCATACTCTGACAGATTGGAAACCAACCCTTGGAGGAGTTTATTATCATTCTGGTATTTAATGAATAAAAAACCAGCAGATTAGCAAATAAATGTCCATGTTTAATAACAAGCTAATTTAGCCTCCTACATCCTAAGTTTTCTTCACGCTTCCTTCTTAATTTGTATGGAGATGGGCATACATTTTCTACTATTTTCTGTTTTGTTATGGAGTGACCTCATGTCAACATAGCACAGGGCAGAAAGATTAAATAGAGTTCCTTACATTCGTTTTTAATTCAGAGAAAAAGAGGGTATCTGAAGGAAGAAAAAAACACAACTTATGAAATCTGATAAATGAGACAGAAAGGGTGTTATGTATGAAGGTACAGTATAAGTATATAATCACTTTGCCTGTCTGCATTTTGATACAAATCACTTAATGATCTGTAGTTTACTTAAAGCAATGGGTGAAGTCATAAAAAGCTAGACAAACAACAGAGGTGAGAGGGAGGGAAACTTGCCTAAGCAAGTATGATATGTTATGACTTGCCAGATCTTCTTAGTTTAGATGTAGTAAGAAATAATACAATGTAAAGTTTCAGATCTGAATGTATCTAATGAAATTGCAGCAATAAAACTGTTATAGCAGTACATTGAAGATATTAAAAATATCTCCCTTTTTTTTGTAACTGAGTGCCTTTTCCCCCCACCCCAATCTATCTGGTCACATAAAACTTGCATTTTAATCTGTGGAACAGAAATAAATTATACAGCTTTCAAAACTGAACCAGCTTTATCTCACTGTTCTGTATGGAGTGGAGTGGGGGAGATATTAAGAAACAAAAATTAAGAGCTCTTCCTGTTTGGTTCCATTTGCTGTGATGAACTGTGGTCTTTGAAACAAAATTTTGTTTATTTTAGTTGTTGATTTCTTACTGAGTTTCTGTTCATAATGACCTTAATATGGGCTATTGTTAATAACAGTCAGGTTTCCTTTTCCACATGAGAAGAAACAAATCTACACACGGAAATGTCCCAGCTAACTGTAGTTTTAGGGGTATGTAATGACATCTTACTACAGAAAGACTATCTTTTGAATCTGAGAGATTTGCAGGTGACCTAATGTATTCAGCTGGAAAAATACATATTAAAATCATCCTCTATTACAACATTTATCTGTAGGAATTTCCAGGGCCCACAGGAAAGTGCAGTTAACTCACACTTTCTCCAGCCTTCCCTAAAAGGAAAGTTAATCAGCCTTTTGTTTCTGATACTTTGTTTCCAAATACTACGATGATGAAATGTTTCCATAGAAATAGTTTGTTTTCCTTGAAAATTTTATCACCAGCTCCCTCTACAGTCAGAGAATTAACTAAAACTGTTATTATTTGAGTGAAAAGAAAAAAGTTTAAGCTTAATATTAGGGTATGAACCAGACGTTCAGGTGTACCACATGTTGAAGAAGTGCATAAAATAGTATCAGATTGTTTAATAAGAACAGGTATTGGAGTCTTAATGAAAAGGAATCATGCTCAAGGACAAGAACGTCTAAAATAGAAACAGGGTAAGCATACAGGAAACAGATGGTTGGCAATTGTGGATCACTGGAACTTCCTTTTTACATGGAAAGAAAGTCACAGACACTTCATATAAGCACTTGTAGTTCCACCCACTCAAGAGAATGGACATGTTTTAAGAAAGTTAACAGAAACTCACACTAATCTACATTTTATATGTATTTACTTCTGTATTTTATTGCAATTTACTCTGAGAGCTTTGTTTGTTAGTTTAGTTTATAAGTTGTTCAGTGGGTTTAAGTTAAGTGTCTTTGATTTTTCTAAATCAGCCCTCAATAAAATATAATCCACCCATAATGGAATGCAACAAACCCCAGTACACTCCACTGAGCGTGGGTGCCTTTATTAAACAGGCATTGGCCAAGGGAGGAATGTAAACCTATGTTAACTGAGCAGAGAAGATTTTGTTAGATATTGCTTAAAAATAAAATGAAAAAACATTCAACTAATTCCTAGGTACAGATAATAAAAAAAAAAACAAAACAAAACAATGAAACCAGACTGAAAAAAACTGTAACTAATAGAGTCAAGTCAAGTATCAACTTTTGCCTTTGTGTACAAGTTTTTCCACCCCAGGTAAAGATGCAACAGAAAATCTCCATGGTCAAAAAGGTGACAGTGCCAGTATCACTATAATGAAGCCTGTAGGATATATAAAAAAAAAAATTTGATTTTTCACAGAAATTTTTCACAGAAATTGTGTGTTTTGAAACACGCTGGAACAGTTAAGGGCAGTAAAGCTGCCAGCAATGAGTAAGGTGCCCTGGAGAGTGAATTATTCCTCCAGAACTGATTGCCGTTAATAGAGATGGGTATGATAGGACATAGAGGCATACTCTGGAAAGAACAGTCAATTTCACAAATATTTGGTGAACTCTTCCATAAGTACTACCAGTATCATCTGCTTAATGTCCCATCCTGCAGCTTCTCTAAACAGAAATAGGAAAGCCTTGCCTTGTTCCTCTGTTAGCTTGCTCAAAAGATTTACACGTTCACATGTCATCAAACTATGCACAGAATTTAAACATCAAACCCTTCTGAGGGAAATCTTTAAATAATAGCATTTGAAGAAAAGTTACCAAAAATGATAATAAGAAACCACTTTAAAAGGTCAAAATGGAAAAGCCTGGTTCTTTAGATAAAGCTATACAGATCCAGCTGCTAAGTTCCAGCGAATCCTGTTCCAGTCAAGAAAGCAACTGCTACAGAAAGTTCAAAGTCACATTAATTTTTATTAAACATCTTTTCTAGATTTCACCAATATACACTATTGGGAAGAATAAAAGAAGATACTTTTAATGACAGGTGAACAGTCAGATTTTTATACTCCTTTCCTACATCAAAGTATCTAAAAATTAGAGTTTTTAAACATTCTTCAGCTCTTGAAAAACAAAACACGTTTTACTTTCTCTAGACACTGTTTGTAAACATTCCATTGACTTGTACGCCAGAATATAAAAGCCACGTCACAGCCTTTCAATAACACACATTTATAAACAAAATAGCATTGAGGGCAGCCCAAACATGATGTTGCCTTTTACTTGGATAAAAACTTGACATTGAATTGGAACCAATTAGGCATTTCAGAAATGTTTGTTCTAATTCCCTAAGCTAATAGTTATAAGAGAGACATGGAACAATGAAAAAGTGGGCAGAATACAACAGAACCATAAACAAGTATGTTACAAGTGCCTCAAGACATGCAATACCAATAGAAATTATCTGAAGTACGACCTAGAGAAAAATATAATCACACATACAAAATGCAGATGATAGCTTGATCCAGGAATCTAGAGAGTGATCTTTCACCAAAAAAGATGAAATAAAATCCCAACAAAAAACCCCATTCAGTATTACTGACAAGCAGCAGCCTTAGCCCAGTAAGATGGCTTTTGAAACAAGCAATCAATAATTCTCACCCTCTTAGATCCCGTTATGCAGCCCCAGAATAAAGCAAACGGTAGGGTGGCAAGGAGGAAGAAGAAAAAGTAGAAACCACAAGTACATCAGTGGGTTCAACACGGAAGGCAACTTCTTCCTCTGCTGGGCTGGGAACACTGCCTGTCTCAATTTCAGATCACTCCTGCCATCTTGTGGGTTACAGGCATGCAAGCTGGACACTTCTCTTTCGTTCTTAAGGCAGCAATTAAGATAGGTTTTTTGATCCCATGCAGGACAAGGAAATGCAATCCATACCAAGTTTTGTAAGACATGATGATTAAACATATGCTTAAACTTGAATTTGCCTCCGGGGCATATTTTCTTCAGTTACAAAGCCCATTTCATGTGTGCATGAAACTTAAGTCAGCAGTTGGAGCTGCCCCTTCTGCTCTTACATTAACCATTTCTGCACATTCATCTCACTCATATCCTGGGTGTGCTACGGAAGCTGATATGCATCATACTCTTCATGTCCTAAGGTCACTCTCCTGGATCTTCATCCACTTCCTTTAAGGGACTGGCTCTCAGGCTGCAAGACCCAACAATTTTCAATTCCACTCCTCCTTTTACGGGCAGAGAAGTACATGAAGTGAAGTAAGAAAGTCAGGCAAAATAGAAGTGATATTTTTCTTTTTCTCTTCAATCTATGTAGTAAATATTTATCTGCTTTATTAAAATAGTCTTTCATAATTGTGACTTTATGTTCACTATCCTGAATATTCTTCAGCTTTCCACTAAAAGCATTTCCTATCTTTGTAAGGACGTAACATGAAAACAAATAATTCAAGGTCCCTTGCAAATAAGATTACTCTTTTTTTCTAGCTATCTAAAGTGTCAATCTGCAATCGATGGGATTTCCCTCGTGAAAACACTGTAACCTTGTGTCCTCCAAACATGTATGTGCCTTTTGTAATCACAAACATCTGCAGTTAAACTGCACTTGACTAGAGCCATTTTAATTCTGTTCTTGAGGATGACTCATTTCTACTGATTGAACAAGGGTATAGGAGAAACAGGGAAAGTTGTGAAACTTGTTTCTCTTCTCACTCTAATTCGAGACACATAATTCTTCCTTCATCAGTTAGCAGCTGGCAAAAGCTGCAACAGAATTATGATGATTTATGTCACGAAACCCTACCTCCCACACAAGTTAGAAGGCAGCTTGAGTACTTGTTTGTCTTTGAGCTACAGTATACAGCAATTCAGCGACCCTATTCATAAAGGAAGAGGGGTTCTGTGATCAAAACCACCTGCATTAATGTATCTACCATGTGCCATCTGCACACTACCTCATCACCAACATGCAGATTTTTAGCTGCTCACAACTGCTTTCCTATATTGCTGTTACTCACATGACAGTCATGGATACGTCAGTTGAAGCATCTTTTTAAATCTCAGTTGACCCTGTTATTTCTATTTGGTTTTGAAGAGCAGATTTAGTTTTCTAAAGTTTCAAGTACAGTTTTCACAGCACTCTGGAATAACTCATTTTCCTATACTAACAGTTTTCCAAATTTTAAAGCTCTGATAGAACAATAACCAGCAGATATTAACATAAACCATACATTCAGGGACTGATCTGACATTTAGCCACTGGGAAGAACTTGACTGTAGAACCATTTTTCTTTATTAAGTAAAGTCACACTAAATGCTATCTATGCAACTGTAAGCCTAGTGGGTCCCAAATAAGTGAATAACTAAAAATAGGTCTAGCTGCAACAGCAGCAGCTGTTAACCTAGCATTACAGAAGTGATGCTTCACAACTGAGGTCAGAGCTCAGCCACATTAAGACCACTACTATGGACTGAAGGGTCTCTATTGCAATAGAAACATGATATAAATATGTACAGTCATATAATACATTCTCTGCTAAGTGTGACAGTGCAGCCAACAAACATTTAGGGCAGCCTTCTGAGGCTTTACCTTCTTCATGTACCTTCCTTTCCCCACCTTTTCCCCTGCACACTTTTTAGTTTTAAATGTTAACCTCCATTTCTTGACTTCTTTTTGCCCAGTACTTGTCTTTTTCCCTTGCTTTTGTGTTTCCTTTTTTTCCATCATCTGTGCCATAAAACAAGACGAGCCTCCTAAAGAAAATGCATTGTTAGAAGCATGCTAACTAAATTAGTTAATGTCTTCAGCACTCTAGTAATTTTTTCAATGGAAAAGCTTTCAAGTTCTGCTCTTGTTGTAATCATTTACTCACAAGTTAATTTACAGTGAATTAGTCTCAGTTAAGTCAACAGAACTGCTCAGTGTTCATACAAACTGGGTATCTCCACTATAACATATTGTATACATTACTGAAGCTCCAAATCCTTGATGTCAATTCTAAGAAAAATGTTTTTAAAGCAGGCCTATCATTCTTGGCTGGTTCTATAAATTCTTACAGCTTCATATTGCTCCACTGAAGTCGGTACTTTGACTACATGAGCCTACTTCCTTCCTTCAGATGGCCACCTACTGCATGTATCATTTTTGAAGCCAGACATGTTTTTCCAGTCACTTAAGATAGTCACCTAGTTCACCTGTGAAACTCTTGCAAACCTTAGATAACCAGCATACCCAATCCTGCATCTGGTTATGAAAACTAATCAAAAAGAAAGACTAGAAAACTTTTCTTCATAAGGCTGATGTTTAAGTAGTTATTATCTAAAGAAAATAATGGTTAAATTTGGTCAATTTATTAGAGATTACTTCTCCTTCTATAACTCTATTCATCTTACAATAAAAACCACTTGCTTTGGCAAAAAAGTCCTAGTAAAGTGGTCAGACCTTATGACTCCCACTTCCTTGGTCACCGCATCCTATCCCATACTTATTTTCACCCTCCAAATTGTACCAAACAACTATTTCTAAGGCTGTATTACATACATAATTACTGAGATAAAAATACATCTCCTTTTGGGAAAGTTATTTTTAACCAAAATTCTTGTCATCTAATTCACAGAATGGATCAATACAGTTATTGGCACAACAGAGGTGGTGGCAAGTCATAGTAAAAATAGAAACAGGCAACTGCGAGGCTAAAATGTTTTAAATTAGTTTCACTGTAAAAGCCAGATTATTGTGCTGCCTCACTCCTGAATGTTTTCCTGATTTAAGAAAAAAAATAAACCTAGTGTGTTTCAATTAATTATCTCCTGTGTCTATTTACAATCTTTGATTTCATATTTCTAAGATTATGACATTAAAAAGAAAAAGGAGTGAACAACAGTAAAAGTAACAACTTTGTTCGTAATTATATTCCACAGTACAGCCCATGCATTGCATTGGGAAGGGAACAGCCAAAATCCAATGAGACTTCAGTGAAAACTTTAAGTCATGAACTCTGTAAAGGGTCTGAACCCATGAAGACTACTACTGTCTTCATCAGTCACTTATGATAGTCAGAAAAAATATATCTATATAGATAATATATGCTTGAGAACAAACCATAAACTCACGGTTGCATTTGACATTCTTCCATTTAGAGTCAGTCTGGTTTTAGGAATTGCAGAAGTCAGATGTGCAAGAGCATGTAGCTAGAGCGTATATCCCTGAATCTCAGGGCTTCCATATTGTATTTTATTCTTTCCTGCCTCGAAATCCCAATGACAGCGAATGTACAGGGTAAGCTTCTAGGATCTCAAAGACAGCTCTACAAAAGATGGTTAATTTTTACCTCTGTGTCCTTTTTCTGGCATATTCCTTCAAATAGCAGTGCAATGTACTGTGGTATCTAGCTCTCATATAGGCAATGCTAAGCTGGAAGGACTGTTAAGTCAATGAGTCAGAAAAGTAGGCTCTTCCAAATTTGGCAAAAAACATAGAGGCATCTTCCTACCAACACTACATTTTAGGCAGAAAGACACATCTCTACATAGAGCAGACAGCTGACCCAGTCTCAGAAGAGCTACAGAGCCGCAGCTGCATGACAAAAAGCAGTGCCACACATCACACCAGCCAAATGTTAGGAGTAAGGTCCTAACAATCTTTCTGCACTGTAGATCCGTTCACACTAAGATTTGACAGTCAGCCTTTCTCTCTTTCAATATATGCATTTATGGAGCTGGTTTTGCAATTAATATTTGTAATAACTAAGTTCAGTATCTAAGCTTGTGCTCCTTCTCACTATACAGACTGGAGCTTCAATAGCTCCTCTACCCAAAAAGTCATAAATTGGCTGTTTCTCTGTAAGATTTTTTATCAGAAATAAGTTACTCTTCTGTTAAACTTCAGTGCAGAATCTTGAATGTAATTCCAGTCCCCAATGAAAAACATCTTAAAAAATAAAAGAGATGGCAAATTAAATTTTCACAGAAGATAGTTATGTGTTATTTGCATACCATGGCCCTCTCTGCCAAGATTAGCACCAGTACCCACATGCCTTCATAGATTACAACATACTTCCATCTCAGACTGAAAAGGAAAGCTGAAACCAAAAGGACCTAGCTGTTATAGCGGAAGACCAAAAAAAAACAAACAAAAATCATATAAACATGTTTCTGTCACCAAAGTCAGCTTAAGTGAAGTCGTAAATTCAATCAGAATGTACTGTCTACAATGTTAGTTTGGTTAGTTGTGAAAGGTATAGATTTTTTTTTCTTCAGAGCCCCATGACAGAGCTCTCAGAGAGATTTACTCTAAAAGGGATGGTGACTGTCATAGAAATAGGACAGCATTGCATACTCAGTAAGCAACATGACAGACCATTTGGAAATAGAAATGGAAATTCAAGGCACCACAAGCTTGGTTATGGAAGAGATCCAGAACCCCAAATTACAATTATTTGTTTTAAAAAGCTGAAATACTTCCTGACTTAATCTTATGTGGAAAAAAAGAAACAAAAAAACAAGAAAGATGAAGAAGCTACTAGCCAGATTTCATCCAGCCTAGAAGCAGCACATTATAAATCCACACGCAGGAACAAAAACTGGAAAACTTCCAATTTCCCTGCACATTTGTTTTGAAAAACACCATGCCAGCCAGCTACTTCCCATAGTAAGAGCAGATAAATTGACACAGTTCCCATTTGCTCCCTTATCTTCAGTTTCTTTCTTGCAATATTCAACATGAACAAACTGAAAATCTGCCAAATCTATAGCTTCTAGAATGTCAAGGCTCTCAAGCCTTTATTTGTTTAAGCACTGTCCCATACTAGCTCAGATACCTAATGGTCGTAACATCAATCAGTATCAGCTAAATTTCTGAGTATTCCTGCTTATAAAAAGCAGCTTCATTTGGCTGACGCATGGACTCTGCTGGAGTGCCCTCTAGTTATCAGACATTTACAGCAGTCCTGCTACTGCTGGTATTTTTTTTTGATGCTGTAATCTTGATTATGTGCATTGGAGTGGAAAAAGCAATAGAAACAAGTGAAGCATTCCAAGTTTGAGAATTCAATTAACTTTATCTTGTAGAAGTACCAAACTGCACAGATACAAAACACTGATGAAATGGAATGGCAGAATTTGTGAATGGCTGTACAGTGTAACTGGGAATAGAGGCTATGGTTCTGAAATGAAAACTCCCAAGAGCAACTAATTTTCTTGGGGTTTTGTTGGGTTTTTTTTTCAGCAGCTCTTTCATATCTTATCAGATTATATTTGGTTTTGGTATTAGCTATAGAGAAGGGAAGCAGATAAGGCTTCAGATGTCTTCTTCAGAGTGAAGATATTTTTGTGAGACTTGAATTAAGAATTCTTCCCTCTTGCACTCCTTTCCATAAACTTCAGAAATATTGCTAGTTAATACTGTAAGTAAAATCATATTTTATATAGTTATCATCTTCTATAAAAAAGGAGAAAGTAGTTTAGTGAACTACTATTTATTTCCATTTTATAACTTATCCTCCAATTTATCCCCAATTTAAAAATATATCATTCCAAAAATATTTATGGCAGTTTTATGTATGTAAAACAGGATGCCATGCAGTAGGCAGTTTATGGTTAATAAAATACTCACTGGCAGTCATTAAAACATCACTTGCTTTTATGTATGAATACATAAAAGATCCCAACTTCAAGGAGTGGGCCAAAATAAAACAGAACATGCTTATTGCCTGAACAAACACACTGTGCTTTTAGTCAACAACATTCATGCAAACACACACAAGTTTAGTTACAGCACTTGAGAAAACATCACAATATACTAAGGTTATAGTTTATATATATAGGTTATAAGGGGGGAAGAAGGAAAAAAGATAGATATCAAACAAAGCATTCATATGCGACAATTCCCCACTCCTCATTAGATCTAGGATTCAGGAGGGAAGCTTGCAAGTCTTGCTCACCCACCCCCTTCATCCCTTTTGTTTCTAGCCTTGAGGATGTTCCAGGAATAGTAGTAGAACAGTAAAAGTCACTTAAAAAGAAAATACTTTCCAGGTACTATGATATTGTTAATTCAATCCTACATAAAAACAAAACCAATAAAAGATTCTACATGATTTCTGACAAGCATCCAACAGGAAACACATTCTTTTGCTAATGTTTATTTAATTCCTTATCTTTTCAAAAGCATTTCTCAGACTATGACAATGCAAGTTAGCTTTTTGTTCATACAGGTTTTCTCCATGGTAAATAAACAGTGTAGCAAAACCTTAGGTGAACCCTAGTGAAAAAAAGCAAGTAAAAATCATCAGGCTCTCAATAAAAGGCTCCCATTAACACAACCAAAATAATTTAAATGCCTTCTCAACATTCTGTTCATGAGAACACCAAAGGTGCTAAAAATTGCACGGTCAGGGACAGCTTCCCCAAAAAAAGTGTCCTGAAGTGTAAGTATTTATCCACATCTATCACTGAATAGCGTAATATTTACAGAGGGTGGAGTTTTTCCTAATAAAAAGTAGAAACCATTGACTTTGTACCATCTTCAGGGCACAAATCTCAGGAGACCACAAGCCAGCACTATACTGACAGGCCCTAGTAATAGCATCGCACAAGCATAGCAGCAACACTGGGAGATTAAGACATTTGCCATATGTGAAAGATTCCATGAGCACAACTGCTGCACTGTTGAAGCGAACAGGAGTTTTTCCATTGCCCATCCCCCCTGACACCCTGTCCCACAGTCATCTGATAAGAACTTTAAACCAAAATTATTTCCCTTTTTTCTTCTCTGTTGTCATATGATGCACAATTGATGCAAATGTTTCTAACTAAGTATTGTTTTACTTATTTTTAAAGCTGTATCTCCCAATACAGCTCTCTACCAACCTCTTAGAAAATTAGAAATAAAAGCTTACCAAACTTTTTCTTCTTCCATTCCTCCTCTGGCACATTGGTTTAGTACAGCAGGGCTACTCATAGTCAGTGTTGAACTTTCAGAATTCATTTCTTTTCTACAATGGAACAACAAGAAGAAAGACCATGAAAATTGCAATAGAAGTGGAGAATGTGTTTACTAATTCACTAGAAAATCAAAACTTTAGGACAAAAACTTTTAAGACCAAATACAGTATGTTTTACTCACTTAAGTAAATGTCTTAAATCAATGGGATTAATTGGATGAATACATTGAGAAAGATTTGGCAGTTTTGTAGACTTGTGAGTTATGCCAAGCTCAACACTGATTGTCTTTTGTTTACTTTTCTGAATACATGCCAAAAGAGTTGATGTCAGCAAGCCTGGATCCAGGGCTATGCATAGAGTCAGTTATGTTAATTCAGAGCAGCAGTCACAGTTAGTGTTGCCATGGAATAATCCAGACAACACTGAGGAGAAAATTTCATTTCTGATATGTAAAAATTTACAGAAGCTTTTTGCAAGATCCACATGTTAGTAACATAAGACCATACTTTGCTGATTTGTAGAAAACAGTCATTCATTCATGGCTGAAGTCCCACTCAGAAACAGCAGACAGCTCAGATGCTGGCAATAGCAATTCCGAAGTTAACAACACTTCCAAAAAGTCTGTATGGCCAAAGGTGCTTCAAGTAAACAACTTGTGTGGTAAGAACAAAGGAAGTCTCTATATAAGGCAAGCTAATTTCACCATAAAACACCATTATTTTTAGGTAAGTATTGGATCCACAATGTTAACATGGAACTTCTTGCTTTTACAGGGGCTACTTTTTTCCTCTTTCAAGAGAGAGAGGGGAAAAAAAAAAAGTTTTAGCCATCAAGACTTATTTGACTCCATTTGACACATGGTGTTTAGTATTATCAGCACAAAGACCTAACTCATTAATAGAGAATAAATTCAACTGTGTATTAATTAATATGTACTGGAACCTAACCAGAAAACAAACTGTGCTTCTCAACATAGTAATCTTTCTGTTTTTGCAAGAAGGTACAAAAATTCATTCAAAAGCTGGTTTAACCTATGTGAAACCCAGGTCAAAACCTAACTTAACAGTCACAGCATGAAAAGGTGAGCCCAATGCTTGTGTCACATCAGTGGCAGGAACAGAGACTGTTAGCCACCTCACCTCTTTTTGGACTAGTACCTAACCTCAAATTTAGACCTGATTCTGAAGCTGGTTCACTTTGACAAGTAAAATAAAATAATAAAAAACAAACAAACAAACAAAACAAAACACAACAAAACAAACAAAAAAAAAACACACAAAACCCCCTAACTAACCTGAAGAAACAATTCTAGATGTAGGTCAGTAGCAGCAAGAGTTGAAAGTTAAATTATTACTTGTCTCTCCAGTCTATAACAGCACAGGAAGAGGGGAGCTGTTCTTAAATATATTCCAAAGCAACAAAGCAATAGCCCACACTTCAACTTCTTCTGCAAAGTTCCCTCTTTCAGAAAGCAATTTCCTGACAGGGCAAATTAAAATCTTTCTTGTGGGAATGAATTTCCACTTAGGAAAGCCCAGATGCTTCAATGATCATGCAAGTTATGCCAACAAGAGTTTTACCAACAGTCACTCGTACTAGTAAGATCAAAGGTTCAAGGGAAGGTTAAAGCAGTCCATTAATCCTCAGAGTTGGAAGCTGAATGGTTCAAATCACAAAACCACAACGTTGCCAATTCTGGCAAAAAAAAAGAAAAGAAAAAGAACCTACACTGTTTACTTAAGAACCAGTACTACAGCAGTACAACTGTTCAATGTATGACTTCAAAAAAAAAGTATTCAGCAGTCCCCTCCCCACTCTTGGAAACTTCTACGCAAACACTCCACACATATCTCTGCACTGAGATTTCCACACTGAAAATACAGTGAAAGCAGTGATAAAAGTTACTGTTATGAACTTTTCTATGAACAATTGATGATAAAGGTTGACATATATCTAACAGAAAATAAATGAAATATGGCATAAACTCAATTTATGCTCTCACATGCTCCACAAAGCAAGCCACCTAAAGTAATTTGGAGTGGAATACATCTTGTCAAACTCCACGACTCCCTCACATTCCCAATCTACTGGTTGAAAAAGTCAATACCATATTGTACTCCTTTCCCTCAACAGTCTCAGTCTTACAGCAATCTGCTTATAGTGTTTTCTGTAGCATAGAAAGAGGGCATCAAGAGGCCAGCATTTATTCATTATGATAGCAAAAGCTCATCCACTACACTTTCAGAAAGATGAGAGAGCAGGCTTTTTGGATACTAAGAGTCATATTCTTTAAAGACACAGTCATGTATGTTCTTGCCGACATCATTGCTCAGTTTCTAGTAATATGAGAGGTCTGCCAAATCATCCACTAAACAAATGCACTCTTGTCTTACACCTTGTCAAGGTGTCAAGGTGTCCTTGTCAAGGAGAGAGCCATAACAGCCAGCTGATGGAAAAGTGGACATGCATCCTTCCTCAGCTACCACTGACAAAAAGGAGATGGGCAACACAAGCACGCCTGTCTGGCCCTCTCCTGTCCTCTGCAGTGTTGCAGCCACAAGACACTTCCTCAAGATGGGTGCAGGCATCCCTCTAATGCTCCACCCATGCCAGGAAATGAACAATGCTCCAGCAATATCCACCACATCCACCACTGTCTGCTGCAGCCTTAACTGCTAGTATCTTCAATGACTTTTGTCCGTATCAGCCACTATATCCATATGATTCTTTCAACTCATACCTCTTCCTTGTTTCCTATAGTTTGAGAGGAAGGAGATTGTTCAAGTTTTGAGATCAAGGGTCTGTTCAGTGCTGCCATTCAGCAGCACTTCTCATTCACACTTCAGCGGTTGCACACCAATGAGTCAGATAAGCTTCTGGAAAATCACTGGGAATACTCTTTTGTCATCCTATTCCTGACAACAGGTCTATGCAGGTCTTAGTTCACTCTGCTAAGAGGAACAGGTAATAAAACAGCTGGTCCCCACATCACTGACAAGTTTTATGACCTTGTCAAAACACCCATTGTTTAGTTTCTAAATGACAAATGGAAAAATTAACATCCTTCTACACTTTCCAAAGCCACAGATACCAAGTATTACCACTATTTCTCTTACTTGAAAGACGTTTCAATGAAAAATTCTCAGCCTGTAGATTCTGTCCTGACTTACTTTTGTGCCACAGGCTGCTCTTAGACTCTTTCTTCAGAATAACAAAAAAAATGTTCTATTGTAAGATGTAGACTGAGATATGCTTTGTCAAAGATCAAGAATAACTTGTGGAAGTACTTCTAGTGAACACAAACTGCTTCAGTAGGTCTAAAATAAAACGATATTATTCTGTTGTGGAAAGAAAAATTATTTTAAGGCTTATACTCTCGAAGAATATTGTTTCTTTTCAAAGTGAACCATGCAATATTTTCCTGGCAAAGTAAAATTTGCTTTGGAAAGTATTGCTTTAGGATTTATTCAAGTAGAATATGAACATTATCTCCAGAAATCACCCTCCAGTAATAACATCTTAGAAAATGAAATGCCATTCAAGAAGTAAAGGAACAATGTTCAGAACATGCTATTCACAGGTGCCTCTTTCAATATCACCATCCTACTCTTGTTTGGACTTGAACTTTACAGCGTAGCCACTATACATGATGAAACTTGAAGGAGGAAAACAAATCTATCATCTTCCTTCTAATAACTTGAAGTGAGATGCCAAGGCAAGTCAACGAATACTAATTTAAGAGACTCCACCTGAGCTGTATTCTGTTGCTCATCCTCTGTTTGTACACTGAACCTTGACTATTCCAGATAAGGAACAGGCGCTTTAATTTACTGTTGTCCTAGAGATTATGCTGTGCTGTAATAGGAGGATGTGAGCAAAAGACAATTCCAGAACAAAAACATAGGAAAACAATGTCAAAGACTTAATTTACAGCAGCTAAGTTTAACACTACTGTCACTATGTTACTCAGGGAACAACCTTGAAGAAACATCCTTGCTAGTTTTGAAGAGACAACATAAATGTAGCATACTTTGTCTTCCATGACAGAGTATCCAGAAAGAAGCACACATCCTAAAATTCTCTAAAGTTATCTCCACAAAGGAAGTAATTTTTATGCTTCCATTGAAATAATTAACTTTGATTATTCGATGCATTATCAATCCATCTGCCTTTGCTTAAATTCTTACAGCCCAAAATGGCAGAGAAAAGATTATAGCAGTAAGCCACTGGCTCAAGAAGTGAAAAGGGTATTGTATTTAAGTGCATTTCATTACTTTACATTTAGATTTTATGCTGGAAGTTCTGCAATTGCCCTTAAATGGATACAAATTAAGGAATGAGGGAGGAACTAGTACAGTACAGCATTCAAGCCTCTGAACACCTGCACAGAACACCATTAAGGATCATTTGAACAGCAAAAATGAGAAGGTTCAAGACAAGCATTGAAACCACAATACCACATGGACTCAAATCATCTGATTTATATCTAGCAGAACAGTGCAAGTATTAGTTGATCTTTTAAAAACCATTATTCCCTACACAAAACCCATTTTCTTCTCTTCTTGTTACAAAGGGTAGATACACTTTGATTCTCAGGCTAAAAATTTTTTGCCTTCTCTCCACTCCTAGACTCTCAGTATTCACAGTAGCCATAGTTAAAAAATGACATATAATTCAACAGCCATTCACTACAGCTGAAGTACAGTATCTTTTGATAAAATGTGTTCCTACTGCTCCTCACCTTCAGCAAAAAAGCTTTGCATCGCTGAAATAGACCTCTCAATCTGAAACTGTTATTTCTTTTACTGGAAAAGAAAGCAGTAGCCTCATTATAGTATGTGCATCTACTATAAAGAAAAAAAATAACCCGAGTGTCACACATTGTGCTCTCAATCAGAAGTCTTCATACTCACAAAATCTGAACAATAGATTACTAATTAGCAAGTAGGCATCCTAACTTCTTTGATTTTATAGAGCCAATTTTCTATTTCCCTACTAGCTGCACAGAAGCCTGTAATTTCTAGTGAACAAAAACATTTATTCTTGTGGGTGCTTTTTTCTGAAAGTCACATTTCCACACACTAAGTTAGCAAACGGTATCTCACATCTTGATAGCGCTGGGCTCCTAACCAGCAGCCACCTGGGGCAAACAGCTTGCTGAAGGGCAGATTTAAACTTGAATGTTCACATCTTTATTTAACAACATGAGAACAAATATCAAAACACTTTTATCCAAACTGTTGCTCCGAGGTTTTCCAATACTGCAATTGCCAAAGGTCTTTCTGTCCCTAAAGCATACTTCAGTAAAGTCAGAGTGAAAACTCAACAAACTCTCAAAGAATATTTCTCCCAAATACAACTCCAAGTGATAAACACTGCTGAGAATTTTCACATTGTATAACCACTTCAAGCCTAGCATACCATAAACTTTATTTCACACACACTATGGTTATTTCAAGTAAGTTTTGTCCTCAATGAACACATGGCACACCATTCCTTATCTTCTCGAAATCTTTAAAAATGTCCCCAGTGCTCTAAAGAATGGAGGTTTGGAGGACATTTCTAAATATGTCTTTTTTAAAGAGTTTTTGTTCCTGTCCTTGAGGTATCTCATTAAAAATAGTCACCTTCTATCCTCTTAAGAAATAGGGGTAAGTTATATGTAGGTCCTTGACATGAGTGTATATACAAAGATATATGGAGAAAGTAGTTCAGGAAAACACAGGCATAGCATGTAACTTTTCACTCCATATTCTGTGAATCTGTCAGCACTCTCCAAGATGATGGAGAAGAAGCTTTAAAACACTGTAATTCTGTCCCACAGCAAGTATCAAGTTCAACTCCCTCTCCTACAGGAGCTGTAGACAGTAAAACTATCTTTTATATACAGCCAGATAGACTAGGTTCATTTTTTAAATAGCATGAATGTTGTGTTTATTTCAACACAAACTAGATTAAAAGGTAAAACACAACAGTTAAATAAATAATTCCAAGTTTGTACCAGTCTGAAACCAGAGCAATGACATCACTAGTTCCATGCTGGAGAAATCCAGTCTACTACGAGATATGGTTCTCAACAGGACTAGATTCTCGTGAGTGGATTATTGCTGTGAAAAATGAGAGTTATGAAAAAACTCAGACTGCTACTTTAGTCTCTCTTGCATATCGGTGTATTATATAATAGTGTACATCACTATAATAAAGAAGAAGGACTCATCTGCACTGTTCAATCTGTGAAGTTCTCAGGAGCTTTGTGTCTTTTAGTGATTTCAACTTAGAAACTTTAGCAATGGAAGGGAAAATAGAGAATGTTTGTGAACTTTGTTGTCATTTTTAGGATTAATTTAAAAAAAGGGAATTCAGTGTTTCAGTACTCTGTGTCTTAGTAATAACACAGATCTCTCTTAGAGCTCTCTTATCTGATTAGCAAAAAATCTAACATTACAAAACACTAGCAAAAACTTGAACAGAACATTTTAAACAGGATTTAAAACACAGAAGGTGCATACAGAAAATTAAATGTATTGTTTAAGCAGAACACAGATAACACCGAGTACTAATCTCTATTTCATGTAAATGGACATCAAGGAATTCTGACACTGATGTTATAATTACATACGTCATTCTGATACAAATCTGTTTCTCTCTAGACTAAAAGATCCAGATGTTCTTACTTCGTGTCTGGCTTCAGCACCAGGCAGTTCAACAAAACAACCCATCCATTCTATCAGCATGTAAGAAGAATTCTCCAGCGCTGGCCACTTCTCTATCCTTTCACCCTTCTCCAAGTTTTACTTCTTAACAACAAAGCACGCGAACAAAACACGCAGTATAACAAACTAACTTCTACTGCAGTCTTAATGTTAGCCTTTAGTCAGTTTGACAAGCAAAAGGGGGCAAAAAGTTCACTGATTTTTCTTCATAAACCATGATTTCAAACACAAATACAGCTACTTCTAAGCTAAACACACTGTATTGTGTTTTGTAGTTGACACTATGCAGCAAAACAATGTTGAGAGGTTCTTTCCAAAGAATATGAGTATTTATGTTCCCAATTGAGTGACTCATACAGCTAGCAGTTTCTGAGATTATTTTAACTCCATCCTTTTCAAAACTTCTCAATTTGAAAACAAGCGTTAAATTCTTATTCAAAATTTGTAACAATGACAAAGGCAAAGATTTTATCTATTTTTTTAAAAAATATGAGTTTTATCTAGGGGGAAACTATTTCCTGAAATAACTATGTGCTGTTTCTATAAAGAATATTGGAAGGTCTATACAAAGCTAAACCAATTAAAGAGATATTTTATTAAACAACAAAAAAAGTATTTTCAGAAACTAGCACTTAAAATTCAGTCTTTTTCATGGTAGCGACAGAGTCAGAAAAAGACCCAGAAGAGATACAGCATGCACAACCCATGTACAGTTAATGCAACTGCTGCAACATTTTTTCATATTCTTCTCTTCCTTTCAACATATTCCTGCCCCATTCATAACAAACAATACAATACATTAGGAATAAATGAAAATCAAGAGAAACACCACCACAGTTGAGAAACACAACCCATTTTCCTCTTTATCAGAATCATCACTGCTAGAGAATAGTAGCAGGTTCAAAATTTTATCTGCCTAGAAGGGTGTCAGATTTTCATCTTAACATTAAAGCTGTGAGACTTTCTGCCTACTGGCTTAATAATCATGACTACTTCTTTTAGGATTGCTGCATGGTATAAGTAGTTTGTCAAGTTGGTTTTGTATTCATTTTTTTTTCTTGGTTATTTAATAGACTTGGATGGCAAACAAAAAAGGTGTATTGTCCTAATAATTTCTTCTTTTCAGCTTTTATAGCCATTGCTAAGCACAGTTAGAACCCAAACCTACAAGTGAAAGTTCACCACGCCACACAGTAACTGACTTGCTTGAGAGATTTTTTCCTAGGATATTCATTACTTATCTGAGAAGCATTAATAAATGCTAATTTTGACAGCATCTATTTCTATAGGCAAAGTATTTTGCAGCTCACAATCATCAACTATCTAGATGTATCAGTGAAGGCCAGAAGCTGTCAGTCATCCCCAAAATATGTGGTGTCCAAATAGCTGGTTATTATCCTCAAGACAAAGGTGATGGTCCAGATAGAATTTCTGAGGAAATATTAGTTGGACACATAGTAATATTTAAAATAAAATCAGTAGGATTCCTCATAGAGTACAAACAATGTAACAGACATACTCTTTTCCTATAATCTTGAAAACTTGTTTTGGAAAAATATTGAAGCATTAACATAAATAATCAAAGATATACTTCTATTTAACAAGTAAAATGTTTGAGAGATGATACCAGCAGAGCAGCTGTTCTTGCTCTACAGAAACCACACAAGTCCAGATAACTCCTGCCAACTTTCCAAGTTTATGCAAGCTTCAAAGGTATAAAAGCCAGTAAACCTTTTTGAATGTAAATTGTACCACACTTGATTACACCTGAAGAGTTATGAGAGGAACTGCATGACTGGGAGGGTAATTAATCCTACATGGGAAGCAGGGCAAAGTCAATAACAGCACAGGGCAACTTTTTAGTCACATAATGTTACAATTTCTATTTGTATATGTAATGATTCAAGGAGAGAAGCAAAAATACCAGTCTTTTACTGTAAAGAACATAAAGCTCCTGCTTTTTGCCTACTTGAAACAATTTTTTGGGAGGGGGTTGCCAGATTTCACTACTGGTCATGCCTTCAAGTACCACCTTCAGCCACGGCCTGTGTAAGACACACATAACTCTGAGATAACTCACACACCTATGGCAGTATGCTTACTCAGATCTGAAATCCTCAGACTACTCTTCAAGCACATGATGAAGAACAAATAAATAAATATGCATGTACACGTGCCCTCGTGTTTAGATATTAACAGCCCGATGCATTAGCATGACAATCACTTCAGCTGGATTCTGAACAGTGTTGAGCACCTGCAAGTTAATCATTGGTTACAGTTCCCTTACCACTTGATGTTGAAGCCTGGCTGACACCAGTTGGAAGAACATTGTTTGTTTGTTTGTTTGAACATCCTCTATGTTTTATTTGGGGATGGAAGCCACCACAGTTCCATGCTGTATTAACTATGTCAGAATAGTTACTTTGTAGCTATTATAGTCAAAAGCAAAGCAGGAGGCGTTTGTTTCCCACAGGTTAATGTTTACAGAGTCCTTCATTGTCCAATTTGGAAATTCTACAGGCTCTTAGAGACTTGTGAAAGATCACAGTCATTTGTTTAATCGAGATTTCATATGACTTGGACAACTGAAATTTGCAACATACCCTCAACAAGTTCAGAGGCACAACTTGGCTAAAAAAAAAATCAAAGGGATTTTTACAGGACTTAGAAATTATTAGATATGTGGACATAACATCGCTTTCAGCAGTAAGTATGGAAACAAACCTGAAATATTCAAGACTTTGCTCAGCAAGTTCAAGTATTTTCATCTATTTCCACCTTTTATTTCAATGTAGAGCTGCTCTGCTCAGGCTTTTTCCAAGTCACAGATTAAAATTTATCTAGGAATTAATAGATTTACCGACCTATCCATAAGTACTGAAATCCATCTGTGAAACCTATCTATGACCTTGCAACACTTAAATCTCCAAGATTTAATAAAGAAATAAATAACATGTATTAGCAAATAAAACATTAAGAGATTAAGTTAAAGTAAATCAATAATATAATTTATAGCACCCCAAGTATTTTAGTCTTCCACTAAGCATGTCATTTTCTATGTAATGTGTAGCACAGTGGGAAAGAAAACAGCAACTATGAATAAATTATTTCTCACCATTCACATAACAACTAAGTATAAGGTGTCTACAAACCAATACACTCACAAAGCACTCCAAAAGGATTCTAAATGCATTTATTACAGCATTTGTAGAAGTGGGCAGATGCTTTCACAAAAAAAATACACTGAAAAAAGCAATGTTTCATCAAAAAAGAATATTTCAAAATCTAAAATACTCAAAACATACAAATAAAACTCGAGCATAAATGAAATTTAAGAGATCAGGCTAATTTTCTTTAGCACTCCAGAGCAAAAGATTTAACATAGGGAAAAACAAGATCCTGAGTCAATATTAAGATATTACATATAAACTCCCAAGCAGAATTGAGTATCACCTGCTTCAATTCATGAACAGCAAAACAACAGAGTTTTGTTTAAGGACATGTGGTCTCACTGGCCACTCGCTAGAAGCAACTCCACATAATACACCTCCAATCATGGACACACAAGACTCCCACAATTTGGAACCCAGCCAGAACAACTGTCTACACAAAAGCAGTCCCTAGAAGAAATGCACCATTCAAAATAGAGCGGAGGTCTGAGAAAATGTGCTGGGATGTTACTGAATGTTACAGTGTCTTCACGAGTCATGAGGCCCTATCACAATACTAACTGATACACATGATTCTGATGGGCAACTGAAAGAGATTTTAGTTCAAAACAATATGATGTTTTGTTTACTAAAACTGAGTAACAAATATTTGCTGAGAACAGGTAGCAAGTCGTAAGTATAAACAATTTAAATACAAGAGCTAAATGCACTGATCCACAAGCCAAAGATATTCCTGGGCATTCCCTTTCTTGATGTAACTTTCATCATGTAATCCACAGTTTCTCCTATTCTGAATTCAAATTCTATATAGATAGCATCTGGCTTATAACTTCAGTTGGACTTGGCAGACCTCTATATATCCTCTGTACAGACCTCTACAGAATAGAGTATATAACCAAATTAATTCTCTAACAAGTGTTTGAGGACAAAGGAAATTTCTCTGCCCTTTCACTGTGAAACCACAGCACACTAAGCAATAAAGAATAACATTTAACTATAAGTTGTATTAACATATGTATGCATACACAACATGAATATACTCTCACACAAGATTTAAGATATATGTAAGAAAATAAAGGCATCAAGGTGAGATTTCTTGCATTAATGTAAGAAGTTCCTTAGTAAATCACAAATTCTGGTCCCTGCCAGCCATATCACTAACAGAACTGATAAAACACTGGCACTACAACACAGCCTGGAGCCAGCCACCAACAACCTTGTCACCTACGTGACCCTTCACCACCATTAACTATTTAAACTCAGACAATGATCTGTGCCACGCTAATTAATGTTGTCTCTCTTTTACAGCCTAATCCGAGTCTGCTGTGACTGACTTCGCAAGTGTAAGTAATCATGCTCAGTGTTTGTTTTTTCCACTTTCTTTTCGCCTACGGACCTCCCATCACCTCCTCCCCCGAGCTGGCGGCTGTGCGGAGCTGAGGACAGGGCTGAAAACCAGAGACCGGCGGAATCGCTCTCTCCCTCGCCAAGCCAAACAAGCAGCTGGGGGAATAACTTATTTGTAATAACTATTGAGGTTATCAAAGGAGGCACTGGGCACCTGGGACTCTGGCTCTTCCTTCGCGGGGTTTTCCTTCTAAACTGACACTCGTGTAAGATTTCTCCCTAAATAAACATTAAAAAGTTCTTAAAGAAAATAACTAAACAGAGGCCAAGCAGCTGCTGAGTCCCGGGAGAAAGCGAGCCAGGCATCTCTCACCCCTTCAGAGCCCCCCACGGGGCTCCGTGAGGCGGCGGCTCCGGCTGCCCGAGGCATCCCCGCTACCGTTCCCGTAAGGGGCGGCGGGTGCCCCCGGAGCCACAATGCAACCGTGCTCGCAAGCCTGGCCGCCTCCAGGTGTCCGGGAGGAGCCGAGCCCCTCCAACTCTGACACGCAGCTGTCTCCCTGCCCAGCCCAGCCCCGAGCAGAGTTCAGAAACGACGGGCAGCATCTTACCTCGCACCCTCCTGCTCCTCCTCGGCTCCCGGCATACGGCTTCCAGAGCTGCCGCCCCGGTGAGGACCCAGCGGCGGCGAGAAGGAGCGTCGAGGGCTGGGCAGAGGCGAGCGTTGGCAGGCGGCGGCGGGAACGGGAAAGACGCGGGGGGTTCCCGGGGCGGCCCGGCGGCTGTCAGGGGAGGCGGAGGGAGGAGCCGCGCCCGTGTCTCTGCCCCCTGCCCGCAGCCCGCCCCACGGCTCCGCCTGCCGCCCGCCTCCCGCCCGCTTGCAGCCCTTCCCGTGCGATGCTCGGTTTCACGATTCCCGTCCGCACCTCTGCTGGGCATCCTTCCCTTCCCATCATACTCTCCTTGCTCCTTCTGAACTACCTCCCTCAGCCAATTACGGCTCTCTGGCCCGGGGCAAGAGGAGGGCGACCGACCGTTGCCTCTTCCCCGGCCTCCGGCTGGTGGAACCGGGACCTGGGAAACGCCGGAGCTGAGAAGGGACACCGGCACACCACCTGGCTCCCCGTGACCGTGCCCTGGCCTTTACAGGGCTGGTGCCGCCGGCAAAGCTCGGTTCCCACCGCCACGCTGGTGTCCGGAATGGTTACGGATGAAGACCGACCCAAAAAAAAGGCAAAACTGCACCAACTCCACGCACAGAAATGTCCAGCGAGATTAAGAGCAAGTGACTAGGAGTAGGTTCCATTAGGCCAGCCTGGGCAAAGTAGGGACAAATAGTTTATAAATGGTAACAGGCATGTCTGTCTGGGAAGCAAGGAGTATGGAAATACACTAGGCAGCCTTGTTGATCAGAAAAGAAAAATAGGTCTGTGAAGATGGAAGCAAGATTGGGTAGGTTATGAACAGTTTAGACAAGGGACTGTCTGGTACACATTTGCAACGTGCCTGGTAAAGACAAACTTATTTTTCCATGACTGAAGTCCCCAGGCACTAGTTCAGTGTAACAATAAATACAAAGAATTACATCACTTAACACAAACACAAATTCATCTTTCAGTTGTTTCAAACTGCTGAGGCTAGAAATGCGGTATAGACGTGTGGACATCAGACCCTGTTTCTTTTTCAGGAAATGTATTAAATTCCATTAAATTTCTTCAATTTGGGACACTAAAGTGATCTCTGAACTCTATTTTACAAAGTATAGGAAAAAATATTAAAGTGACATTTACATAAACTAATCCTTAAGGTGAAATATTCTTTTTAAACTAGGGACAATTCAACTGGAAAACAGCCATCAAGATGCCAGAGTAGTTTTATAACTACTTTTTTTCCTGTTCCTAAAGCAGCAGTTTACACAGACATGGGGATCTGGCAGTTTTCTAGCCCCGTGGCAAAGTTAGCTACAAAAGGATTTATGTCTGAAAGAACACTATGTTATGGGCAAACCCTGGGCTCCCAGCAGTATCAATATAATCAGCAGAACAGAGAAATCTTTGAGGCTGTTCAGGTCTGATAGTCTGTGATGGATACCTGAAAAATGGAGCCTTCATCGTGGCTGCTGCCAAGAAAACCAGAAAACAGACATCCAGCCTCCAGCTTAAGTAGTGCCTCTAAAGTGGTGCCTGTTCCAAAAGCAGAGCTGCATAGGCAGCAGGTGCCTGTCCATTTTTAATTCAGGACTTGCCATGCCTGTAAAGGAAAGTGAGTTTTAGACACCTGTTTTAAAGCTTAATTTGGTATTCATTTTCAGGAAATGGGAAGAGATACTCTACTGAGAGACCTTTAACTTTTAGTCTATTTTATCTGTCCTCAAAATTTCCACTTACTTATGCACACAGGCAATGAAAAATGATTTGATGTAAATTCTGTAATTATAATACATACTACAATCTGCTCTACTACATCACCTAAAGCTGCTGTCCAGGGAGACTTAACATTTCTTAATTACTAATTTATAATTCCTGGGGTTTAAGATTATAAACTATATAACACGTTTTACAATTGGGGGTTTTGTTCAGCGATTTTAAGTCTTACCAAGCATGACTTCTTCTTTAGTATGCAAAATATGGACTGTGATAAATGTATACATTGATTATTACTTCTGTCCTAAACATTACTGTAAAATGCAGTGATATATGACAGTGACACTTACTTGTTTTTAACAAGCCAGTTTAATGGTTAAGAGCAGGATTATTAAAATAGATGTGCCTGTATTTGTCAGGTCTGAAGGGAGACTAAGCAATGAGGGTAAAGTTTGGAAATAAGAATCCTGCCCAGCTTTCCTCATTCACTGTAACTATTATTCTCGCTCCACCCTCCGTAGCTGAGTGTTGTCCAACTACTCTGCAGAGATGGTGGTTTCCTTCCTAACACCTAAATCACACCTTGGCATGTTTGCAAAAGCTACAATAAAGAGTAGGCAGTTTCCTTTCTGTTGATGACTAATGAACATTATGGGTACATCCCCTCTATTAGATGTTGCTACAGACAAGGAAGCCTAATTCTATTCTCACTTTTAATTATTTTGAAATAAATGTGATGTAACTGACAACAATGAAATCACTCCTGATTCTCACCAAAATTATAAAGGAGTCATTCTTGCAAACCCAGGTCACATGAAGCAAGGCACTTCCAGAGAAGTAACATGGAGTTCTAAGGGACTGAAACAGGCCCTTTGAGTCTGCCAAGGGCTGCTCTAAGTTAATTCATACTCCGGAGGCCTCTGGGATATTGTGGAGGAAATAAAACAACACTGCTTTATGTATGCCCTAAATCTACTTCTTCCTTCTCTTGTGGTTCTTGCTGTCTCTCTGCTGTGCAGCTCTGTTTCCCACCCTGCTCCGTCCATGAGTGACTTGTTTCAGGGCTGCACAGAACTTTTTTGGTGCATGGAAACAGTGCCTTGTGGTTTGTTCTATCATGCAAGTTATTGCAAAACAGCAAAAGCTGCAATAATGGTATCTCCAGCCAAACACTGACTGGCTACAGACTGTTGAAAGAAGCACCATTATGGCTCAGGACTAAAACATGAATCTCTACATTGTCTTTAGCTGACACCCACCTCACCTCTGCTCTGAAGTGAATCTAGTTCATACCTAGTTCCTCTCCATTTCTCATGTAAAATGAGGATAATAACACTTGCTTACAGCCTAGATCCCCGGTTGTGCACTTGTGACACACCAAACAACTCCTCTGATGTATGTTCCACTCACATGGTTAGTATCTGATTTCATAATCAGGCCCACTGAATCTGGCTTAATCATCAGAGAAATAAAGCACTACTAAAAAGGGTGTGTCCACAGCATTCATAAAAGGCTTAGAAAATGTTACTCAAAAAGTCTTTTATTGTTCCGCAACTCACACTATAGATGGGTCTCAGCAGGTAGGAGCTCACTGCAGTGAATACTCTTGGCACTTGTTGCCTTGATGTCAAATGCTTATGGAAGATTTTTCTTTGAAACACAGTTTTGTTTGGTAAATATGTAAAAAATAAATAAGTCCATTCCTTAAGTGTTTAGTTTTCCCTTTTGCTATGCTAGGCCTCCAGTCTTTTGACAAGTTTAATCCTCTGTAATCACATTAGAAATAAAATCTTCTCAGCCATGGAGGAGGCGATTTCTATTTTTAGTATTGCTCTCTATTTTTAGTGTACATGTCAAAGGTAATCAAAAAACTCTCAGTGTGCAGTTGTTGGCAACAGTCAGTATTCCAATAAAGGCAGAGTGCAGCCTCCAAAGATGGCTTTACTCTGATAGGGCAAAAACACTGCATCAGTCTCCCAGGCCCTTGGTATGATCTTGGATTCCATGTCTATTGGTAAGAACTGTTACATTCCCTAGGAAATCATATTATGAGCATCAATAGCCCAATATTTTTAGTTAAGTAAAATCTCATCACAAATGGTTTGGCAGTTAAAAAAATTCAGCGCAAGTTACACGAACAATTTGATGTTGATTTACAGTTGAAGGGTTAACACTGAATAGGAAGCACTCCCGTGTTACAGCATTTACAGTGACATGAAGCCACAGGTGCATACTTGCCCTGTAGGAAAACAAAAAGCAATTCTATAGACTAGTATGAATTAAATTTACCTGACTCACATAACCAACAAGGCTGCCTCTCTCCAAGCAGATCTTTTTGCACACCAGTAGCAAGTAAATAGTTGGAATTCCAGCTAAATCAGCAGCTCAACAGAACAGCATTCCATACACTCATTCTCCGTAGTTCAAGCTTACATCTAGTGTCCAGGCCTGTGAAACTATCAGCAGAGTCTGGAAAAAAAGATAGTTTCACTTGTGCAATAAATCAGCCTTGAATGTTACAGCTCCCTCACCATGAAAAATGAAGCATTTTTACTAGTTGATAAAGAAAATTCCCCGATGTTAGTTTCTTCTTGCACTGATGTACTGTGTTAACTATTATGTCTATTAATAGTTACTGCAAAATGTTGTATCTAACTATATATAGCTAAACCTTCCCCACTCCAGCTTCTTTTATATTTTCACATCAATGTTTTCAAACTCCTGGCCTTCCCAAAGTATCTGCATCAGAGTCAAATAGCAAAAATTACCAAGAATTGAGCTTTTTCCGTTGAGGTTGATATTGGCAAGCACTTCAATTTCTGGTCATCTAGGTGACATCTGACAATGAGGAAAGAACATTTCCTTTTCCTCTGCTTTTTGTGAACAAGACAATATGATCAGTCTCTACTTTTTCCATAGACTGCTATAAATATGAATCATTTCCAACAGTGCAGCTGCCCATAAAAATAAACATCCAAAGGTAAATCCAAACTTTATTAAATCAGTTCTAAGATCATGAAATTCCATCCCATTGTAAAAAAAAATACAAATTGACCATTGTTCTGGTTTTTGAGGCTGAGAAACAGCAACAGATGATAGCAACTAAAATAAAATAATTTCTAGAAGAATGAAGAAAAATTCCTTCAGCTGACCTATGGCACAAGGTTTGGGTTTTTTGGGGGGGAGCGGGGAGAATTCCAATAGCAAGTCACAACAACATTTAAACGCAAGATACAAAAGAAAAATGAGAGTGTGCTTCTTTAAGTTTTTTTGAGATGTATTATCCATATGCACATTGTCATAGCAAAGCATGTACCTCCACATCCTCAGGGTGGACAAATTTTGGCCAACTGTTCCCAAACATCAAGAAAATGTCCTGAGGGTTCTCATGTTCTAAACTGATGGTACAAAAACTAGAGCAACACAAGTCTAGAGATGATTCCAAGCATTTTCATTGTGTAATGATGACCAAGACATGTCAAGATCACATTCTTTGAAGATGTAGACCCCCTGATATATCTGTCATGCAGCAACCATGAATGCTTGTGAAGGACCCTACTGGTAACAAGCTTGAGCAATCTGGACGATCAAATTGTAAAGCTGATCATGGTGCAAATGAGTTCAGTTTATGGCTCCAAGAAGTCTTTAAAAGACTCACTACTTAATTTTTACTGCCCTTTTTAAGGACAGAATAGTATTTGACGCAGTTCACAGTCTAGTTTAGAATGTCACTTTTTGATTCCCCAGCTGCTAGGCATACCAGAAGCAAGCAGGGAGAATGGAGTTATCTCCTGCTGGGATCGTTCGTGGGCCTTTGCAAAGGAAAGGCCTCCAACCTTGAGACATAATCTGCATTGTCCCACTGCTTTTTCAACCAAAAACAAGAGCGGGTTTGGGTTCTGAAAGTTTTTTTTGTCTTCAACCCCCGTCAATTTGATGTGAAATGTCTATGCCTATCACACCTGAATTTGCTTCTTTGGAGAAGAAAGAGGGAAGGAATCCCCTCCAAGCTAAATTAAATCAGAGTATGGATACCAGGGAGCAGGTGTTCAGGTGGCTCATCAGCTGCCTCCTTTTCTGTCCCTTTCCAGCAGCATCAGCAGAACTAGAAACAAAAATCAATTTCCTTTCAGAGCAGAATTTACTAAATTTACTATGACTTTTAACTTTCTTACTCAAAATAAGAGTAATATACTACTCTTCTTAGGTTGCTGTGCTGTAGTTGCTTAGCTTTCCTGGTGTTTGTATGTAATCCTAGGTGTGCACACCAAAGTCTAATTGTGTTTTCTCTCCCCATATCTATCCATGCAAGAATGTACAAGGTGAGTAAACATTTTACTATTAATAATGTTAAAAAGATGCTCCAAGTATGTTTTTTTATTCCAAATACAGCAGACTTGTAAGCCCAGTGTTCAGAATAATTTTCATGACCAATTTTACTCTGAATACTCTGATTTGAATACGAAAATGTCAAAAGGCTTTTTGAACCTGTATTGCAGTCAGGAATCTAAAGAGAAAGTTATAGACCCTTTATAACCCTACCTAAGATAGTTCTCTAGAACTATATACGTTAGAAGGTGAGACATTGATAAAAACACTAAAGCAGAACAGGCCCCAAAGCTGAACCCTGGGGAACACCAGTGGCGACCAGAACAACCAACTGGCCCTAGCTCAATTCACCACCACTGGCCATCAAGCCAGTTTTCCACCCAGTGAAGAGTAGAGTAGCTCTGTCCAAGCTACGGGCAGTCAGTACAAATGTCTTCAACACCATCTCCTAAATTCCACACAGCTAATGCGTTATCAGATGATATGAGCTATCTGATATTAAGTAAACAGTTCAAGTCTTCAATAACAAGTAGTTTTACAGACTCATTACAGATTTTTCTAGAGCATTCTAAGCATGACTGTGCCAGACCAAAAGCATATTACAAAAACCTCATTTACCTGAGTGGTTTCACGGCTTATCCCTGAAATTACAGTTTGCAAAGTTCACTGACTTGAGCAGTGCTTTGAAATCCACTTGGAGGAAAACAAAGAAATCCTAGGTAATTATCACACGATCTTTGACAAAATTAATCCAATACAGGTAATTATAGTTTATAGTTTTATAGTTCATGTGGATAGGTTTCACTTCACACAGAGAACGCTGCTCTGCTATGAGACCTTCAAGAAGAATATAGGGAAAAATAACTCTGTAATATTGTATTAAAGCAGTTTTACTGAAAAAAAAAACCTAAGACACAAAAAATCCCCCCAAACCCCCACAACCATGACATGGTCTGTCATATATGTAAGTTTTAGAACACTAAAGTTTCTTACAGTTGCTGAACTGTATTAAACACTCATCAAAATGTTTGACTTTGAGATGTACTACAACGAGAGTCTGGTTATTTGTGTAGTGTGCATAACCATACCAACAATGCTTTGAATAAAACAATTGGACTCTTAAGCCAAGCCTTCTTACACTACCAAGAGAGGTCCAATGAAAGATATTGAACAAAAATGCTTTATTTAAACTTCTAAATTATAGTATCATTAAAAAATCATTTCTGCAAATGTCAGCTGCATTCTGTTTTCAACAGTTGATGTGTTCATGTACAAGTACACATTATGGCAACAACTGTACTTAACATTCAAAACATTGAACACACTGCCATATCTTGAGCCTTCAGCTTTCCAATGTTTTCCCATCCTCCCAGAAAATACATTTTTATACATCCGTTGTCCACACACTTGAGTCTAGTAGAAATTGAAGGGATCCTTTCACCAATAACATTGTTTAGAGTTTACTAATGCCTGAAAATAGTAGTAAGCTAACCTCTAATATGTATATTAACATATTTGTTTAAAATATATTTTTAGCAAGGATTCTTGCTGTTATTCTTATTGGTGGGAAAGTAGAGAATTCTTGCAAATTCAGTACTATACCCTTCCAGCATTTCAATACACACATTATTTTTCTAATTTGTTAAAGGACTGTGGCTTTATTAAAGAACTACTAAATCAGATTATGACTTCTTTCAATTTTGTATATCTTAAGGGTTGGGTATGTCCTACTCTAAAGTTGCCATTAATGACATTCTCTTTCTTCTGAGGACATATAAAATGCTGCTTCTACCTAATGCTAAGAAGAACGAAGTAACTCTTCTCCCCTCTCTCCCCAACAGATTTGATTGACATATGCATAGACCATTTACAATTTAAAAACAAAAAAATGTAGGATTGTACAACATTATTTGCAGAAGTAAAAATAAAAAACTAAATGGCAAATGATTATTTGTGCAGCTGCCTTTGTCCATTTTCAAAACAGAACTTTCTTAGAGCTCAAAATTAAAACTTAATTTATTAAGTCATACCAATTCTGCTACTGAATGTATCAGAACCAGGAAATCTTCCCCATCTTTAGTCTCACATAAAATAAGAGTATGTGAGATGGGAGAAAAGCAGCATTGCCCTCATGAGCTAACTGCTACAAAATTGCCTCCTCCTCATGTTTTGCCCCTTTGGCACTTATATGCACAGCAGCTCTTCAGCACACACATGTCCTAACCTTTCTGCCTGTGTCTTATAAATTCCAATTCTTTCTCTAGTGAAATGGCAAGAATTGCACTGAATCAAGATCCTTCACAGTTGGATTTAGAGGAGGAACATTTACCTCTAGATTCTTCTGCCTAATCTGATCCATGTATTTTTCAACTTCAATGAATGGGAAAACGTGAAGAATTTTGCTTTCAGTACAGCCCAAGGTAGACCACAGAAAAATCCATCACTGAAGGTGCAGATGAGGCAATATATACTTAAAACTACTTAAAATTTACTTGGGTATTGCAATTTGGAGGTTTTCCAGTCTGTTCTTTCAAATTCAGAAAACAGGATGAGAAAGGAACATTAATGGGCAAGGCCCTCCAAACCTGACACAAGCATCTACCTGATCACAGAATTCCGTATCACAATGGCAAAGCACGCTGGAGTTCTGTTGTCTAGAGTTATGTTGAAGTAAGTGTTACAACACTTTCTTATTGTCTGTGACAACAATTTCAAGTCTTTTGTTTCGAAATATAAAAGAATAAATGTAAACTGACCAAAAAAAAAAAAAACCCAACAAAACGACCCCAACCCAGGAGCTTTAAAGCTACTCATCCAAAATCATCACTGGTTTAATAGTTCTATCTTATGCTCTAAAATGGATAATACAATGTAACAGTTGGCATCATCTAATTCTCACCTATCAAAACTGAGAGAATATTTGAGGTGTCTTGAGTTCTCCGGTGATGTATTCCTAAAGCAACCTCCTGGCAGTGCAATGTGAAGACAGGTTAAACGCCTCCATTTGTAAAATTGGCAAAGGTACATTCATGAGATGTCCTTTCCTTGTGCTATTATCACACATTATAATAACACCTAGAATTGCAGTTACATAGATGCAGTTCAGCTCTTTGGAAACAGCAGGAATATTTTGCATGATGACATGCCTACGTGATCACTGAAGAAGGAAGGACACACTTACTCCATTTCTTCAGATAAACATGCCCAGTGGTAGTTTTAGTGGTTTTTTGTTAACATTACTAACATTATACTATCTTAATCACTAAATAATGATAAGCAGCATGAAAGCTTCTGTTTACTGGCTGACTCAAAACAAAGTATTCATGCCTGTTAACAGCTTATCATAACTTGTTTTACCTCAGGTGGCTTTGTAGCAGCATGTCCTTGATATGAGAGCCCCCATAAAACATTTCATGAAGACATTCAGAATGATGTCTTAAATACAAAATTTGGTCTTCCTTCCCTCATCTCTTTAAAGAATGTTATATTTATCCTTTTTCCAGGAAAAAAACTCAAAACTAGGAAACTGGTATCACTCAGTATCTGCCGGACCTAGATTTTTTACTGTTGTAAAAATGATACTTGAGACTCTGTATGGTACCACTTCTGAGTCATCACAGCCATATTGTGGAGAAAAGACAACAGAATCATACAAATGAGAGAGATGTGCTTATCTGAAATTAAATACTGAGACACATGAACATTTGGGTAAGAAAGGAGACTGTGAGGAAGGGAGCTCAAAATATTTCTTAAAAAAAATTACCCCTTTTGATAAAGAATTTCTTCATCTCACCTTTTGTCCTTTATCCTGCTCCTGAAATGAATCTCACTTTCATTCACTACAACACTCCTGCCATCAAGTATGTCAGCACTTAAAACCAGAGGCTAGACCACAAATTTACTGGTTTATGTCCAGTTGCAAAATTATTTCTAGCCAAAAAAGCACCAAAACAATTATTATAATGGCACCTGTAAACACTGTAATATCATGATACTTAACAGAAAAAATGTTGAAATGTATTCTAGTCTCTTTTTCCACGCTGTATTTTCCAATCATGAAAGACTTAATAAAGACCAACAGATTTAAGTTTACTGGCCATAGAAAAAAATCCTCAGGAATAACAGATCTTCTTCACGGAATATTTGTCCTTCAAGTAGATTTAGTGCTGAAGCAGCGTGGTAGTTAAAGCACAAACAGAGGCTGTTGATAAAGTGGCAATGCATAACAATGTTGTAAAGTATTATAAAGGAGCAATTGCCTGCAGTTCATCAGGATGAATATGGCAGTGGAGTTCTGCTTTACATACTCCGGGCACTAAGAATTTTGTAGCAGTGATTACAGGAGGTTCTTCTTCCCCTAAAAAAAGGAAAAAAAATCCCATGAGGTACATTAATTGAAACATTTCATTTTGTGCTTAGTTCACATTTTAGAAACAATGCAGAGAATATTTATAAAAAACCCTCTGGCTCATAATATCATACATTCACACAGCTGAACTACCATAATCAGCAACTCATTATGTATTATAACAAATTTTCTCCCCAGACAGGGCTTCTTAGAGAAGACCTTATTAATGAATGAACCTAGTAAAGGTTTGGTTGTTGGAGCTTCCTCAAAATTAAACTGCTTTGAACTTCAACTGATGATGCCCAATATAATAACCTCTTTGAGAGTCGTTTCTTTGGAGATCAGTAGTCTGTATGTGAACTGCACTGAAAGACAGCAAGTATGTGACTTATGATTTGCATTTAAAAGATTTTATCAAAGTGTCTTTTGAGGAAGAAAGGAAAAATCTACCTTTAGAAGCTAAGTGACAGAGCTATTCACTTCTGTTCTAATCAAATAATAGATTACAAAACAGCAGGTCACAACAGAAATGGTACTGTGAATTCAGAGTAACAGGCATATAAATATTATGGCTATAAATGTAGACTATTTCATGTATATAATATTATATATAAACATAGAGATTATATAGAAATACTAGGGCTAGAAATGTGGTTACATCTTTTAAAGAAATATTAATATTTTATGTATATATACATATTTGGTTTTATATATTTATAGTATTTATGATTATTTTTATATAAGGCTCTAAATATAATTTTCTGGGACTAAGTAGATTGCACTCTAATAGGCAGATGATGCTCAGTTTTAGATCCTATCCCTGTACCTAATTCTGACTGTGGTTTGGAAGAGAGGAGGTTTGAGTGAGTTGGTCAGGGTGGTGCTCTTGGACAGAGATAGTGAATGAGAAAAAGGTAGAAGTTACTGTGGCTTCTGGAAAGGTCAGAACATCAGTGTTAAGATCCAGCTCTACCAGCTAGTACTATAATGCTTAACCTCTATAGCTGAAAGATGTTAATGAGTACATATGTGACTTGAGAATTAATTACTGGAAAGACTGCTTCTTTCTTCCAGTGACTCTGTGGTAGCTGGGATACCCAGCTTACAGCTCCTTGATTAAAAGAATACTGGTAAAGCATTCTTGCAGGGAGGCCATACATTTTCAGTTAGAATCGTGCTTGCATCCAGCACAAGAAACTTAACAGATATCATCTGTATTTCTTCTCCACAAACGTGAGAAAATGCTATGTTAGTAGATGGCAAGAAATTAAAGACTTAGTTTTGAAACAATGAGTTATTTGTGGCTCATATAATGAAACCAGTAAACCTGTGATTTCTCCACCTGAGAAGTTTCCATGTTTTAATTCTTTTGTCACGTAGACTACCTAGTCTATCAATATAGATGCTGTATCCGTAAATCAACACCTATAATATATATTCTCTATGCCCGAGACAATTTTGGCAAACATTCAATATTTATTATCTGAATAGTAAAAAAAATCCACAAATTGATTTAGCCAAGAGAAGTCTAACAAATTAGCTCACTCTCAACACTCATTCAAGAAAGCACACCAGTGTACCATTCTCAAAATACAGTATTTACCTGTTGTAGCTGTTTAATGAAAATCCCAACAAACAGCATGTTTATACTATGAATACAACTGCAGAAACATTCCACACTGGAGTAGTTATGATGCCAGTTCAATATACTCTAACTAGTAAGGTCAAATCAGCTTTCAGTATAGCCTGAAGCTATATATTTACGCCTTCTAACTGTAGGCATCCAAGCTGGGTAGCTGTTTTGGAGAATGCCTTCCAAGCATTTAAATTCCTCCAAACCTGTTTGTTCGCTCCCCCCAGCCCCATATCCAATGAGAAGCCTAACGTCATTCTGAAATTTGAACCTCAGTACAGAGGTATCCCTATACCATATCCCTAAAGGTTCTAGTATGTGCTGAAGCAAATTAAGACATTCATTTTAGATTTATGGCCATTCTGTAAGATTGCTTCAGTGTATCGTATCTTCCCCTTGGCGAAACCACACAGCTGTCAGCTGAGTAGCCCAGCTGCCAAGGAGTCACTGGAAGAAAGAAGCCATCTCTCTAGTAACAGTCAATTAAAAAGAAGTTGCTTACTAATTGATTTTTAGTGAAATCTCACTTAGCTATGCATCCACCCCACAATAAGTTACTGAAAAGATTCATGTTTCTAAACTTATGGAAACTTATCTTTGTTACCAACTTTATCAAATGCTTACTTTCCTCTGCAGCCTTCTCTATGGCTCCTCACATACTATCTTATGTACACTGAGATGGCAGAAATATACTGAAAAAACTAAACAGAATTTTTGAAACACTGCTGTATCTTACCTAAACCTGATGATGAAGAAACACTTCCTGTAATGGAAGATGTTTCCATTTGGTCTGTCAATAGTCCTTCCATTAAAGGTAAAGATAACTCAGATGAAGGAACAGATGAATCGTAGATTCCAGAATCTCGAGGCATATCTTTAGGATTTGAAGATTTAACAATATGTAACAATGGCTGAAGAACTGAGCTGCCACCACCTTGAATGTGCTGAGTTTCTGTGTCTTCTCCAAGGCTTAAGTGCTGAATTATACAGTGAGAGTCTGAGTTCCCTGATGAAATATTTATATCTGCTTTCAGGTAAAAATCGCCATCCATCACCTGCTTATTCACCAAGTCATTTAAAACCAAGCCCGAATCAAATTTTTCCATGACAGGCTCTGAGTAATGTAAAGAAGGTGGAGGGAAGGGAATAAATTGTTTCTCAAACCAGTCTGGTTCCTGATCTATGAACTGATGCATATTGCAAATAGCAACATAAAGGGACCTCCCGGATTTGCTTCTGAAGTAATTCCTTTTACTAATATTAACAGGAAACACCTCTGAATCCTGTACACCAAGATCTCTGGAGTGTAAATGTGAATATAGCTGAGGGAGATTGTCCATGAGTTTGTATTTTGTGCTTAGATCCAGAATACCAGGGATGTCTCCTTCACAGGAGTAATCGAAATAGACTGCAATGAACTTGCAGAGATCACTTGAATTCTGCTTTGCTTGACGAAGCTTCTCTGCAACAGTCAACACAGCAAACAAAAACAGTTCTCCTCTTCCTGCATCCTTAGTTACTCCTCTGTGTTTCCAGTTCTTTTTTTCAACAAAGTATTTCATTCCCTTGGAACATACGATGATGATAAACTGGGACTCATTTATTTTTTTAATAAGCCACTCTTTCTGATCTTCTTTACAAATTTTTACATCCTCCCACAAATCTATAGCCACCTGGAAAAGAAAAGAACGTTCTAGTTGATATCCATTATCAAATTATTAGATATGTTTGCTAATAAAACTTCAGTTATACTTATTGAGTCAGGCTGTATTTGTCTGACAATGAAGAACTAATGACAAGTTTAACGACAGCCCAAGTACAGCTGATGCAAATACAAGCAATTTTAAAAGAAAACCAATAATTCAGACAGCATTGATAGTGGACAAACCAGAATCAGTGACACTAACTACATCAGTAGTTATTCACCAAAATAAGACTTCACATTCATTCATTCTCAACTTCACTTGCACACTGAATATTTCACTGGGCCAAGGAAGTAGGTGAATTGCTAAGGTTAAACAAATAATTATATTAACTCATTTTTTACAGCTTATTTCTTACTTAAAGAACAGCAGACCTAACTACATCAGTGTTACATTTAAATTTATGGAATCAACAAGTAAGAGTGTAAAGTCAAGTCATTGAATGTAAACTAAGTGGTTCCTTAAAAAAATAAAACCATTATGGATCTGGTACATACCAGTATTTCTCAAAGAATAAAAAGGATGTAGAAAATGTGTCCAAGTAAATTACTATTTACTTATCGGATCAAAATTGATATCATCAATCCACAATGAACAATGTATTGTGCCTGCCTCAAACAATTTAACTGTTGTATATTTTAGTCCTTAATGTGCTGATTGCAACAGCAATCCATATTCATTTATCCTCTTTGCACATTAATCAAGTGAGATGCCAAGGCTTTTCATATCTAGATACAAACGTCATTAGTGCCTACAACGTTAATTCCTTTCTGTTATGATTCAAAACAGCAGCAGCTTATCTCTGATAAGAAAGCTCTGAGTATTTTATCATGAGTTGTTTTATTTTGTATTTTATCAGTTTCTCTGGACGTTCCACAGCCTGAAATGCTTATGTACACCAAGATGAAGGACAATGCTTTATCTCATGAAAGAAAGAATAAGCAGTAGAGTAATAGAAAAAAAATAGAAGCAAAAAAAACTTTTGTACTAGGCATATGTCAAAACCACTTAAAAATATTCTCTTAATCTTTTTTCCAGAGAGGAAAGTATTTCTGTTTTACTCTACCACCCCTAACAGAGTGGAAAACTTGGCTGTGTACAGAAGACTGTAGGGTGGATGCCCAGAAGACAAAGACTCATGAAAACTGTTACCACAGCGCCAGCTACAGGAAGAAAGGAATAGTGCCTGAGGTTGCTCACGCAGTTGGACCCAATTACCACTGCAGGTTCCTTCCAAACAAACTATTGTGTTTTATTCGCTGGGAAAAGAAGTCATCTTGGAGGTGCTTGGGAGATACTCTGATAATGTAAACAGTCTACAATGCAAGTAGCTTCACTTTTGTGTCTTCAAAATACTGTCTGACCTCCTATCTGTGAGAAAGTGCTTGCAGTGTGGTCCAGTTATTGTTTTAAATGGCTATTAAATGCCAGTGGTTTTGGCCTTTATGAGAAAACATTCCAATTCTATATGAAAAATAATGCATAACAGAACAGTTGTACCAGTAAGCATCACTTTTTACACAAAACTCCGTATCTTATTTCTGTATGTAGATCTCAATGTTTTGTTGTATGAATGGTTTACATTCCATCGCACATAATTATAGCTGCAAGAGCTCATCTTAACGCTACTCCAAACTGATGTGGTGTTACTGAACACCTTACCTGAGGTATTAAACACACCAAATAGTGTTGGTTTGAAGGGGAAGGCTCATGTGTGTCTGGGCCTGACCCAGGCAGTGCAGGCCAAAGGAGCAATGAGGCCATTTACCCTTGGGCAGTGAAGGACTGGCCACACACTGCTTAGACTTCATAAAGTTGGCTGAGAGTGTAGGTGCTCAACGTAGCCATCTGAGTGTCTCATAGTTCTAAGTCATACACAAGACTGAGACACTGATTTTGCAGCACTAATGGAACAGCAAGGAAGTAAAAAAAAGATAAATATCAATAACATCTAATACATCATGTCAACAACCCTAATTACATGGGTTTTTCTCTATGTGTAGGAGTTTTGATAGATTTTACTACTTAAAAAATACAATATGAAACATATTTTAGGAATACTGAAGTTTATCAGGTAGATACCAATACCTTTTTACAGCTGCAGATTGTAAAGATCTACTAAACAGATGCAGTTAATTGGAATCAAGCTAAATACAGCTGCATTAAGTCCTGGAATCAATATGGTACATACATTTCACTATTCTGCTCTTTCACACAGACTATGATTTGCTCCTTTCCCTAAGTAAAGAAAATATTTAAAGATAGTATTTAGAAAAATAACAAAGGTTATTTCTCTGGAAAACTAAAATAGATCACTTTCCAGCACATCATATCATGAATTTTGAGGGTGCTGTTTCAATTAAGAAAACAGAAGAAATATTGAGTTTACCTCACAGCCACAAAAGTCCTGAAGAAAATAAGCAAAACACTGGATGACGTTAATGTGTTTCTGGCAGTCTTTACTGGAATAGCAGATGAACACTTTTGGCCGAGGACGAAGTCTTTCCACATGGAGAGCTGCAGCATACGCTGAAGATTCTGAGCTCTCCTCATCTAGGTGGGAATATATATTTTCTACATTGGAAGAGACAAAGAGTTCACACTATAAAGCTTGGTTTTGTTTTTGTTAAAATACTTCGTAGGCTCATCACTAATGCATTACAGTAATAACCTTTTCTTTCCTTCCAGCCTGAAAAAGTTCCACACACTATTATCCAGCTTATATGCTGCTACTTATGTGGAACACACTTTTAAAGTGAAACTGACAACTCAGAAAACTTAAGAAAGGTTTATTTTATAAATTGACTGAGGTTGCTTCACCTCTATCCAGCTTCAACAGTCTTCATAACAAGGTCTCATGTTTTAAAGGAAAAAAAAAAGACACAAGCCAGGTAAGAATATTCAACTCCAGGAACACAGCTTCCTTCAGAATACCATACAGTATCTCTCTGGTATATATACCCACAGATTTTTGGACATTAATCAATTTGACATTAATCTGAATATGATTAATTTAAATAGCTATTAGTGTTTCTTTCCCAGGGAAGATGCTTTTATGTTGGAACTTACAATTCTGGTCTTATGTTAGTCTAATTCAATCTAGTTCTACTGTTGATTAAGCTAATTTGGAATAAAGCATGATGATTTCAAAATACAAATACCCATCTAGGGATTTAATTTAGAACAATTCACCAGGAATAACTATTCTGGAACAACTATCTCTGTAGACAAATCTCTAGTGATTTGTCTGGGTTTTTTTGTTGGAACTGTGCTAGCTGTGAGCAAAGGGATAGGCATAAACGACCAGAAGGTAAAAGGATTTAACCCTGATGGCATACTCAATGCCAAAATTCAGATGGCTAACACAGATACGTGAGCTTTGGGGAAATAATATCTCTTTCCATATTCATGAAACCATATGATTGCTTAGATCCTACAAAAAAATGTCAATCGATTTTTAACACTCAATGTAACAAATGTGGCTTGCCAGCTCCTGGACACAGAGGACAGAGAAGTCAGCAAAGAGGAATCTAATTTACAGAAACATCTGCAAGTCTTGGAGTAAATTTAGGAAGATGGCTTAGAATGAAATGTAAAGGCATCTTCCAGGAAAGTCAGCAAATCTGGAATAATAGATACGGGTAGTATTCCAGACAGTGCTGAGAACTGTATTGGTATAACATAGCTTTACTTTCCTTCTGGTTTAAACTAAATATGAATTAGACATTTCTGAATGAAATGAAGGAGTGTTTAAAAAATACAAACGTACAGATGTGTTAGTATTCTACATGGCTATACAGTACTTTCACAAATCAACTCTACACCAAAAATACTTCTCAATAGCAATTTTGTTCTCTGCTTTCTACAGCAAAGTCTTGATTTGCGATACAAAACTTTCTATGGCAATAATTTGCCATCAAGCATTGATTAAGAATTTACTACAAGTTTCAACACACAAACTGTGGAGAGGAAAGAGAGAGAGATAGAAAAGAACAGAAAGCTCTTCAGATAAAGGTATTTTTGGAACAAACCTAATCATTTGGAACAAGACCTTTTCGGTTGTGAATGTGCATCTTTAAATGAAAGTCTATATTGAATAAAACCTTTTACCTTGCTGTTTCTTGCGGCACATCACTGTGAAAAGCGTTGCGAATGCTGAAATGACAACTAAAGGGACTGTAATGGCAACAGCTCTTATCGGTCCAGCCCAGGGAGAATGTACTTGGAAAAACAAAGCAGAATTAGCCATATGCAAATAAGCTATAATTATCTAATCAAATCTTCACACTGGGAACAAAACCGCTGCAGTACACTATCATCAGGTAATTCTCTAATGCAGTAGAATCAAACATCATGTTCTGATCCATTTTCAATAGGCTTTATGCCAATTGCCCCCCTCACTACAGCATTAGAGTCACTAAAGTAAGAAGCGCTGTATGCCAACTAATACCTCCCATCATGTGAAGAACCTGTCATCACGGACCTGTCATTTGGACCTGCCATTTTTCTTTCAGAACACTGAACTGGCCACTTCAAAAACAAAAACCTGTTCTCCTGCACAGACTGCCTTTAGCAACATGCATAAGGATTCAGTCCATTTTTTCCATTGCCTTCCTCTGCAACTGTGCTTTGTGTCTGCAGCTGCACTCTGAAATCCCTATTTATCTTCTCATTAACTGGTTGATATACAAACATGCTAAACATTCACCTGATAGGTTTGCCAGACTGCTTAATTTAAAGACTGAAGGACACAGGCAGGTAAGGTGTTCAGGCTGCTCTCAGTTTCATTACATAATTTCGACACTACTGCATGCATCAGTTACGTGCAATTAAGATACAGGCTATGGTTCTTCATATCTATATACATGCAAAAGCGACTTTCCCACAAAGATTGCCACTGGTATCTTGATCTAAACTGCACTCAGTATAAATGTACAGTGATGCAGATAGTCAAAAGATCGCAAAACAATTGCCTCACTAGTCTTCATTATGGCAAATAGGTCAAATCTGTATTTACTTCCAACATAATGAAAACTCAATTTAAAATAATAAGGTAATTAATAATGTAAACTGTTTAAAAAACATAACTCATACCTGGTTTTAACGCATAGTGCATTGTTTTCCTTGTTGTATTAGTGTCATCAACCAGCTTTGAAAAGTAAAAGTTGAATTTTATTTAGTGGAAATTTATTTTTCCTTATTTTCTGCAATATTTAATTCTATGACCAGACATGAAGAAACTTACGGTTCATAAAATTGTAAAGCACCATAAACTAGTAATTAGTGAAACTGTTTGTCTTTGTTGGTACATAGTTTAACCCAACATTGACTTTCAGAGTTCACATACTGTCGTCATCAAGACAAACAGACACTTTTTAAGTATAGTAAAAATTGACCAAGCTACAGAATTCCAATTACAGAAACAAAGTGTCCGCCCCACCCACCCCAAAAAAAAAAAAAAAAAAAAAAAAAAAATCGAAGTCCAAGGATTACGCAGACCCACAAATTTACTTGAAGGCACATATGAAAACACTATGCACTCAGGGAAACAAAGCTATGGAATGGTCAAGAACAATCTGTCTAAAAATTTTACTTGCCAAAGGTAATTCAGTAGGGATGCCTAAAGTCCGATTGACCCACAAGTGACTTGAAGTATTTAGTTTCAGTTAATTTTTCCATTAACATATTCATTTAGCAGTTGTACAAACGACTACTTATAAATATTACCTCAATTATATAATCCCCTGGAGATACATTCTGAAGAACACAACTTGTAGTATCTGTATTTTGCTCCTACATCAAAGAAAGAGAATATTTTGCAAGCCATTCACATACTTTTAAAACCTAGTGAAAAATATATATTCATATGAATTCAAAAATATACAGTGCCCTCCTGTATTAGGACACCTTAAACCAGTAAAACTAAGTCTCTCCATTCAAATATGCAAGGACTACAATCATCTGCCCTCAGAACTAAAATACGATTAATTACCAAAAAGCTCTTAAATACTTGGTCTAATATATAAGCTCTATATTACGCCCTGAAGCTCTGGAGCTTTCAGAGACTTAGCATAAAAGGTTGACCAGCGCATAAACACCATTGAATATGAACCAAAATTAAGGAAAATAATACAGCAAATTGCAGCTCGCATGAGATGACTCAGGCACATAGATGTATAAAATGTGAGTGCCTAATTCCACCCACATAATAAAACAAGAGCTGTCTTGTGATACTATCGCAGACAAGTCGCCTATGAAGCAGCCTGATTTGGTGCAAAGGTGAAAATAAAAGGTAGGAAATAGTATGTGTAACAAACAACAAAATTGCAGTTTGAAGTACTAACTAGTTGTAAAGTCTTTAAAGACAGCAATCTCTTCCCATTTGCTTATACTTTTCAGGTCCAATGGGGTCTTCAATGAATGCTATCACAATACAGTTACTACTCACATCAAAAGTTTTAATATAGTTTAAATATCACAAATCTCATAGTGTTCTATATTACAGTAAGTTTTTACAGTTTCTATAAAATACAGAACATGTTAACACGTTTTATGGTTTTAAGAGCTGCAAAGCTCAGTGACATACCTGTTTGCAGGCCTTTTGCTTAAATGGCCCTTCATGCTTAAGTTTGTAGTGTAGAAAGTAGTACCTAAACCCGAAGTTGTGAGGTGCATGATCAAAGGACACTTGCATGTTAAAACCCTGCTGGGTAACATTCAGATTCCTTGGCTTCCAGTCTGTCAAAGAGATATTAACGTATTGTAAAAAAGTGACTCTTCAACTACAGAAACTTTTTGTAAGGTGAACATACAAAAGGTATTACGTTATACTTACAAGGTTTGCAGACAAGATTTTCTGGCTGTAGCAACAATTCACATGCTAGAAATATATGTAAAAAATATTAATAATACAGTATAAAAATGCTACGCTAAATAGACCAAGGGAGTTGATCATTTTGAAGACAATATCCTCACTTCTCAAGTCTCTAATACGCCTGGAGTAAACATATTTTGCAAACTCAGCTTCTTCACTGTTATTTGAAGTCCTCATCTTTCTGTGAGATACAGAGGTTCATTAACTTGAAAATAGCATTCTGTACTGAGATAAAAGAGATTGCACCAGGCACAGTTGAGGAGACGAATTTAAAAGTATTTAAGGCTAGTTTTGATCAGAGTAACTAAGTATGCAGAACTCTACTACATAGATGTTACTGCAGTCTGTGTCAGCAGACAGACTTGATTTTAAGAAAGTTTTGTAGGGATAAAAAACCTAAGCAGGACAAATACCAGCACTTCACCCCAAAGGGTAGCTACAGTTTCCCATCATACTATTTAATCACTGAAGAGCTTACTCAAGTTTCTTCTCTCTAAGTGCAATGAGAACTGCTAAGTAATTTAAAGAAATTCAACATGATTTGTTGCTATTGAATTTTATAAGTACTCATTATCTATCTTTAGACATCTGACTGTCAAACTGTGATCTGAAAGCCAAAAACAATCTGATCTTCACAATGTCCAGAGAGAAGGAGCAATCCATCTTGAAATGTTCTGGAACAACAGGAACATTCTTGAGATAGAAACTTGAGATAATCTCAGGTCTACCTGGGATTTCTAGTTGCCAAATAGGTATTATCATACACCACAGGTTTACCTGTGGCATCCAAATTCTTTTCACTTAACATCCGTATCTTCCTTCAAAGACTGTGTCAGTAACTGTCTTAACCCAGACTCATCTAACATCATCGACTACCACACCGCTTTGTTGGGAAGAGCAGGGGGACACTCACTGGTGCAGAGATGATATGCAATACTACATTGTATGCAATACTTACGTCTAGTTCGGAAGAAAAACGGATGGTAATTACTTTCATTTTTAATGGAAGGAAAAGGAACAATCTTTACAAAGTAATCTGTTTCAAATTTCAGATTTACAAAGGGCTGGGATTCCATTCCCTACAAAAAGACAAGATTGCAACACATTTTAAAACCAACTATAACTACTGAATGCATCTTCCAAAACAAGCTCACAGGTTTGCAAACATAAGCAGAAATTATCACATTAAGAATCCTTTATCTACTCCTCTGTTACACACTGACATGAGGAATCTCCATACTGAGCTGACATGGACTATCACAGATGTGCACTTGTACTCCAGTCACCCGAATGACAGCTTCCAGCTTCAGGAAAGCTTCTGTAAATGGGGACTAGATGTGTCTCTAAAGCAACAACTGAAATTAGTTTGAAGAACACTACTTTTATGAAGCAACTTGCAACCTAGTGAATTGCACATTGTATGAGTATTTAAATAGAGACATATTTAGATTTATATGCAACATATAAACTCCTTCAGCCTACTCACACAATCAAGCAACAATGAAACTTTTCTTGAAACAAAGCACTTACTGTTCGTTTAAAACTGGGGCTGAGCTGCTTTGGATCTTTCAAAACCATCTGCTGGCATTGTCTTCCTTCTGATTTTAACTCCTCAAGTATTACTCGAAATCCTTTCAGGTATTCAATCCCTGCAAACAGCAGGGCACTTAAATAGAAGACTAGTATTTCAAAACACTAAACGCAGTATTTTATGTCATTTGAATGTATTTCATTGGTCTTAAAAAACAGAACTTACTATTTGTATGAAATATATTTGTTTTAATACCTGCTGCTGTATGTCACCTCTTCCTGCATTTTCTACCTGGCCTATTTAAAATTCAATCCTTGATAAAGGCTGCAATTATTAAATACTTGTGTAATGCTTAGAGCAGAGCTGGGGCTTCCAAATTATCACTGCAACAGAAGTTACCATTACCGTTATCACCCAAAGGAATATTTTATTGTAACTTCACATTTCCATTATCAGCAATTAAATATTTTGTTAGCAAATTATAAAAATAACCCTTTATAGCATCTTCCCATAATTTCTGAGGCTATTAGACTAAAGTGATAGTGGTCATTACATCTTCTTTACTTCCAGTATAGTGTGGGACAACACAGAACTTAAATGGACTGGAATTTCTTCCAGTGCATGAATACTCCCAGCTATTTACAACTGATGCCAGAACTACACCCACTTTTTCTAACTGGCTCTAACTCAATTGTCAACGAGATTTTTCCATTTATCGGACAGTTCTTATCATGTAAATATTTCATTACAAGACTTAACTGAGTCATGGTGAGGCAAATGTCACAGGGCAATGCCAGAGCGCCACGCTGTGATAGTTTTGGGCAAGGTTCATCATGAACAGCAGCAGGTAGAAATCTGTATTATCAAGACTATTTGAAATTTTGGACAATTTTTTATCTGAATTGATTAGATAGTCATTGTTTTTACCTTTTAATGTGGCTGACAAACTGTCTGCAATAAGAGTTGGGAAACTGTCAGCTCTACTACTTCCTTGCTGTCCACATTCATTTGCATTGTTAGTATTACATCCAGTTAACTTGAGCCATTCCTCTGTTTCATCTCAATGGTTAGTTTAGGTAAAACTAGAGAAACAATAAATCCTCAGCAATACATTGTAACATGCTGAAAGCAAATGCAGGAGTGAGGGTGCCACTATGAGCCTCTCCATATCGCAGAGCACACACTCTTCCTTCAGGATACCTCAAGTAAGATGTGAGCCATGACATCTGACAGAAAGACCAACTAAGGATGTATATTGAATGTTAACAAAGCTTAGTAGTTCTTTTCAATAACTTAAAAATTCATAATTAAAATATAAAACTCTCTCCACATGCCCCAGTGGATCATCTTGCACACTCCAGCTTTGGAGACTACAGCTCCAGGGGAAAACAATGTACTTCCACTGACACTTAAGTGATTGGGGAATATTCTTAGTGACCACACCTGAGAAGCAAACAGGCTAAAGTTTATATAACCATGATTGTATAATGTTTTCCACTTGTAAGACAATCTGCATCACAAAGAATCTTTAAGTGTATTGGCAACTGAAGTGAAACCAATGCAACTGAAACGCACGAATGCCTTGAGGCAAAGAACAAAATCAGGGCTATTACACAGTTCTGAAGAGCAGGAGAAATTCAGCAAACTGGAATAAGAGCAGCAACACATGGCTGCAGACAGCATCCTAGTTTTAAAGGTATTCCAAGTGAGCTAGCAAAAAACAGCAGCTTTGCAAAGCTGTTAAGGATTTCTTCCTTAAGCAGTTTGCTTAAATGACTCCAAGCATTATTTACCTATTTTACTTAACACCAATCAGCAGGAAGGTAATAGTAGAGACATGGTGAATCAGTCCATTTCCTTCTCCCACTTACCAATGGTATTTGCTGTCCAAAGTATCGTCACTGCCACCTGTTCGTAACAAGCATATTGACTGATAGTTATATTCTGCACATCTCCAATCACATGTTTTCCCACTGAATTCAGATAAGGTGTGCAGTCTGAAAATACAGACAAATACATTCTAGTGTCAGAGCAAGTAAATATTAATCTATTCAAGCAATCAATTTCCAACCTGAGCCATATCTTTTCATGTAAATAAAGAAGTTAATTTCCTAACACTTCTGCAGGATTAAGCAAAGTAAAAGTACATGTGCACTACATATTCTGTAAAAGTAAGTGCTATACAGTAAATCTAGATTAAGCTTTTGTCTCAGGACACTGAAAAACACAAACTTTTACAAATCATTGAGCACAGCCACTGTCACAAGTTGCAAAATCCTAGTCCACAGAACTCCAAAGAGAATTACCAGTTTATAATACCAGTGTAGGCTGCACTACAGGAACAGCAGGAAGGATATGGGTTGCAACTCCCAAACAAGAACTTTTCCTCACTAATTACTCAAAAACATATGAGGACTAACATTAATTTTGCCCATGTGCAGTGCTTACAGCAAGAATATGCTGGTCAATGATCAAGCACATGAGTAACAATGAACAATATGAAGCTTTAGAACTGGTGCCCAAAAAGTGCCTTTTAACCACAGTATTGCTTGATCCTGACAACAAAGATCCTACCACCTAAATTCATCATCCATTCAGTAGCCACACCCCCAAAGACTATTTTCCTGCCACTAGGTCTAGTCAGAACTGGTTTTGTCTTGTTATCCTCACTAAACACAGTGTACTCTCTAAAGTTACAGCTCTGAAAACAAGTTATTATAGAAAACTTCATCTTTAGTTTAAGAAAATACAATATAATAAAAACATTCTTGACTTTGTTGTTAAAATTGACCATGTTTTCAAAACAAGAAAACAAATAACCCCAGAGTTTGTTCCTTTTAAAACCTGACAATGGTTAGGCTCAGATTTTATGGCAGGAAGCAAAGCAGTGGGAGCACAGTGTGATGAAGATGTGCAGGCACAAACATTCTGCTTTTGAGCTTGTGAAGCCAACATAATACAGAAAATGTTGACCAGTAGATTATTTGTTACTGACTGATGATTAAATCTAAAATAACTTAGGTAACCTATATACTTAAGTATTTATCTATACAGAGTTTGTAGAAACAAAACATGAAACATCAAGTGTCATGATGAACCAACACAGGAAATTCAAATTTAATTCAGAGAAGTGACATTGAAGTCAAGGAAAAGAAAATAACTAACTGGAAAGCAGTTTTATAAAACGTTTTTTTACTATGAATAACAATGGAAAGGGGTCTTTTGCCTAACTGCCACATAAACACGAAAAAAACAGTTTGTACAACACTGCCTTTTACAAAGGCTGGGCAGTTGGTACTTACTCTGCTGTTTGTAGAATGCTGTTGCTAAGAGTGAACTCAATGACAGCATGAACTTCCTCTTTGGAGAATAGGGTATCTCTTTCAATGGAAAGTCTGAAGTAACAGTTTTCTGCTAAGTCTGGATCTAATTAATAGCACGCCTCAGATTTTGGATCCTGGTTACTAAAATTTTATAGTCAAATGACAATTTGCCAAAATGGAATATAGCACAAATGTCTGAAGTTCAGTTGAGAGCCACTGATTTACATTTTTAAACAACAACATGTTTGGGAAGAAAACAGCAGGGAAAAATTGCACTTCTCAGGAAACCATTTATTTTACTTGAATACATGTGGAACATTAGAATATACAAACATTTGGGTTTCACTCAAATAAATAATCTGACCAACTAATTTAACAACATAAAACACAGTTTGGTGCGTGGCAAAATAAAAGCCTGTAGATCACAGTCAGCAAGTCGAATATTCTTTTGTGCATTTCCATATTATACAAACTCTTTAGCCATGGTATCAGGGAATTCTTTTCCTAGCACTTCAGAACTCAAACAACTTTGTCAAGGAAGCACACAGTGCCAGGAGAATTTTAAATTAACACTTGTCATTGGTTGAACACAGTTCCTGGTGCCAGGAAAAAACTAGACATGTACTGGGACTTGAACAGACTCTATTGTGTTAACTAAACATGGGGATCTCTGTTCTCACTGATACTATTTCCTAGTTTTCTTTATGCAGATTAAGAAATCCTAACTCACTTGTAGCAAATACCTATCTCTTGTACAATCTGACATCTTTACATTTTGCTTACTTTAAAAATTAACATCAAATTTTAAGTCACAGTGAAGGACTTCAAATTCAGGAATTATCACAAAAATAGAGGAACAAAAGTATAATCAGAATGGAACAAAAGCACTGTAGTTACGTTTCCTGATACATGCTGTCAATGATGAAATTTTACCCACATTCAAGGTCTGAGGTAATTTCTTTAGGTAGACAAAGAACCCAACTTGTGACTTCCACTGGCATTAATACAAATTACTGATGTGAACTAGGACCTTCTCTCAACTGTACATTGAGTTTATATTGATAGTGGCTATTTACTGCCCAAATAAGGATATATTCCTAATGTAGTTAACAGTCATACTTTACTGACTATATAACATGGATGACAAAAACCTCTAAAAATGAAAACAGTAAGATACAGCCATTTAGCAGAGATTCAGAGAGGTTTGAAGTATTATTGCTATCACCTGCTTATTACCATTAAGCTAGAGATTACTTCCTCCTTTAGCTGCAAAACAGACCACATCTCCTGCAGCAGTTAAACCATCTGTTTTCACTGAAAATGTAGACAGCAGTTTTCTACAAATCTGGCCCTTTAACACTGTAGCCAATGAAAAGTTGTAACTAGATGAACAGAAGTAATTAACATTCAATATTCAATAATGATCCATGCAAAGACACGTTTTTAATACATTTCCCAATGCAAATACCAATTGCACATTTTCTATCTTGAGACAACACTGTACATTTTCCCCTAAAATTACACATCAGAGAGAAGATGCATAAAGCCTGAAATAATCTTCCCCTATGGTGTGTAGTGAACCTTTCAATGACTACATTCTTTCATAGAATAAACCCATCCTCTATCATTTTCTAGTCAAATACTGGACAGGTAATGTAGGCTGATCTGAAAGTAACTACTAGAAATTATTAGACTGTTTTATTATCAGTGAACACAGGAAGCAAGAGATCCACCAGATGCAGCAGAATCAAATCTAGATTTTAAAATTACGTTAATACTAAAGAGTTAATGCTATTCTTAAAGACATTCTTGAGAGACATGTCGCTGAATATTTACAACTGTGATGGATTCCTTGGTTTCTGTGAATTTCTGCAAATTTTCAACTTACTGTCATATTTAAAGGTGATATTGAGTAGTCCATTGTTCTTGATGACTGATGATAGCCCCTGTAGAGAAACATCAAGAGAATAATTTGAATAAAACAAGCTCCTTGGAAGTTACATAGATTTTCATTTCATAGATACTTTGCTGGAAGAGGATAGAATTCATATTTTTCCTTCTGAGATACCATCCATCGGTTTGAGCAGTGAAAGAACAGATTACATTTACCTGTCATCAAATTTCCAAATACAACACCCAAAGAAGTAAAGACAAAGAGAAAGGAAAGTCACTATATAATGTTTGCATGAAGATATGACATGGTGATGTTGGGTAGCATGACTTGCCCAGTGGACATAAATTGTAGCAGTTTATATTTGAAACCAAGAAAAAAAAGGGAGGAGTGAAACAGTAGAACTGGTCAAAGAGCACTCATCACCTCCCAGATACTTCTCAGAACAGGTGCCTGAAGGACTCTATTTGTCAAGTGGACAAACTAACCTACCAAATTTTCAGCACGCATTCATCTATAATCATTATTTAATCCTTACAAGAACTGTGCATAACTCAAAGCTTAACATAAACTGAGGTATGATGAGCCAAGAACACAAAAACAGACAGTGGATTTCCAACTGCAGTATATAATCAGATGATTATATACGATAAATTTTCCAGTAGAAGTGAAATCCAATAGAATCCAGTGGAAGTGTAGAAATCCAATATGCTACAACAGATAGCCTTTTCTATTATCAAATACTATTAAAACAGATGCTACCATCTTTGCTGAGTATCACAGAAACCGAGGACCAAATAGGGAACTATTCCATTGCTCTCCCAGTGAGGAAACCAGACACATACAAGTTGATGTGTTCAGTGTCTTTCCTACATCCACACAAAAGAACTTTGGACTTCAGAGACATCAAAATCTTACCCTTCAGAAAGCACAAAAATTGTTTTTGCAACGTAAAATGTGGCATCACCCTCAGCCTTAGATACAAAGGGGAAAATTCTAACACCAATTCTTATGGAGTAAATAGTATTTCCCAAAAGGCAGGTATTTACCAAAATCTTAAAACCATACCCACTTACACAGAATTACATCTGATGTTACAATTACAATGTAAAGGACAGAAGTTAATGGCATAAAACAATTTCAGCAGTAATCACATGTCATGATCACATGGAAACATTCACTCTGTCTTACCTAATTGTCAGACACAAGTGAGTACAAAGAAAATCAAAGTATGAGTTACATCACTTAAAAAAAACCCACCCTGCTTCTTCATATAATATTCTACAAAGCAAAGCAGATTTTATCACACTGTTAGAAGTGAAATTTGTTATCTCTTTTCTTCCTAGGTGGCTTTTTATTTAACTTAGATTTAGTTCAGCATTAAACAATTGGTTCAGGTTTCCTGAAATAGGAAGGGATCAATTTTTTCAGTCTTAACTTTACTATTCATACTAGTTCTATTCCGACTTATTTTCTCTTTCGCTTCAGCTATATAAAATCTCATTTCACTTATTACTACAGCAAAACTCAAACATATAAACAAACAAAAAAGTAACTATTGACTTCTTAAATTTATAACAAAGGCAGATAAACCATCACATTGTTACTTTACTTCTTTTTTGTGTTCTAGAGCTGAAGGTTGGAGACATTTCACCAAATCCCATAGAAAATTAACACAAGTACATAAAATTTTTTGTGGGATCTTTTATATTCTATACTTTTAAAAAACACATAATATAGCTATACTTTTTACAGTATCTTTATTACTACTGTAATGATGATGACAACACAAAATATTTAACAGTAGAAATATAAATCCATATACCATAATCATCAATCAAGTAGATGCAAAAAGTAAATATAACATGTCATCCAACTCAGCGGAACTTAAGCAGAACATGATACTTACTGGTTGTAAAACTTTGCTCCCAAGTGTATGAAAGGTGCAAAAAGGTTGCTGTAATTTGTGAGAGAATTAGAGTCACCTTAAAGTGTTGAGCTAGATAGTTGCCATATGATTTATATGTAAAAACTAGACAATCTGATTGTGTTAAAGTTTGGTATTAATCCTTTGAGTACTTACTGCTCTGAGTTGAAAAACATATTCCGCCAGGAAGCATTCCTTCGCTTTTAAGCCATAAAGTAATTGTACTATTTAAATGGCTTACAGCTAAGACAACTTTAGAGCATCTTACTTGAAAACTATCAACACTAATGCTATGGCCTTAGGGCTCTACATTCTTAGTTAATTAACCAGCAATGTTTGTTGAATTTACATGCAGCTTCTAATTTATTTTTGAGCTTTACTAGAAAGCAAGTCTCCATTGCCTGAAGCTTTGACTATAAAGCTTGCACTATAAAATCCCTTTGTCCCACATACTTGTATACATGGCCTGAGAAGGAATACATAGAAAGGAAAACAGCTAAAACATCTTACATGAAGAACTATAGACCGCTGATCTTTAAACAGATAATCAAAGTTGAAATGGACACAGATTAAATGACAAATAATCTTGTTTGTCAAAAAGCGGGGGAGGGGGGAGACAGGGTTGGGGGGTGTTATAACATTAAATCTAACATTACATGAGATTAAGGCATGGAACTCCACAGAATACATGATTAACTAAGAACCAAATCCTGCATCTATTGGGTAAGCAAGCCAGAAAGAATTTCCATCACCTATCACATCGAATCAGAGATCCACGTTGGATCTGTTCCTCATTTCACGTCAGCAACGTGGACAGTTAAGGTTAAAAAATTGACATCTTAAACCATCCCAGTTCTGAGTAACACAGCATACACTTTATCTCTTGAGGTATTAGTAACTCATTTGGAAGGTCAAGGCACGTGTAGGCATTTGCTTGAAATATTCATCTTTCTACTTGAAAGAGCACAAGTATTAATAAAAGTCAAAGACTATTACATGAAGTAACCTGTATTTATGTTCACTTGTATTTTTCTAATACCTACCCTTCATTTATGGTAAAAACTAATTAGGTGTACTTACAACAATACTTTCTTCCCATTACTGTGCCAGAGCAGAAAAAAGTTAGGATTACATTTGCAGAAATAAAGCTTAAATTAAATTTTAACTACAGGAATTAATTGTGTCTCTAGTAAAATTAAAGAATGGTTGCCATCAGAGGTGTAAATTAAGTACAACAATAACAAAAAAGTTAAAAATCAGTGTAAATTGTTGTTGAACTTTTATTCATCTAGAACATAGTTTCATATCTCAAAGTAACATTCATTTATTACATTTGAGAATTCCTGCCATACGTGGCATTGGTGATTTCAGAACTGTCCTATAAATAACCATCTACACAAATAATATTGAACTACACTCCAATATTCAACTTGTGTTGAGCAAACATTCTTTCATTCAATAAAGGCAATTTATGTCTGTGAATCAGCACTGTCAGGCAGCCACTTTAACCTCAGTAGGAAACAGATAGATGCTAGCACTAATTACAGAGATCTGGTAAAGGAGGTAGGAAATTACTACCCCTCAAGCATAGCATTGTGCACCAGACCAAAATAGTAATTGTGATTCATCTTTCATATGTTGTTAATCAGCACACACATGGTCCTAATTTCATGGTCCCACAAGGCAAACTGAAGGGACAATTGTTTCTGAACTCTAACATCAAGATGAATAATCAATGTTTACCACACTCATTGCTCAGTAAACTACAAGCCTTATATTTGACATCCGCTCTTTTCATTTTAAAGCTTCCTCGGTCATTTCAATCGAGTTAAAGTATTTTCTGTTTCTACAGCCATCAGTAAAAGAGATGAATTATCTGTACCATTTATAGGCCTGCATTTTGGATTGCTTCCAACAGTATATAACAATATATATTTCACATTAACTTTTGGTATAAAACTTTGGTGTGTTCACATTGGCTACAAAACAAATTCTAAATCCTGAGTGAATGAGTCTGTAGTTACCATTATACCCTTGTTGTAACTGATAATGCCAACCACAAATTTTGTTTAGATTGTCCTTTTTATGTATTTTTTACATATATATATGTGTGTGTGTGTGTGTATGTGTGTTCTTGAATTGTGTGCACAAATTATGGGGACAATATAATAAAAAAGATCTCAGTGACACTGCAAGTTTTAATAAAAGTGAATTCAAGGAGCAATGGGCTTCTTAGTGCCTATTTCATATTTGAAAGAGGGACTTAGATTCTTCCAAATATTTTTAAAGTCTTTTAGTAATATTTTTAGGAAGTTGTTTTCTGCTAATGTAAGCAACACAATGATTTACATGAAATTATCAGATTTTTGTTGATTCTTTGTTGTTAGTTCTTGGCTATTGCACTGCTTTGTCTTTAGAGCCACTGCACCCAAGTTTTGCTGCAGAGAAGCCAAACATGTCTTCATAGCCTTGTATCTTGAATTGAGCCTGAGATACAGAAGGTAAAGCATTGGTTTTACTTCATTATAAACTATGTATTGATAGGGGAAAAAAGCATTAAGGAACCTCATGATCCACCCAAGTCAGATTATTCTCTTGTTATAGAAGCTAGTTAGCTAATTCTTCCCCAATACACCCTTGTCAAGTTCAAGCCCTGTCAAGCCTGTCATGTTCAAGGATCCCCATTTTTCTTCCATGTCCCTTTTGAAAATTCAACAGTTGATCTCCAGGTGGTAGCACATTACTTGTACACAACCTAATACTCAGACTGAGACTTTGGGGGTGAAACACGATGACTGAATATCACCAACTGCAGTGTATCCAAGCTAAATAAAACACAAACAAACACACAAACAATAATACTTTAAAATAGTAGAAATGCCTTCTCATTATGCCTCATTCTGGGCTATTTTAGATTCTGTTTAAAAAAGGCAAATTGCAGAGTTACCTTACACATTAGTTAGTCTGATAAGAGAGGTAAGAAATCATGTAAGGAAGAAACACTACAGAGGTATTTACAGCACAAATCTTCAGTATGTAACATGGCTCCATGCAGCTGTTCACTGAATGCATATCAACTGGTTTACTTTAAGGAACAGTCAGTTCTTAAACTCACAAATTAACAATAAAAATAAGTTCAATCCGTACTGTTTGCTGCCTACCATGAAAATGTTAAATCTGAGTCAAGCATTGGAATTCCTTGTACCAAGACATAACAGAAAAAGAGTACTGGGTCTTCTTTCTCTCATGCAATTTGCAAGTTTGCCTAAGAAGCTTTCTATAAGTTTACCCTGTCACACTTAATTGTTTTCCAACTGTGCTGTGTGAATAATATTAAATATAAAAGCCTTTGAGGGGAAAAAAAAAAAAAAAAAAACACAAGCAAAAAAGCCTCCAAAAAGTCAACAGAATAAATATGTTCCAACAATGCAGAGTTCCCACAAACATTACTGAAATGTGCTAGTGTATTTGGACAAAAGCCAAAAGTCTGAAACTACATCAACATTCCCTTAACTGTGAGACACAGCTCCTGGCAGGGGAGCTGGGAAAAAAAGATGAGGTGTTTGGGAAGGGGAGGGAGAAAAAGAATGCCAAGACAGGTGCATGAACGGCCATTGTGACTGGAAAGGGAGTACAAATGGTAAAGTTGCTTTTAGAAGGGTGAAAGACAAATTAGCTTGAGAAATGCTGACTTGTGCTATAAACAACACGGAATAATTCACATCCAAAGTAATGGAGGAGTAGAAATTAATGAAGCCTATAATGTATGCTTACAGCTTAACATACAACATAGCATACTAGAAAATGAACAAGCTAGCTTTTTATTCTACTCAAGTTGAAGTACACATATGTTCTTATGGTGGGAAGCTATCCACAACTTCAGTAAGCCTAAAAGGTTCCTCACACTTAGAGGAACCATTGCACAAGAACTGCATTTTAACTTATGCCCAAGCACTTCTGAACTACACTGTCTCAGAAACCATTAAACAATGTATTTCCATTCATTTAATCAACTGTCCACTTAATGTGTAAATGCACAAGCACAGTTTTTCTCTCCTGAAGACATTCAAAGAGAGCCATAAGATAATCAAGGAAAGGTTCCAAAAGGTGACTGAAGCACAAGAACAACTGCTATACATTTATATATATACACAATATATATGGATATGTTCATTCATTTTGCTTCCAATTTTAAGGAAAGATGTAGCTTTAAGAGGAAAGAACATTAGGGAAAAAGGAAAGCAAAGAAGAACTATACTGTAGAGCTAGAAATTCTTTCAAGATTTTATGCTCACAAAGGTTTGCTGCTTCTCCTAAATCAGCAAGTCGTTGCAACCCAGCCAGATCAAGAAAAAGTTTTCCTTCAAAGCTGAGCTTATGCAATCGCACCTGGAGAAGAACTAAAGGAACTCAAGTCCAAAATCATAAATGGTTCACTAATAATGTTCTGCTGCCAGATTCCTACCTTTCAAATTGGAAACTCCTAGCATGAGCTCTTTGTCTGATCCTAGGTTTCCTCTAAAGAAACAGAAACATCTGTAAAAGTAACTAGGATTGACTTCGTTGGTTCAATTTTAAGCCTCAGTTAGAACACAATTCACAATTGTGACTATTTCAGGGTGGGGTTTTTTGCTCCTTGCAATGTCAAAGTGCACACACACAAAAAAAGAGCCCTAACAATTCCGAGGGACACTGTCATCAAGTAGGGATTAGCTGCTTTATTCATAACTGTTCTACCTAAAAAATTCTAATCCAAACTTTGTTGCACTGCTGGAGACTTTCATTGCAAAGAAATTTAGCATAAGCAGACTGGAGATACTCCATTTGCAGTACATGGTGAGTTTATCCAGTCTGTAACTTCTGAAAATGATAAGAACAGCTGCTTACAAGGAAACCTTTAAAGCAGAACATCACATAAAGGCTGGAATGTGAAAAATTTGACATAGCACATCTATTTTGTTTTGTGTATATTCACACAATGTCTTCCCCCAGCCCTAATCCTTCTCCTGTATTATTTGAAAGCATCACTGAAATTCTTTCAGAGGTTTGCAGTCGGAAAATAGGAAATTCATGTTCCCAGAAACTTAATTTTACTTCTCCCTTACAGGAACAAAACATACAAGAACAAGAGGACCAACTAAGGGAAGTATCATATTTTCACAGGAGCACACGACTGTAAAGAAAACAAATGCATATCAGTTTTTTAGGACCGACACTTAAATAGACCAAATTTTTGGTTCTGGAAGATATGGAGGCAAGGTAACTCAACAATGACTTCACAGATTAGAGTGCCACAGAACTCACAAAACTTTTAAAGTAGATGGGATTTGGGATTGTTCCCTCTTAATCCTTCCCTTTGAAGTAATGCAATTATTTTGGACGTAAATCCTATTCTTAGAGATTTAGAAACACACAACTGTACTCATCCATAACATTTTAAAACAGAGAATTGGTAAGCACTATGGTTCAATCCCAGGAAGAATCCATTACTTGCTTGCCAAAATCCCATGTTTCAGCTTTAAAGAACCTTTCATTATTCCCTCAATAATACCTCACATGAAACTTGTTTTTCCAGGAGATGAACTAAAAAAACAACTTTCTTTAAAATAGTACAAGCATCTCTTCTCAAAAATCCATCTTTTTAGATGCATGATTTGAAGAGGCTCACGCAATGACCAGCTAGGACTTCAAATGTCATAGGCATCTACTCAGTACCAACACAAGGGTACCTTTGGCCTTCACTTCAATATCATGAGGGACTGTGCTGGTTTTGGCTAGGATATTTATTTTCTTCCTAGTACATAGTAGGAGGCTATGTTTTGGATTTGTGCTGAAAACAGTGTTGACAACACTGTGATGCTTCTGTTTCTGCTGAGTGGTGCTTGCACAGTGTCAGAGCCTTTTCTGCTTCTCATTCCACCACACCAGCAAGTGGGCTGGGCGTGCACAAGAATCTGGGAAGGGACACAGTCAGGACAGCTGACCTAAGCTGACCCAAAGGGATACCCTGCACTACATGATGTCATATAAAGCTGGAAGGGGGGATGTTTGAAGTGATGGCACTTATCTTCCCAAGTAACCATTATGCATAATGGAGCCCCATTGTCCTGCTGAACAACTACCTGCCCATGGGAAGTGGGGAATTAATTCCTTGTTTTGCTTTGCCTATGCACATGACTTCTGCTTTACCTATTATCTTCATCTCAGCCTAGGAGTTCTCACTTTTACCCTTCCAATTCTCTTCCTCATCTCACCAAAAGACAATGAGTGAGCAGCTGTGTGGGACTGTGTGTAGTTGCCAGTTGGGATTAAACTATAACAATCTTTTTTGGCACCCAACGTGGTGATCAAAGGGTTCAAGATAGACAGATTTGATTGGAATGTGTTAAATCAAATTTTTAGCTGTTATTGCTGTTTAGCTGTTAACTGACAGGCTTCTGTGCTTGCCATGGGGCTTTCTTGCCTCTCTTTATATTATAGTCTAGTGCTTCTTCATGGCTCTGCTTTGCTGGCACTGCTTGCTGTACTGCTTATCATCTTACTCTAATGAGCCTGGGAATGTTTGATAACAGTAATGGCAATGTTCCTCCTGTTAAACCACAACAGGGATGTAAGAATATTAGGAAGTGACAAGTTGTTCCACATACAGGCCTGTTATACAGTCCTCTCATCAAAAGCAAGAGGCAGATTGCTAGAGTGTCAGAACAGACTAACAAAATATGACTGTATCAGGTTTTTTTTACCTTGATGAGAAGAAAAAAAACAAAACAGTAAAAATGGAAGGACCATTATGTCAAAGACAATGTCTCAAAACACGTTTTTGTGAGAAGTTATTGTACATCAACTATGTTACTGAAATAATTTACCTTTCCCTAGAAACCTAGGATTAGAAGGTCCAGTGCTTACTATGTACTGATGATCCACATGGTTGAACTTCAGAGACGCAGGCAGATATGTTTGGTGGCTGCAGATTTAAAGCTTCAGCTGGCAGGGAAATTATACACTTCTGCTTACCCTCTATGGAGTGCAGCCATCATATTTGCAGCCAAAAAATCTCCATTTGGAACGTGTGAGAAATACACACAAAGCTGCACAAACACTTCTGGACCACCTGAAGGATACTTGGAAAAAAGATCAGCCAATTATTCCAACTATATGTGCCCCTCTCTGCAAGCAAACTGGAGCTTCCCCACTTAACAGCCGTTTAAGAAGGAACAGCTCTGCTAAATTATGACCAGTGCCAGGAATTTGAATACAACATAAGAAAACCATACAAAACACAGCCTTCTGAGGTGACACTGTTAAGAATGTTTGAGAACTGTCAATCTTGAACAGAGGTTACGTCAGAATTCACCTGACAGAATCACAGAATCATTTAGGTTGGAATGAGTCCAGCCTAAAACCTCAGACTGCCAGGTCCAGGACTCAACCACATTCCCAAGTGCCACACCAACATCATCTTCTAAATATCTCCAAGGATGGTGACTCCACCATCTCCTCAGACAGTTCCAATGCTTGTCAACCCTTTCATGGAAGAAACTTTATCCAATATACAATCTAAACCTCCCTTGGTGCAACCTGAGGTCTTGCCTCTTGTCTTATCACTAATTACACGGCAAAAGAGATCCATCCCCACCTCATTACAACCTCCTTTCAGCCTCCTTTCCTCCAGACTAAACTCAACCCCAGTTCCCTCAGCTGCTCCACGTCGGACTTGTGCTCTAGAGTGTTCACCAGCTTCATCGCTCTTTGGATATGCTCCAGAACCTCAGTGTCTTTCTTGTAGTGAAAGGCTCAAACTGACCACAGTATTTCAGGTACAACTATGATCACTGTGAGAGGATTGTTGTTAACAGCACCACTACCTTTGTTTGGTGCTATGTGGTAGATGTACATTTTTTTTCCCCCTCACTAAAAAAAAAAGGTGCCAAATTCAGGAATTGCCATGAAGCACAAAGCAGCATCTGATCAAAGCTGACTTGATTCTCCTAGAGTTTTGATTTTTACACGTGGCAAATCCATCTATTTTTCCCCTAATTTTGCCATTCAACCATCTCTTTAGAAAGAAGAGCTCCTGCCATCAAGATGGTTCAGGTTTCTCACAACACTTCAGGTGGGGAAAAAAGAAAAGATGAAGAGAAGATGGAACACATGCAAATATTGCTATGTGTTCATCTCTTCAGCACTTGGATTTGAAAAACATTAGCAATCCTTAATTTTCACTGTTGGGTGAAAAAGAAAGTATATCTGTTCTGGCAAACTCTTCAGGCATTATGTGCTATTAAGTTCCATGAGCTTTTTCACTACTAAAAAGGGGAACCTAAAAAACATTTTTTAAAATAGAGATATTATTGAAACTCCAGTCTGACTGCATTCAGTTTCCACTAATAAAAGTCACATCCTATGGATATCACACTTTATAATACACTTGAACAAGTAAAACAGTTTAAGAGATGCATTCTTCCTACTTATTTCATGTGAAGTGCTTCTGAAAGAAGGCCAAAGCCAAGGTTACACATTTTATCTATACAGTATGTGACTAGTTAATAACTAAAATCCGATTGAAATGCTTTAAATACTTTAAAACTTAGAGCAGTTCAATTACTATTTAACACCTGAAAAATATACAGAAACGTCAATCTGACTGTTTTAAGTTTCCATTAATGAAGCTACAATCCATGGATCTTGTATTTTATAATGCATTTCAAAAGGATACTGAAGAGATCCATTAAGCTTTAAGAACCTAATCATTACACAGGAGTTCACGCTCTTGAAAAAAACCCAACCAGCTACAGAAACAAAGGTGTGAGATTGAAGCAGTTTGGCCACCACTCTGTAGCTCACTCAATTGCTGTTCACCTGGCAGGTATTAGATCTCTACCTGACAATACACTACTACTATTTCTCCTGAGTTGAAACAAAGGTTAAGGTATCAATACTGACACACAGAAAGTATGAGACATTAAGTTGTAGCTTTACTTAAGACAGTATAAAGTAAAAAGAAATATTTGAAAATTATTATACTCTTCTTAAATAAAATACTTCTAGTACACAGATATTCTTAGACCAAGAAGGCTGAAGCAATTTGAAATGGAAATATTTCCTGTCCACTCACTGCCAGTTTCTGTTCCCAGAGTGATATAACAGATGACATCCACTACAATAAATTCTTTTATTAACCATAAATTTGAGACTGCTTTAGGGATTTGAAGTGTTCAGTTTCATGCTGAAAAAATGTAATGTTATCCACAGACCATCAGCATGTGTAACAAAAACAGAGCCACAGGTTATGCAACTTTGATCAAATTATGAAAAAAAACCAACCTTTTGAATTGAAAAATACTTGAAGAGACATCTACAATAATTTTAACCTCTTCTTTTTCAGAGACACACTAACAGATTTTTTTTTCTGTAGGAAACAAGTACTTCTCACAAAAAGGTCTTTAAATAGAAAGCTAATACCATAAACAAGTTCCTTCCAGCAGCCATCTTATTTAAGAAGCCAGAACTGCAACCTAAGTTTGAAGAGTTTCAGCATTTAAATAGAGACTAAAAAGTTAAACTGGACCTGTACTTCTCTCAAACTTTTACCTGACTTCTTTTATCAAAGTTAAAACTGAATATATAAATAGCTAATGCTAAAACATTGAACAAGAAGATAAATGCGATACAGAACACAAAACCTTTTCAGTTTAATCCTTCATTTCTATTAAAATAAAATTATGTTTAAGTAGTAAATTGAGAAATAGATCCAAAGATCACCAAGTTTCACTTCCAGTACAAATCATAGCTTACAACACTGATGCTACTTGAACTTGATTGTAAAACAAACACGGAAACCATTGTTATCCCTGTTGCAACAAAATCTAACTGTACTGGGAAGGAGAGGGGAAATCATATCTGTAACTACATATCAACTTTACTCATACAAGCTTCCAAATAAACTACTGGAGTTTACATACTGGTAACTTCTGCAGTTGAATACAATATAATAAACAAGAACTAAAACACATACCAAATGTAACTTGGCTACAGCAAACAATAGTCATCCACATCTGCCAGCACTGTTAGATGATAACTGGGCATTATTCTAGTACTTATTTTGTGGCTTTGATTCCTTCATTTACTGAAAGAATGTAATAAAAAGAAAGTTCTGTCCTTGCAGCTCATTCTTTAGCAATCTGAATGTCCCATTTTCAAACCTCTGCATGACATTTCACGGCTAGTGGTCCTTATTGAAAGAGAACCCCAAAAGTGAATGGCATGATTAGTGAATTACTCTTACAAAGACAACTATATGGAGAAACCTAAGCTAACCCAACTTGTATTATTCTGACCTAATGAATAAAAGATAAAGGTTTTGCTTCCATTGATGTTCTGAAGAAGCATGGAATAACTACATTTCACGTGCTATGGGTCAGGCCAAGTTACATGTTTGTTTTGTCTTTTTGATTGTTACTGTAACATTTTTCTGTGGTTAAACTATTACTCCTGTCAGAAGGTAAAGATAGTTACATACCACCAACATAATTTGCTGAAAAAAAAATTAACAAAAACACAAAACTGTAACTATTTTGGAATAGATCATGCTACTGATTCTTTGAAAAGTATCTTAGCTAAATATTTCGTATTACACAACTGAAAAACCAAAACAGTAGATATTCATATACAGCAGAAGCATCAGACATCTGGCTCTACATGCCTTGCAAAGTAGTATCAGAAGGACTGAGATAAAATTGTGATGCAGTAAATAAAATCTAAGCTCCTTATAATAGAGAATACTCCTTAACTGTATTTGTTAACTACACAAATTTGCTCATGGGCAACGACATACGATGCTGTCTTCAGGGTAAGATAAGAAACAGCAGTTGTATAAGACCTAGGGGGTCATTCTGTAATTTCAGTGGTAATCTGTCCAAATTCCATTCACAAACTATAGGCTGAATAGTGAAGTCTCCCCCCTTCACGTTACAAATGAATACCTTTCATTTCCTGGCAGGAAGGCTTGTATAGCATTACCCTGCACACTGCATCCCACCACAGAATTGGCTGCATTTCAACAGATGCTGAAGTGACTTCTGAAACATTATTATCTTCTTTCTTAAGAAAAATTCACTGTTAAAATTAACAATCACATGAAAGATCTTGTAGAATTTCAACTTTCATATATGCTTATAGCTCTGCATGCTAACCTCAAACTCTTTTGATAAGATACTTAGTTTAAAGGTACCCAAATTAACACATCTCAAGGTTGGAATTTTAGAAGTAGAACCTGGAACATAGACTTAATCACAAAACTACTGTTGGGATTTCCTCACTCCCCTGTCCAGTCTTTCATGCTGTAGTTCATCACTTCTGAACATATACTTAACCTTACTTCATGAAGACTTCATTTTATCCTTGTCATTGAAATGATCCCAGTTGTGAAAAGATAAACTTTTTTAAAAAGGTATTATTTCCATTCAAATTGTTTCAATAATGGGATTTTCAATGCAGCTTACATACAGGTGTGTCACAACAGGTAGGGAGGGAAGGGCAAACAGCATCACCAAAGTGGGAGGAAGAAAAAGTGAAAATTCCCCTAACTAGCTTCACTGCTGAGTCAATATAAAATGTAACTACACCATGAGCCACAAAAGAGAGCAAATTCTATTGAAAGCTAACAGGAGTTGGGGTACTCCTTCTTCAGAATCCCACTCCTAGCTTCTAAGGATCTGCTCATACTTACAGGGTGAAGCTTAAATCACCATTTATGCTCCATATCTCTAAGACTTCAAGGGGAAGACCAGCAAGTTTTGCCAAAAAGGTCTGTCTTCAGCCACACTCCCTTACCACAGCGCATTTCAAGTTCATCCTGACACGGCTGTCTTTATGTGCACAGTAAATTCCACAACTCACTGGTTCCAACTTCCATCCTCTTTTTGTTGCTGCTGCCTGTGACTCTGCTGACTTCCAGACAGGAAGATAACGTTGATCCCCGTAAAACTGGAGTAATATGAAGCAGTGCACACTGGCTTTACAAGGGCTTTGAGACAAGATCCAGTCTAGTACCTGAGGAGCTGACAGGGGAAAGAGATGGAATTCTTCACTGTCTAAGCAGCTGAACCCAAAGTTCCTCTGGTACATTTTTTAAAAAACATCTATCCCTAAAGGCCTGTTTGTAAAGGAAACTACTATTGATGTCATGCACTATGATGTAACTTCATGTTGCACTACCTACTGTACAACAACACATTGAAAGGTTGTTCCAGGACACACCTATGCAACACTGGGATGGCAGATAGCTATTATCAATAAGTCTAAGCATCAGGTATCACTACAGTAGCAAACTGTTCTCCTTTGGGTCAGCCCTGAACCAAGCATCACTCCTCACTACCACAGCTGACCTCCTTCTAGTCTGTAGCAACTTGGCCCCAAGGTCATCTGGCTCCCAGAGCTGAGAAGATGTACTCAAAAATGCTCCAGGTGAGATGTCAATGTGGAAGTGAACTGCATTTTGACCTTGCACCTTAGTTGAGAAGGTAGTAATATTCCCATATACACACCAAAAAAAAGCAGCCAGAAGCATGCAAAGCACTGAACTTCTGCACAGAGAGCTGTCACACCTGTCAGTGCTCCGTCATCGCAAAGTCACTTAGGGTAGAAAAGAAAGACAAAATCCCATCAAAACAGAAGTCAAAGTTTTGCCACTTATTTTAACAGGTAGGATTCTAGCTCTTTAAACAAAACAAAACAAACCCAAGGAACAACAGAAGCAAAACCACTCAACAAAACTCTTAGTAATTGATGCTTAAAAGGAAAACAAACTGGAGTGTTGTTTCCACAGGTAGATGACAAAGAGACTTGCATATAGTGTATTTAAACCACTTCATAAACTAAAAAAGATGACTATCAGATGTCTCCACAGTGGCTTTTTTTAATACTTTCTCATTCTACACCAGTCACACCTGGAATACATATGTTTACCTGAGCAACTGATAGCTTCTAGTTTTAAGGATTTAGATCAATTTGTGTTTGGACCTAACCCTTCTCATATTATGCCCTCATACTAGCTAAACTGACTGCAGACATAATTATTACTTCTTTTATTTTTAAGAAAAATTCTCTTTCAGCATGTAAAATTGAAGTTCTTAATTGGCTTACTCTTTGAAACTTTATATGCAAATTGACACAGCTGAAAAACAAGTTGATTTTATAACGGTAGGGTGTATTTTAAGTGACAAAATTATGAGTTTGGAATTCCCCTGGAGGATTTAAATCCTCCATTTGAAAATACAATGCAAAATTAATTAGAAGATAGAGTTTGAGAAAAAAAAGTATTCTCACAAAGAGTTCTTAGAAAGGATCACCTTGAATGTGTTTGATGCTGAGGAAACGCCATAAGTTCTCTTCACACAAAAGCAGTCATCAACAGAGCACAACCAGATGTTAAGTTTTCTTTTCTTAGTTTCTGTAAACCTCTGTGACCTCCCTCAAATTAAAAAAAGGGAATAGCATTTTTAAAGCCACAGGAGCTATCATTAGTGAAGCATTCTAAGGATTTTCATGAATTCATAGCCAGCCAACCAGGAATTTTCCCACAGCCGTATACAAAAAAAGTCAGAGAAGTCACTGATTGCTTGGTTGGATTTCAATGTAGGCAGAAGTAAGTTCAGAAATACCTAGTCCCTCCCACTGATAGAAGAGAGAAGAACATAGGGAAGGTCAGAAATTAAAATCGAGGTCTGCCCACCAACCATGAGGAAAATCCAGCACTACCAAACTACAATGGGTGTAGAAATGGTTATTATATACAATTTTGTGAGGTAAAAGAATCAGATAGATGGATAGAAATGAATTATTATTGTCTTTAAGCACAGAACATGCATCTCCAAGCAGAGATGTGGGCCTTTCATCTCCTCCACATCACAGCCTCAAGACTTAGATTTAGATTGATGTTTAGTTGCCAGTGTAATGCCCACCATTTGTACCAACTTATGACCTGATAAACACGTTCAGTTGAAGCCCTTTGAACTCTGCATGCTCATTTGTCCCTTAGAATTTCTGACAAGCCAGGGTTCCAGCACAGAAGGAGCTTGTACTCTCGGTGTTAGATTATCAGAATACAAGCATTAGAGAAAACAGAACTCATGTCAACAGCATTTCCCTCGAAAACATGACAATAACCTCTGCATTACAGTAACACATTATGCTCTGTACAGCACTGATAAAGGAAAAGGCCAGGTACAGACTCAAAGACAGCTGGCTTGCAGACTCCATGCTGCCAACAAGAAGGTGCATCTGTCAACACAGAGGTCATCATTTCACAGCCACCACTGTACACTGTCAGGTCATCAAGCAATACAAATCCCATTCAGATCAGTCATGGACACACAACTATAATTCAGCTGAATTAACCAGGACAGACATTGTGATAGGACAATGCTACCTCTCACGTTTATTTGGGCACATTAGAATAAGCAGCATGAGTGATGTGCTGCAAAACCAAGACTTGTTGTCTTGACGAATAACAGCCTAAGACCAGATCCCTAACAGTAAGAAAAATAAAGGGTGCTCATGCACCTACAGCTTTAAACTTCAGAGACAACATGAAGAAAGATCATCACAAGCATCCAAGACTGCTGACATTTATTCAACATATTCAATATTCATTTATGTACTACTGATAGATTTTGACACTTTACTGCAAATGTTGCTCATTTGTCTTGTAGCCAGCATCAATGTGTTTTTCATGCAGTAAGTGAGCTATGTGGTCCTTTTCTTCCTATCTACCCTAGAAGTGCAAAAGGTCTTGATGGCTCTTTGAAGGTACAGTGCCCTGACAGTGAAATGAAAGAGTAAGTAACTGTTCTTTGGTCATCTAAAAGAAAGAAATCCCTACCCCTCACATTCTGTATCATGCACACCTATAAGCTGACATGTCCTTGTACTCTACATAAAGCTATTCAAAAGGTTTTGCTAGCCTAGATTCATCCTTAGTAGTCTTGCATTACCATGTGCTAAAATTAAGTACTAATATTTACTGATCTATAGTTCTTTATTTTAGCTTACAGTAACTTGCACTTCTGTAAAATATTTTTAATAATAAAGGGAGAAGAATGTAACAAAGATCCATGTATTTGATATAACTTCTATATGGTTTTTCTAGGTGTGATGTATTTATTCAGAATATTCACTTTTTAACATAAACCCAACACACGGCATAGAAATATCACCATTAACCTTAAGTTGTGGGGGAAAAAAATTCAAATACAGTTCATTATGCTGGTAACAGTATATATAAAAAGAAAGCAATATACTTAAAAATACAACCTATTTTTACTTTTAAAATTTAAAAATGATACTAAAGCTTAGCAGTCCTCTGGTAATACTTCACACTCCTCTTACCTTGTTTGCTTTTAAAACAAACACATGTTAAATTTATTGGTAAAATTTAGCCTTTGAGCAGAATTAAGCAGGCAAGTCCACATCAAAGCTTTGTTTCATCATCTTTAGGCTGATCTGTTGGAAGAGACACCTGGTCCTTATTAAACACCGGTTGAATGTTGCAGTTTTAATTAACATCCATGTTATATTAACATTACCGTATAATTAGCCAAAGAAATGCTAGTATCGTCTAATCATGATTGCTTAACATCTTTTCACCAGTGGACTATATTCATCTATTAAAGCAGAACTAACTCTTAAGTAAGTCTCAAGATTTTAAAACAACAGGTCTGATATGGTAATTATTCCACCTCTGCTTACTCAAAAGCGGATTTTGGAGTAAGGTAGGAAGTAGATTTCAGCATCTAAACTGTTGACAGACATGATCTAGAGAGGAAAGGAATCAAACCTGTAACAGTCCTAAGAGGCTATAGCTGCAGAAACCTTATGAAGCCAATGGCTTATGAATTAGCAACATATTAAGAGTCTCCACAAAGACAGAGGAAAAATATTGTTGATGCCTACCTGCATGACTGACCATACCTGTAAAGCCTTGCACTCAACCTGTTGCATTGTATCTAATCAGAGAAACATACTAAGCTTTAAGTTACCCGTCTAATCAATTCTGAAGTGCTATCACATTGTTCTATGTGACAGTGGAAAGAAATCTACTGAAAATTCAGAAAAAACAAAGGACACATAAGTGCTGCAGAGCTTTCAGCCAAGTCTGGAACTGTCTGTACATTAAAGAACTCTCTGATGGCAAACAGTAACACCTACCACTGTGCTTCATGTCTACTGCTCAAAAACCTTTAAATTTTTTAAATACAAGAGAAAACCTGACTTTTAAACTGCTGGACGGGGGAGAAGGATTTTAAACTCTGGTAAACCAGGTTTTTACAATTTTACAAAGTATTCTTCCTCCTGCCCTGGGAGGGATACTTGAGGAGAGAAATATAAGTACACAGCAGCATGAGCCTCAATAATAAGATAAGCAGAGCTTTCTGGTAGTGGAATGGTAAGAAATGGGGATTTTCAGAGTCTGTGCTATGAAAAAGAAATAGAATGCTCATTAAATAAAGAGCATAGAAAATTACTCAAGGAGTCTTTAAGGGGAGAATGCATGAGAACAGAGACCTCTAGTATGTCTGCCAAGCAGAGCAAAGGAAGGGAGAACTCCCTGCTGGGGGCAGGAGGGGAAGAGAGGTTTGCTAAAAATTGCATTATTTATTCTCTCTCACCATACAGTCTCATTAAATTTAAGTTCTATATTGAATACGGTTCAGTGCCAGGAACTTCAGAGGAATTAAACACATGAAAAAAAATTACCCATGTGAGTAGTGCCATTAGAATCTACAAAACGACAGTAAAGTATCTCATGTGTTTAACAACAAATAAATGATTTTGAAACATATATTCAAATCATCCACAAGGCCCAAGTCTGTCTTCTCTGTATACCTCACAGCTTGTTTACAGGATGAAAAAAATTCAGATACTACTTTTCCAGAATAGCTCCCCATGTGGACATCCTAGATTAAAAAAAAAAAAGACCTTCCAAGATTCATTTTTTCTGGATAAATGTATGCATATGATGTAGTAAGCCCATCTATATGGAAAGCTACTTTGCAACATTTCTCTGCTTGAAGCAAGTGTTCTACATCCATGAAAGAAACCCCAGACTTAGCAAAGTAAATCCAAATTCTAAACTCCTGGAGTCACTCGAATCACTGATAATTCCTAGCATCAGTAATGTTAAGTTACTCATCTTGATATTAACTCCTTTCCTGCTGCAGATGTAGGTTGGGTTTGCAAGACAAATGACAAAGTATTACTAGAGAAGGCAATTAATAGAGGTATATTAAAAACAAAACAAACCACAAATGGGAAAAAAAATAAATCACATGTAAATATTTCAGTTTTAAAAACATTAACTACTAAGAAAAGTTTCAGGAGCTATGAATCAAAGCATCCTCATCACATTCTTGTAACCATAGTGCAGTAATACGCACTCACCAAGTCAAGCTTTGACTGCCACAAATCGCTGAGGAAACTTAAAAGTGTAAATTGTAGAGTGAAAAAAAATGAGCATTTTGTGTATAAACATATCAAGATGGAAAGTAACACTTAAGTGTGGGAAGTGCACCACACATTCTGTTTTAGCAGAGAAAGATATCCAACACATGTACATACAAACATCCAGCCAGCTACATTTTATTTCTCCGTAGATTAAACAACTAGTAAAAACTAACTGGTACTTTTCTAGGTTGTTTATTTATGCTGTTGAGTTACCCCAATCCTACTGCTTCATTTAATGCCATCTAGACATTTTTACTTTATATAGAATGTTAAGATTTATTCATGCCCTTAACACAGATTAATTAGACACTACTTACAAATAACCTGCAATATGAATATCTACTTGAATGAGATGCAATTACTTCAGGGCTTGTGTCTTTTCAATCAGACAGTGTCCCTGCAGTGTTTAGAGTGGCAGAGGGGAAGTGGCCTGTGGTTAAACAGAGGAAATACCAAGGAATTTTAATAGAGCAAATAGTCTCTTTACTTCCTACAGGGTACTACTTCAAAGGCAGCCTTGCTCCAGAGCAGACAATGTGTTAGAGAGGCCATCAGTCATTTAATAGCATGTCAAGTCTACTCAAAACTTACACGCAGACCAAGATAAATACCACATAGCTGAGACAATGGGTACCATCCTGCAGTCATTACTCTAATAAATGCTGTCCTGTGCAGATTATGTAGGCAATCAAAAGCAAGATAAGTTATTACAAAATCAGATTATGAAATTGTAACTAAACAACCAGACAAGACATTTAATACATTGGCTAGGGAAGTTTGAACTTGAAGCTGAAAATATAATAGAAGCAGTAACTAGTACAATTACTTAAAAAGCTAAAATCTTACATTTGTTGTGAGCAATGAAGATGAAGGGAGTTTTATGCTTATTGGAAAGAGTGGAATTTGTACTGATCTACAAGTCAGTCAAAATAAATATATTAAAATAATTCACTGGGAAACACTCAGGTTTAATACACTCAATGACATTATTACATAAATAAAAATAAATCCAGTACAACCTGCATCTGCATATTGTTATAAACGTTAAAATACACCACCCAAGCATTATAAATTTTAATAGCAATTATTTACTTAATAGCTGATGCAAAACGTGACAGAAATACACACAGTGGTCGCTATGAGTCTGTGCAGTGTCCTGCCTATGTCTGGTGAAACATACAATATATAGAGCAAAAACTTCTGGTTTTCCTTAACTCTCAGTTAAAGAGAACTAATAGAAGAGTCCAAACATTCACCAGTTCCATTCAACACAAAGATTTAGGTCCTAAGCGTCATCTAAGTTTGTTTTTCCACACTCCTCTTACATATTTCCCAACACTTTCTAAACTGTGCCCTACGAACTTCTGAACCGTGTGTTGCAGTAACGTTCTCAAAGAGTCTGATCTGAAACCAAGGAAATCCTTAGTGACAGCCTAACAAAAAGGAAAAGCAATGAAAGTCACTTCTGTTCCCTCCAGTGCTCCTGGATCACCACGCTTAAGGCTACAGTTTTAAAGAGACATCTGGAGAAACGAGAGATAAAACACAAATCCTAAAACACACAATTCTAAAGTTATTCTAAAATATCCCACTCCAAAAAAAAAAAAGAATCGCAATGGAGGAAAGTGTCAGGAAAACACACCAGCAAGAGGAACAAAAGGCAAACACCAGTAACAAAACGTTTATCACCTTCCTCCCCCCCTTCCCCCTCCCGCAAATTTCCTACATCCTCTGTATAATGATCAGGCCTGGAGCTAAGACCCCCAAGCCGGCCTCGAGTCATTAAAATAACAAAGCCCAAGCGATCGCTTTTATCCTCCTGGCAGCGCAGGTCGCGGAGGAAAGGGCTGCGCGCAGGCGGTAACAGACCTGCCCAAGTGACTTCTTCACACTTGCGGGTTACAAGTTGCCTCCGTCCCCCAGGCGAGAAACTAATAAATATCCCTTGCCGGGAAATGCCAGCCTCTCTCCCGGCTGCAAATTACCTACCAGATGCAGAGCCCTGCCAACAGCTGGATTAGTTGCAGGAGAGGTTTTTGCCCCGCTCCCTCCCTGCACACCCCACCTGCACTGCCCACACCGCCCACAGCCCACGGGACACTACCCGAGCCCCACACTCGGAAAACTCTCAGCATCTCCCCGTCAACAACCACCGCTTGCCAAAAGCCCCCCGCTCCGCAAACACGCGTCCCGAGGAGGGGAAGGCACGCCGCGGCACCCCAGCGCTGCACTCACCCTCCCTCCGCAAGCCTCGGCCGCCGGCCCCCTCCTGCCGCCGGCTCCTCCGGCGGCCCCGAAACAGGCGACGAGCGTGAGGAGGAAGAAGCCGAACGCCAACCCGGGTGCCATGGTCTACAGCGAGCCGGCGGCAGCCACGGCGCACAGGCAGCGGGGCGGAGGGCGGCCGCGGCTGTGTGCATGCGCGCCGCCGGCCC
>WBNH01002077.1:0-90738 GCA_013401255.1 Urocolius indicus | reverse complement strand
GCCCCGGCCCCGGCCCCGGCTGCGCTCCGTTGTAGCTAACGGGGTTCGGTGGCCGCGGTTGTGCTTGGGGCCTCCCGCCCCTGGTGGCGCGTCTCTCGGTAAGTAACGGGGTGTAGGCAGCACCTGGTGCGCTTCACCCCATCCCACACCGCAGCGCCGGCCCCTGCGCTACCCTGCGGAGCTGGAGACCCTCCACAGTAACCCATGGATTCGCCGTGGCTTTATTTTGTTTGGTCAAGGGAGAAAAGTGAGGTGCCATTCGACTAACGGGACTGATCTTTATGGAACCACAGTGATACAGACCTAGTGCTGTGCAAGATAAGGGCCACGGGTCAAAGCTCGCTCAGAGCTTTTCCACAAGTGATGCATAATAAACTAAGAACGGCAAGCTAGGGCGATATACTACCATAGAATTTCAGCTCCATAAAATGCAATAGAAGTTGTAAGCAGTATCTATTTCAGCATTTTCAGTTGAAGTCTACAATTAATTTTATTACATAATATGACCAAAAGATTTTTCCTTGAAGGAAAATAAATCACGTTTCTAATGCATTTCAAACGCAAGCTGCTCTGAGATATCAGTGAATCAGACTAATTACAACTCTCCTGCCTAATTCTCAAAATCATATAAGAGACACAGAAAGCCAAAGCTCCTCTGAAGCAAAGAACCACAGTGAAATTTAGCTTGTAAAGGACTCCAGGCAGTTATTAGGTATATCTGCCTGCTCAGAGAACTGCTGACTTCAGTTTTAGGCCAGGTAGCTCAGTGCTTCATCATATGTCACTTTTACACACCACTTTCCTCCAATTGTTTATTTTTTTAAATTTTGATTTAAATACATTCTGTTGCTATGATTAATACTGGCCAAAACCATAATCCTACTGGGACAGACAAACCCATCAGTACTATAAAGACATAATGGTTTGGATCAGAATAGTATGTATGCAAAACCACCACTGAGCCTATCAGTTAAAAGGAAACATGACCAGTTGGTAATTTTTAAACTAGTGCTGGTTTTACAGCTATAGGATTTTCCATCCTTTGTGGCTAATGGCAAAGAAACTACAACAAAACTCTCTTAAACTGCTTGTTTAAGTTGATGAATCACAGTTCTCACACTCAGTTACCTTTGAAACAGGTTTGTGACTTCAGGACAGCCCTTCACTGAGATATCAAGCAAAATAAATTCTTGCCATTAAGCATTTTTCTAGCAGAAGTTGGAGATTAGGCTGTAGGTCTGTCAAGGCTCTGGGAAGAAGTGACCTTTACTCATGATCTCCATTTCCCCTGCAGGTTGGAATTCTGGGGAAGAAAAAAAAAAAAGGAAATGTTAAGGCTACTCAAGCTATAGGTGGAATTTCACTGATTTTATGATATTTTCAAACATCAAGTATATCCAAAACCAGAATGAAAGCTTAACACGTTTCTTCACTGTACATCATACACATCTATCTGGGCATTCTTGCTTCAATTTAAAAGAATCACAGAATGATAGGGGTTGGAAGGGACCTCTAAAGATCATCCAGCCCAAGCCCCTGTTCAAGCAGGTCCACCTAGATCAGGTCTCACAGGAACGTGTCGAGGTGGGCTTGGAAACTTCCAGAGAAGGAGCCTCCACACCTTCCCTGGGCAGCATGGGCCAGGGCTCCTTCACCTCAACAGCNCTCATGATCTCCATTTCCCCTGCAGGTTGGAATTCTGGGGAAGAAAAAAAAAAAAGGAAATGTTAAGGCTACTCAAGCTATAGGTGGAATTTCACTGATTTTATGATATTTTCAAACATCAAGTATATCCAAAACCAGAATGAAAGCTTAACACGTTTCTTCACTGTACATCATACACATCTATCTGGGCATTCTTGCTTCAATTTAAAAGAATCACAGAATGATAGGGGTTGGAAGGGACCTCTAAAGATCATCCAGCCCAAGCCCCTGTTCAAGCAGGTCCACCTAGATCAGGTCTCACAGGAACGTGTCGAGGTGGGCTTGGAAACTTCCAGAGAAGGAGCCTCCACACCTTCCCTGGGCAGCATGGGCCAGGGCTCCTTCACCTCAACAGCAAAGAAGTTTTTCCTCATGTTTATGTGAAACTTATTGTGTTTGACCTTTTGTCCATTCATTACCCATTACCTATCATCAGACACTACAGAAAAAAGTGTTGCCCCACACTTTTTCTTTGCTTTACTCAGAAGTGACAAAATAGGCTTGAAAACTATATAAGCTCTTTTTTAAATTCAAGTCATGCTGTATAAAAACTGTAACTCATGAGTACTATTATGTTTGAATCCATTACAGAGGACATAAGGCAACTCACTATTGTGCTAAAGAAAGGAAGACATACATACAATTTATTTACAGCACAATATCTGTGCTGACCTGTGACAAGCAGCGACCCCCTGTTGAACACATCTCCATTGATCTGCCCACACATCATCTTCTCACCTATGGGGAAATCTGTTTGGCATGTCCTGTCAACAGAGATGTAGACTGTTGGAGGAGCTAAAATTTTGAAGTGAGAACTAAGAGGAAAATCAGCTTTATCTGTGTTACTGATGCATTAGCCTACAATGATTGTAATACAAACAAAGATACAGAATGAAAAGGGATATTTCTTCAGTAGCAGAACTGAAGAATTCTCAGCTACCACTATACTGGCAGTACCTAGAAAGCACCAAAATGATCCATCTTCTTCACTGAGACCTTAAACTTAGTAGCACAAAGCCAAGATGTCATCTGACAAAATCAGCATTGATGCTCAGCATAAGCTAGTAACAAAATGACATCTGAAAAAAACGTGTCTACATCCTACCACCTTTTGAACAGGAATGAACTGACTGAATAGAGAAGTATTTCATACTTTGTATGCATTTAGACTAATTCCTACTGAAATCCCGTGTGGAAAAGGTCAGAGGAGAGGTGGACATCAAGTATTTTTAGCTAGATCCTCCAAAATGCTGGTAGCTAATGTAAGGGCAAAACTAGCTTTGGGGACTCTGCTTTCCTATAGGGCTCTTTTGTCCTTTTTTACAACAGTCTCTTGTTTCCAAATAGCACAGAATGCATAATATCCAGAAGTCATGGCTATCAGTATCATGCATTCTACAGCTGGTTCTGGTTGCCACTCCACTTTCTTGCTTAAAGCTATAAGACTTATTTTTTTACTTCCCCTTTCTGAACAGCTGTTCCCAGATGGAGGGGACAGTGAGAACTCAGCACTTCCTATAAGAACCATGAAAACTCACATCATAAAATGTTCTGGTCATATGTTTAAAAACTCCCCATCGATTTTTTTTTCTATCGCTCAGCAAAGATTCCTTCTTAGACTTGGAAGTTGTATTCTCCATCTATACTTCATATTTCTAACACTGAAATCTCTCCCAGGAGAAGCTGATCTTGACTGCAAAACAACTCACTTTGGGACCAGAAAGCAAACGTCATGCTTGTAGAAATATTCAGCTCAGTCAGACAATCATGACTACTGCAGTACCCCAGTATCACACTTCTGTTATAAACATCACTTGCTGTTAGGAAATGAGATTTACCCGTGGAATTAACCTCTCACATTAAAAGGAGCTAGAAAGACCTTCCAGTATCAGACCTTAAGAATGGAATTTGAAAGTGTGAAATGGAAGTGTTCACTCCCAGCAAGGGCATTAACTTTCCCACCAGTTTAAAGGGTCTCAAAAGTTCTACTCTGATGGAACCTTCCACATTATAACATGCCATAGTTTCAAAGGATCTTGCCAGGTTCAAGTGAAAAAGTATCAGCTGATAAGACATTGTGACCCAAAGCCATAAAATTGAACTGAAATTCAAATAAAATCTACCATTTGTTATAAACAATTATCTTCCTCAAGGTAACTGTGATTTATCATTGTGAGAAATGTGCCAAAAAATCATGAAAAACACCAAGTTCCAAGAGGAAGATCTGCACACAAGCTCAAGGCTAAACTGATAATTAGATTTGGAGCCAGGAAAGATTCTGCTCCTTAGTAAGACAGGAAAAGACCCCTGGCTTTTTATTTTAGTTTGCTGCTTTCTATAGACACACACTCTGCTTCTTAAGGTCATCCAGACATTACCAATGGGTGCTTAAAACAGTGTAGAGGCCATGGAGCCCAGATCCAGCCTCCAGAACAATTCCATCCAACTAGCTGCTTCTGTTTTGTGAGTGGACAAAGGCACAGAGTGGCATCTTGGCAGCCAACTGCTCCTGCTCTGCCCAGATGTTCATTGGTACTTTGGAGTAGCTGCTGCTGTGTCCAGATGGGCCTTGAAAGTGGAGTTACATGCCTGAATTCCACTTTGACATTGGCAGTCAGCACTTGTATATCCAGATGCCTTACATCAAGTCACAAGATAGAGTATCCAGTCCCTTGTGCTGAATAAACTAGGCCTTCGGGAATCCCATGTTGTGTACTAGCAGTAATATTCCTCTCCTGATGACTTTTTATGTCACACTGTCATGTTTGACCTTTTTTCTTTAAAATCTCAAGTCAATCTTCAGGCATTTGGGATGTTTTGAGGCTTGTGAGTTCACAGAGTAGGGAGTGAATGGTCTTGTGACCTTTCTGGATGACTTAATGTCTTCTACAGGAAATGGCACTTAATGACCAAGGAAGTTTTAGAGCTATATTCCTCAAGGCTCAAGTTAGCATCTCATGTAAAAATAAGTTATGGTGAAAAGGAACCGACTGAAATAAGCCAGTCATTATATGAAAATTACCTCTGATCACCATCAAAACAACAATTTTTCAGTAATCCATCGATGCAAATCTTCATCCCCAGACCTCACAGTTCTCTGTATTAGATACCAGCTCACCTGTTGTGCTGGCAGACAGAGTATGTCTGTTTAGTTTTGTATCTGTTTATTCCTAAGAAGATAATGAAGGAACAGCCACAGCTCAGTTCTCCAAGATGATTGAACTTGCTGATGTGCCACCAGATACACGCCTCCCTGCTCCAAAAGCTTGATGGATTGACTCACTCTGTGGCCACATGTCATTTCTCAGAAGAGAGGGAGCAGGGCAGGACTGTATCTTTCAGCAGCAGTCTTCTGTTACACTGGATTAGGTGTAATATGAAACTCTGCTTTTAGAGAAAAGTACATTTGTGATGCAAAGAAAATTTAAAACTGCATGGAAGAGTCATTTTTCAATACAAGTTCTGTTGAACTAGAAATATTCCTAACCAACAACTGTATCCCCAAAGTTAGGTTTATTATAGTCTTTAATTGAATAATTTTTAATGTGCAATTTTAAATTATTTTTTCTGCAATACAGGCATTTTGTCCTAATTAGTATTAAAAAAAAACAACTCAAGACCCTCACAATGCAGCTGGAATAAACACTACAAATATTAACAAAGTAACGCTTTCACAAAAGTTTCTCAGCTTTACTTCTGATCTCAACCCTTTCATATTACAGCACAATACTTTCCATCCAGACAGCTTGTCATTCTCCTTCGGCAGGGAAATATGGGAGAGGGGACTGAGAGAACAACCCTAACCTGATTTAACAGTCCATTCTGAAGTTCAACAGCATCCTGTGGCAATGTCTGCAAAATTAATCCTAGCACACTAAGGGACCCCTCACTGAGCATAACCTGTCTTAAACCCTTTTCCATTTAACTGAGGGAGAGCTATTTGCTCAAGCACTTCAGGCTGACATCATTTGTTATTCGAGGCCAAAAGGTAAGGGTAATTAAGGCTAAAGAAAATGTATTCAACATTTTTGTAATTAAAATGCGTAGAGACAATAGTAACAAGATACTGTTACAGAACAATAGAAACATGGCTGGAAGAGCTAAAAAAAAAATCTTAGTATTGTATAAGCATTATGGAGAAAGATTGGAAAGTATTTTGTCAATAGCACCTCATTCCACTCCCACTAAGGGAAGTACACAAACAAAAGAAAACAGGAAGGCTGAGAGCATCTGGAAATCGTAACCTTTGCTTGTGTGATAGATACGTAACAATATTTCAGAGAAGATTTAACAAATATTTTATAGAAGATTTACAAAAGAATCTACAGCAATTCTACAAGACTGGGCTAAGGGCTCTGTTAGGAATGACTGCTGTTGGTGGCAACCCTACCTCTAGACTCTTTTTATCTATGGTCTGGCAAATTCTTTTAAAACAAAGTCAGACACCAGGATTGAGTTAGCTGCTGATTGTTTGAAATTGTGAGACAAATATACAGATAGTAAGGGACTGTTCAAACACAATGAACAAGATTTGTTAATACTTCTATGAAATGCATGTTAATATGTTACAAAACATAATTGTTTGTTTCTAATTAGATGATGATAGTAACAATCACTGAAAACATCATTCCTACTAAACTGTAATTTGTGATAAAATTTACTGCCTTGGATCAGATATTTATAGAGGAAAGAAGAGAAAGATTGGACCAGTTTTCTCATTTAAGCAAGAATGTCTACAAGAAAAGGAGGTTTTCCATGTATTAACATGTCACAAAAATATCTAGCCATAGCCCACTGCATTCTAAGGTCAATGCTGATGCCTCTGTGGAATGCTTCCCTATGACTTCCTCTCTGTCAAAATGATTTAGAGCAGTTTGTAGTTATATTGTCAGATTGCCACATCCTATAGCATAGAATATGACGCTTTTCCAATTCCGAAGTGAAATACTTGCACTTCATTGCAAGTCTCACATCCAAATAGCTACCTGCTAACTTACACATATTTGGAACAAAGAGCTAATTGAAGTGGACATCAACATATTTTTAATATTTTACCCTGACTGAACACTTTGAAATGTAAGACAAACTATTAAGAAATGCTCAGTATTCAAACAGCATGAAGCCATTTCTTACTCTTCTAATGTGATAAAACAATGATAAATAGTCCGGTGGTAATAAGTATTGCTGCATGGCAAAGCTTTGCATTGTCAACATTGTATTTACTATCACAGAAAAATGATATCAATAGATTTTGTACCAGAAGCTATTCTCTGATTTACATTGTAAAGGGTGGGGTTTTTTGGAATTAAGTCCAGAGTAATAAAAATATTAAGTACCTACCAGTTCTCACGAGGTTCAGTTCAATATTGACCAATCAGAACTTTTGAAANAAAAAAAACAACTCAAGACCCTCACAATGCAGCTGGAATAAACACTACAAATATTAACAAAGTAACGCTTTCACAAAAGTTTCTCAGCTTTACTTCTGATCTCAACCCTTTCATATTACAGCACAATACTTTCCATCCAGACAGCTTGTCATTCTCCTTCGGCAGGGAAATATGGGAGAGGGGACTGAGAGAACAACCCTAACCTGATTTAACAGTCCATTCTGAAGTTCAACAGCATCCTGTGGCAATGTCTGCAAAATTAATCCTAGCACACTAAGGGACCCCTCACTGAGCATAACCTGTCTTAAACCCTTTTCCATTTAACTGAGGGAGAGCTATTTGCTCAAGCACTTCAGGCTGACATCATTTGTTATTCGAGGCCAAAAGGTAAGGGTAATTAAGGCTAAAGAAAATGTATTCAACATTTTTGTAATTAAAATGCGTAGAGACAATAGTAACAAGATACTGTTACAGAACAATAGAAACATGGCTGGAAGAGCTAAAAAAAAAATCTTAGTATTGTATAAGCATTATGGAGAAAGATTGGAAAGTATTTTGTCAATAGCACCTCATTCCACTCCCACTAAGGGAAGTACACAAACAAAAGAAAACAGGAAGGCTGAGAGCATCTGGAAATCGTAACCTTTGCTTGTGTGATAGATACGTAACAATATTTCAGAGAAGATTTAACAAATATTTTATAGAAGATTTACAAAAGAATCTACAGCAATTCTACAAGACTGGGCTAAGGGCTCTGTTAGGAATGACTGCTGTTGGTGGCAACCCTACCTCTAGACTCTTTTTATCTATGGTCTGGCAAATTCTTTTAAAACAAAGTCAGACACCAGGATTGAGTTAGCTGCTGATTGTTTGAAATTGTGAGACAAATATACAGATAGTAAGGGACTGTTCAAACACAATGAACAAGATTTGTTAATACTTCTATGAAATGCATGTTAATATGTTACAAAACATAATTGTTTGTTTCTAATTAGATGATGATAGTAACAATCACTGAAAACATCATTCCTACTAAACTGTAATTTGTGATAAAATTTACTGCCTTGGACCAGATATTTATAGAGGAAAGAAGAGAAAGATTGGACCAGTTTTCTCATTTAAGCAAGAATGTCTACAAGAAAAGGAGGTTTTCCATGTATTAACATGTCACAAAAATATCTAGCCATAGCCCACTGCATTCTAAGGTCAATGCTGATGCCTCTGTGGAATGCTTCCCTATGACTTCCTCTCTGTCAAAATGATTTAGAGCAGTTTGTAGTTATATTGTCAGATTGCCACATCCTATAGCATAGAATATGACGCTTTTCCAATTCCGAAGTGAAATACTTGCACTTCATTGCAAGTCTCACATCCAAATAGCTACCTGCTAACTTACACATATTTGGAACAAGAAAGAAATTGAAGTGGACATCAACATATTTTTAATATTTTACCCTGACTGAACACTTTGAAATGTAAGACAAACTATTAAGAAATGCTCAGTATTCAAACAGCATGAAGCCATTTCTTACTCTTCTAATGTGATAAAACAATGATAAATAGTCCGGTGGTAATAAGTATTGCTGCATGGCAAAGCTTTGCATTGTCAACATTGTATTTACTATCACAGAAAAATGATATCAATAGATTTTGTACCAGAAGCTATTCTCTGATTTACATTGTAAAGGGTGGGGTTTTTTGGAATTAAGTCCAGAGTAATAAAAATATTAAGTACCTACCAGTTCTCACGAGGTTCAGTTCAATATTGACCAATCAGAACTTTTGAAAACCAAGCCCTGTGTCAAGCATTTGTATGCATGTACAATATAAATTTGGTCATAAAGTTTGTACAAGAATTAAAATAAATAGTCACTTGCTGGCATTCTGTCTACCCACAGCCTAACTGATGACCACAGAATTCATTGAAGATTTAGAATTGTAATTATAAAATCTATCCACAAGAGGGCAAAATCAGCCCAGCATTTTTTAAGGGCATTTCAAATACAAACTCAGCACCGTTTCAAGATGCGAGAATTTAAAATTTCATTTGTTATGAAAAAGCAAAGTGTTTAGGATGAAGCTAATACACAGCCAACAATCTTAAATGCAGAATGTTTGATCTGCTAACCTCATTTCCTTAATGTGACGTCATTCATATAAACTGAATCTCAAGATATTTTGGAGTATTACTATGGCTGATGCAATACAATTCTAAATATTGAAAGATACACATTAATTTTCCTTTAATATATAAAACACAATTTGGTGACTTTTTTGCATACATATGCTTTTTTTTCTTCCCCTTACATATGCAATTTAAACATGGAAAACTCCCAAAATGTTACAGTGGTTAATAAACAGCATGCTGCCAAAACAGGTATTAGAAGAAATGACATTTGCTGCTTCTCCTAAACTCAACAAACAGAGATCAGTTTTCTATTTTGTTAGTCCATCTAAGAAGCAAAACGTTTAATGCTACTACCATGCCATGCTCAGACAGTACTTCACACTTTCTGAGATTCTCCTGATCTGGTCTAAGAAAGTGCTCCCCATGCCAGTATCAGCTTTGAGTGCTCAAAATATAAAGACCAATTTTCCACATTTTCTGTCTAACCCTTTCCCCTGCACATCACGCAAGTCAAGAGACTATTCCCTGATGAAGGAATGGAAGAGCCCTAGATCTCTTCAAGAGCCTTAGATTCCTCACCTTCACTAACAAACCTGTTTGCCCATTATGACCACATACACTTCCTTTGTAATGCAATCAGATGGGATCTCTTCCTCCCCCCACCTCCAACAAGATTTAGAACTGCCACCCACTCACATAGAATGATCCTCACAACTTTGTCTTTTTACTGTTCCATTATCAAAGAAGTATATGAGATATTTTAAATAGCTCTAATAAAACTAACTGAATATGATGAATCAAGATGAATCTATGACACTAATAACAGGACATGAGATCATAATTTAAGTCAGTCACCATTGCTCAAAAAGTGTATTTCAAACTAAAATACCTTGTATTTCCCATCTAAATATCTAATATTAATCCTTTTAAAACCAAGGGACAAAGATCATCAGCCTAACAACTGATAAAAAACCAAAAGGAAACCAAGGAATTTTTATATATATATAGATAGATAGATAGATATATAGATATATAGATATTACAATCAGTTCCTACAGAGCTTTGATTCCATGATTACCAGTTGACCCTGCAAGTTAATCTCAGCAGTTTAAAATCGGCTGAATTTCATGTTAGGTAAACTGAAGTTGTTTGCAAATTATTTAAGGCTACTTTTGAGCAAGTTTTTTGTTAAATCTAGTTACATAAATGCTGGATGGTTTTTAAAACATTATTTCCTTTCAATAGTGTTGGGAACACAGTGCTAATCTTCTTACATAAAACTATAAGAAGTCCTGGGTTTCATTGCTTTACAAGAATTTTCAATACAAACCTTTGAACAACTAGAAAAATGTAGAGATACCCACACACACCAGGAAAAGTATAACATATATTTTGCTAGTGTGTCAGCTTCTTACTTGTAAGCACAGTTTTAATCAATTAATTGCAAATTCAAACGTTTCAGGTGACAATTTAATGAATGGTGTTCTAAACCTGGGCTTTCAATGTTAAACATTGGTAATTTAAAGACTTAAGTTTCAAACTGTGCCTTAATGTATTCTGCTAATAATAATAATAATATAATGGCACCTGGGAAGAATTGGCTCTTTGGTAGAAATTCATTTGAACCTGATTTTACCCCATGAGCACAGTTAGTCTTTTTTGGACAGCATTGGGCATTGCTGAAGTTTGTGGTTAGCAAACACATTTAAGATAGAGATGTTAATTAAGAGAAGAACATCAAGTTAAAGCAAATAATTATGCAGCCCAGCATCTGATTAGGGTCACAGGCACTAAACTTATTTCAGGAAAGCACTGCTAGAATGTTTGTGCCATTCACAGTCAATGGCAGGAGCCCATTAATCAGCCTTACCCTAGCCTCAGTTGTAGCTGTTGATGGATGCTGACATAACAGCTTGCCAGTACTGAGTCTTATAACCAGCCTTGCTTTTTGCTGGAACAGTTTTTCACTATCCTAGTAAACTTGTCAGTTTATCACAGAGTCAAACGATCACTGGAGCCAATGCAAGGAAACATGACTGGAAGCAAAGAAGGTTGTGGCTTCACAAAGCTTAAATCAGAACAAAAAACAACCAGACTGAGATTTTCCTGATCATAGTTCTGAAGGGTAGACAGACAATCAGAAATACTGCAAGGCAAAGCATGCAAAACTGAAGCAGGAGCAGATTTGCACTATTGTTATTTGGGCTGTCTGTGTCTAGACAGATAACACAGCATATGAAATGTATTACCAAGACAGCCCAGAAGGCCGCATATTATCAGGAAGTACAAGATCAGAAAATCCTGGTAAGTCCAGGCTAGTATTTTTTAAGATGGAAAAAATGCAAAGTCAAACGTTCTCCTTTCAATTGTTGATGCATGTACTTAGTGGAGAACACAGCTAAGCCAAGATGAAGCAAATCATGCCATCACGCCATTAAACATTTTGCCCCTCAGCACTATGTTCCACTTTCTTAGTACCTTACACCAATCATCCTTCTGGTAACATTTGCTAATTGAGAGCTGGATACCAGGGCTGGTGCTATTATTATTCTGTTGCTATTCTACTCCTTTTCTTAAACTGCTTTGTCAGACTTCTGTCACTTGAGACAAGTTTCATTCCAAGAGACATTAGGTGTATTTAGGTATTTGCCAGATAATAGAATAAGGTTCTTAGGCATCAATCTGTACAGATTAGTCTAATCTGTTGCTGCTGGAAACCTTGTTTCTAGCAGTAGACAATAGTTTCAAATTACCTGCAAAAAGGTTAAGGTATGGGTAATAAATGTTTTGAGGTGAGAAGAAAAACAAAGTAGAACTCATGCATTCCCAATATTGTCATCACCTTTACCAGATCAGGTAGGTGTCAGAACTGAGATTCTAATTTCTCTAAATAGTTTTCCTAATGGATTTGGCTCCATTTAAATTGCTTTCTGGATGCTCTCTTAAGTATTTTTGAATGCAGGATACAACAGAAGTTCAGTTCCTAATGTTAATTCCCGAATCCAACAAAGCTTGAATAATTACTTTTCCATTTGAATAGAAGTTTGCTATTTTCACACTAAAACAGGATTTCTAGGAGCAAAGTCAAACAAGTCAAGATGTTAAGGTTCTTATAAAAGTGAAGGCAATGAGCCCAGAAGTAAAAACACAAAATGAAAAATACCTGTAGCCTGGTTAAAGAGTAATGCAACTTTTCAGTACTATTTCCTCAGAAAATGTAGAAATAGTTTTTATTTAAACTCTTACATCTGAAGTTGTTTCTTTCATCCCTTTTCTCAAACTTGCCTTTGATTTTGTAAGATAGCAGGTATCATGGATACAAGCATCGAGAAAGGAAGAGCAATACTTTGTTGATGATATAACAGCTGTGCTGTTACCTTGTGAAATCCCAGACTAACTGCATTTTACAATACCTTGCAAACATTTAGCAAAGCTATATGGAATCATCCATTGTTATAACTGAAATGTATAGACCTGTCCTAAGAAAGAACACAAACTGAAGGAAAAGCAGAGCATATTAGAAGAGATGTGGGCATCAAAAATTGTCTCAAAGCAGTAGAGGCAGGTCTTGAAAACTCTTAACACCAACCTCTTCTAGAGTCTTTACACTACATTGAAAGTAACATGAAAAAAACCCCCATCTGTTGCCTTTTTATTATTATTAAACAAGAAAGTGCAAGTGATGAAGAGTCTAACTGTATTTGCACTACTAAAACACAAGAATCTATGAATTTTTTTCATCCCTTTTTTGCTATTTACATTTAGCCTATATTAACAATGATTCACTGATGACTTCTGTCCTGGGTGTCCAAACTGACTTCCTTGAAGCTGAGTGTCAGACTGCTAATGAGCTTTGTGGCTAAGGCGTGGAGGTTGAAGACTTGGGCTCAAATTCTTCCTCCAGTAAATATCAAAGTAGTTTTCATAAAGCAAAATGGTTTCCACTAGAAATCTGGAAACCAAAATCATAGCTCAATGTCCAGGCACTCTTTCCATATGGGATAGTGTGATATATACTATTGAATTAAACAAAAGCAATTTGAATGTCCTAGGCATAATTGTTTCTTCCTAGTTTTCAGAATTTTTCTTTGTGTTCTTTAAAAAAAAAAAGAAGATAAAATGATTCAGGACATTTTTTTTGATTACTGTTAATATTATTTTGGTTCAAATTGAACCTCTTTTTTCAAGTCAGATGGGTGGGAAAAACAATTTAAAAAGCTTTATGTCTAAATTATTTAGGGTTTAGTGGTTCTTTCAGATCTACATGTTAAAATATCATTTAAAGGCAGTGCCTCTGCTGAATCCTCAGACTAACATGAGTTTTTGTATTTACAGCTGGGCTGATGTAGAATGTATTTCTAATAAGACACACAGACTGAAGTGTCACTGAAGGACATCAGGACTTCAGTTAAGTGCTCAAAGCTCTGCTCAATGAGGAACAGGATAAACCCATACTTTCCTACATCATGGCCATGAAGAGTTGTGGGTTTTCTTGGGGAGGGAGGGGAGCTGTTTGTTTTTAAATAAGGCTCTTACGCATATTGACTTCAGGCTGTGCATCAAGTATGAGGATATTTAACCTTCATGTACTATTTGATAAAAATAGGTAGCAGTGGTATGGATATCTGGCCTGTTCCCAGCTGAATTGAGCCTTTGAAATGCTACATTCTGTCACTAAAAGAAAATAGGACAACTTCTGTAACTGGAACACCTATAATGACAAGAGAGGAGATACACAAGTTGAAGTATTAAATATGCAAACATCCTAAATTATCAAAATATTACCTTAACCAATTGTTCAGCCTGAACAGAGAGTTGATATGACTTTAAAAAATACAAATATGTTCTTTATGACAACTATCATACTCTTCATAAATGACCTATTTAAACTCCAATGTAATGCACAATCTGGTTCAGGCAGCAAAACCTATTTCACATATTGAGTATTTCAGACTTCAAACAGACATTGTTTAAACACCACGAAGCTTTGTTAAGTTTTTAATTAAGCCGCAGTAATTCATATTAACTGATAACCTTGTGCAACATAGGGGTCAGATTTTTTTCAACTGCAAAAATATCTAAACTTTTCTGAAAATAATTATTTTTAGAAGTTCTCTTTTCCCACAAGCAGTTGGTTATAATCATACTTCAAGTATTTACAGTTTATTTCCATTAAAATTATGATAAACTTTCAAATCTGGGGATAAAATCTTAATTAATATATCATCAGTACTTCATGAAAGTTACAAAAATTCCAATCCTCCTTCACATTCTATTGCAGTGCCATAACAGCAAATCATCCTTTTTACTCAAGCAGGTCGGAGGTAAAAGTATTTTTAACCGTTAGAAACTGAGATTCTCGGTGGGATCTTTTCAGTTTTGCGCGACGGTTCTGGAACCAGATCTAAAATGGAAAGAAAAGGGATGCTTCTCAGAAATGCAGCACCGTAAGCAGAACATGCTTTGAAACTTCATCAGACAACTTTACAGTGCTTCATGTAATGACAGAGTAGTTTAGATGTTGAATACAAATTCCAAATCTGCAGATGATGGCATGCAGCACTCTGCAATAATTTTAACATTGCAGAAATAGAAAAGAATACCCCAGCTTAACTGGAAAGTGAGGATCAGCTTCACTGTAATTCATGTAATAACTAACGTTCACTGACATTGAATCAGACCATGGAAGATCCTGGAGCATCTGGAATTCACACACAAATCTGAAGGTGTTATTTCTATAGCATGTAATACTTGCACCAGAAGCTTAATAAACCTTCAGGTGATGCCCAAATCCTTATGTTTATGGTATGCTTATCACATTGGACTATCAGGAAATCAGTAATTAAAATCCCCGAGGAGATTTGACTTTGGGTCAGATGAAGATAGGTTTAAACACTGCTTTAACACATGCATGCTCTACTAACAAGTTTCACAAAATACTTTGACATTCAGAAAAACTATTTCAATATTAGTTTCAAATTTGTTTTTCAAATATAGTGACAAGCACGATATAAACATGATTTTAGATGTGGAAGCAAATGATGGAAGTTCTGCACATGATAACTAGAGATTAACAGAGCAGACAACATGCAAACATTACAGTGATGAATACCTCACTAACACTATGGAGGAAGGTTTAAGATTTTAGAAGCAATTCAATGGTTTCCATTTCACAAGTCACAGAAGGCATCCAACAAGTAAAAATGTACATCATTTTAAACTGACAAAACTGAAGTTACTGCTACTGCTATGAAACTACCTGTTTATATAACAATAGAGTATATAGTGGTAGAATTACAGAAAAGTTCAAATAAATTTTTCATTACCTGGATCCTGTCTTCATCTAACTCTAATTTGCGAGCGAGCTCTTCTCTAATATCAATGCCAGGGTAGGAGTTCATTTTAAAAACATTTTCCAAGACTTCAATCTGAGGAGAGTAAAGCACACTTGTTGAATAGTTATCACTACACTCATGGTGGTAATAAAGCAAATAAATACAAAAAGTAGTTTAATTTGACCAACAAGAGACTTCTGAGCAGTGTTTGCAAAACTATGATTTCATGCATAAACACCAGTTTGCTGAAATTAGCATCATTACTGTTAATGTACACTGGTTCCTGGTAATGGTCTAGTGGTTGTCAGGGCTAGGACAAAGGCTGGACTCATGATCTTAAATATCTCTTCCAGCTGAAACAATTGTATGATTCTATAAGCACATGATACTGAAATAGTCAGCTGTTCATAGGCTTCTACCAACATTTTACTAAACTACATTGTTATTCATTTATTAAACGCTGAGAAAAATCCCTACCTGGTTTCTAGTGAATGCAGTTCTTGGTCTTCTACCCCTGTACCAGCTCAATTCTCGTTTGAATGATAGCCTTTCAGTGACTGAAAAGTATTTTTCACATTTCAAGACTTTTTCTTCTTGCACTGGATTACTGTTGGCATGAAATAATGGATTTTCATAGCAAACAACAGGGATTTGCAGGTGGGGATTACTGTCATCGCCTAAAACTAGAAAAAGCAAGGAAACATGACCTTCAGTTTACTGCTTCTCAGTAGAAACAGGAAAATATGTACAAGAGTAAAACCATAGGAGGTTATAAAAGATCTCTTCCATTACCCAAATCGGTGCATGCATCCGTCCACGGTCTGTGGGGTTTCACAGCTGGAATACTATCTTTTTTCTTCTCTGGTCCCAAAATACTTTCGATGGAAAACGAGCACCGCGTGGTTTTATTTTCTACAAAAGCAGATGCTTTGTGTGGATTTTGAGGCGCTGCATTAGCTGCACACGGACACGGACTTGCCATGCTTTCCCCTTTAGCCAGCATAGCATCTATACTGTACTTGCATCTCTCCAAAAGTCCTCCTTATAACTGTGTTGACAAGGGGGTTGGATTTGCCACGTCATTAATTAAAATCTTTTATTAGAAAGTTTTAGCATGTCAATGAAAACTCTCCCACCAAGAGGCACGAGGAGTTAATTGTTTATTTGTTTGCAAGTAATTAGCAACTAATGGTGACACTAGGGGGGCCACCAAGAGGGACAAAGAGTGTTATCTCTCCTAACCAGAACATCGACTTAACTTTCTCAAAAGAAACTATGCACAAATATAGTACTTCTCTTTTATTTGAAATCATTAATGTATAAAATCAGGTTTTTTACAAACTTTATACTCTAATGGACTCCACTTACCTAAACATAACAGCATGATAAGAAACCAGTCAAGGAATAAGTAATCTCATTTAAGTGAATTTCCTTCCAAGGAAATTTTTAAAATAATCTCTTAATGCTATTAGGGTAATCCCGAGGAAAATGCCTCTGGTTTTTCATATGCATATGTAACGGTGAACGTGGTCAATAAAACAACAATAGCTTTTGGCATAAGGCACTGTGCAGTGGGTTGGCAATGTTGTCAAAGCTCAGTGTAATTGCCTTCCAAGTGCCTGGATTAGTTCACAGGAACAGTTGCACCAACTATTTTAAATAATTCATGCCTTCATTTTTTCTTATTAAAATAACTCTGTTGTAGCTTTTTTGAAACATACCATATGTGAAATTTCCTCATAATTCTTTACAACATAAACACAAAAGTACTAGAAGCAGTACACTCAAATTCACTGGTTTAAAACACCTTTTTACTGCTTCTTATTCTTCCTTCCTTGTAGATTTATAACCAATAGAAATGTATTTAAATCCTACAGAGCAAACACTTAAAATGACCCAAAATCACGAGCAACTGGGAGGTAAAGGTTTAGCAATGAAGTTCAAAGTTTGACAATGGAATTCTGATTTCATTCATTGTAAAGAAAATACTGACTCTAATGCATTTTTTATTCAAGCTTATCTGTCAGCCACACAGCAGTTTACATGTCATATATTCAAAACCAGCTTTTCATTCAAGATAACCTCTCTACAGAGATTCCTCCTTTTCTTATTTTTGGGCAAAGCATTGTTTTACAACAAAAAATTAAAACAATCTATTAATTTCACGATGCAAAAGTTACTCCTCTTCAATAAAACTTTTAATTTGGAGCACACGAGCATACGGGATTCTGTGCTTTTAGAGGAAAAATCTGGCCTTCTACTTTTTCCTCATTTTACCATTTTCTCAGAGTACTTTATTCTTTGTAATCAGTCACACTCACACAGCTAAGAATTACTATTAAGGTAATAAACAGCACTTCCACTTTGCTTTGCTGTACATTTGTAAACAACCCAAGACTAATATTTAGGAATAGTCAAAAGCAGGGTAATTGCAAAGGAAATGGCAGTACTGTGCTGAGGGAGATTCAACAGAGAAAAATGTATATGTGGCTTTATCAGAAGGACAGGACATTCACCTGAAGAATTATGGCTTTCTGGACTGACTCTGTGTTGTGCAATGGGACTGTTGTCAAACCAAACTATCAGAAAGTGAGACAATTCAAGAAGATGTCTTTCCAAGGACAACATATCAGAACGTATAAATGGAACTTGAAGTGGCAGTAAAAGAACTGCAATGAGTACCAGCAAGTTGAGCTTCAACCATCATTTAACAGCCTCAGGAACCACCAAGTGCAGCCATACAAAAACCCCACAAACATTTTTGTATGAAAACACTGCTTGCTGAAGTATTTGGTCAGTGGGAAGCAATGTTAAGCAAAGACCTTACAGCCCTTTGTGTTTCAGTACAGCTGTTCACAAGGCCACCTATGACCTTAACAATGCAACAAGAGTCCTTTCCTTGACTGCAGAGAGTTAATTTGAGTATTCAGACTTCACAAGGTCACAGAGTAGATGCTCACACTATGCTCTCCAGTTTATAAGAAACTCAGTGAAATTGAAACATCATGTATCTAAGAGACTTCTAAAATACTAATACGGCTTCACATCACGTTTTATAAAAATTTCACAAGAAAAGAGAAATAATTCCAGAGATGTTTATCCAGAGATAAACATCTGCATTATATAGAAATTTCATTATGTCCCTGCAAGGGTTTAAGGTCAAGCTGGACAGGGCCTGGAACAACTTCATCCAATGAAAAAGGTGCCAAAGGAGTGTTGGAACTAAATGATATTTAAAGAGACTTTCCAACCCCAACCATTCTACGATTCTAAACCAATCTATACGTAGAGCTAAATCTACTGGAAAGTCTGGCTGAAGGTGTAGCGTTGAAATGTTGCTACACTTCTGTGAAGAAAAGCTTGCTTACTTGTAGAAGAAATTTGTTATCAAGATAAACAGTCAACAAGGCTTTTTATAAGAAAAGGGCAGAAAAACTTTTAGATTCAAGGATATCTGGCAGTAAAGAAACAGATTAAATTTCTAGGAATTCCCACTACAAGTGTACACAGGCCTTGAGCTTTCACTTAAAATGTATTTGGCTTTTTATAAATGATCAATACTTCCACCGCAACCCGTATGAAATCACCTATAGAGTTTTAGCCAAATACCATTGTAGGGACAATTTAGAACAACACAGCAAACATTAAATTGAAAATCCTATGTAATCAATCACTGCTCCTTGCATATGCAAATCCAATCCTTTCACAGCATTACTTACCTGATGAGGCAGCAAACTAATCTCCCTTTCAGATTTTGCAGGACTGTTTTTGCTCAGGGACAGTTGAGCCCATCTCTTTAGTAGATGAAGCTCTGATTTTACAGAGCTGTGAAGCCTTTAAGGACACAGCTGAAGAGACCACATGAAGAATTCTTGCCGGCTTTGGTCCGAAACTCAAATGTGGCTACCTTTTGCTAGTCTCACCTGCTGCTACTTCACTGCCAGGTCACATTTCACAATAGCCCGTAGATGTTTCTAGCATTTTTAAATGTATAAATGGTATATACACGGCATTCTTGATTACTTATCACATTAAAAAAATATTGCCTTTCATCTCACCTTCCCATAGGTTCTTTACCTCACTGCACCAGTATTTCTCCACCTGAGATACTCTGCCTTTCCAGTATGTTGTGAACACGAATAACAAAGATTATGCTCAAAGACAACTTCAAAAGTCTGAGGTATTCTTAGGCAAGAATACTACAAACTGTTAACAACAATTTTTATGAAACATAACTAAAAGCAGTTAGTTATTTCTTGGCTGAGGTAAAAGCTGTTTTGACCTGGGGAGATTAAGAGAACACAGACAAATTTAAGGTAAATCCAAGGGTGACGCCAGCAAAAATCTCAGAAACTGTGTTAAACTCGGGGTAAACATCCAAGTAAACCCTACCTTGTCCAGACAGCTGCTTTCACCCCTCAGCAAGAAGCAAAATGTTTTGTCCATTAGCTGACACATCTGGAATCCACTAGAGTCCTTGGCTGTTCATGTCCCTGTTTACACAATGCCAAGTGTTAACCACCCACATTTTTAAGGCCTTTTAACAAATATTTTGCATAAAAAATTCAAAAAAAGCCAAACAAACCAAACAATGCCACAAATCTCAAAACTCGAAAGAATAAATCACACCCTAACAAAAAGCCTACAACACTGAAAAAATTCTGGCTCTAAAACCACACTTATTAGAGGGTTCAGTGGAGTTCTTAAGATTCCCTACTATCAAAACTCACAGATATGACAGCAACAGGCATCTCAAGTAAAACTTTCGGATGCCTTGTAAAAAATGTACACAAAAGGTAAGAACAAGAGCAGTAAGGTCTAGCAGAAGGCTTCAATGTAAGGAATCTATTGAAAAAAAGCTTACTGCTAATTCAAAGAAGCCCTGGTGTAATAGAAAATTATTACAAAGGATCCCTCTTGCTACTAAATCCCAATGAATCATTGAACCAAATTGCTAAGATCAAGAGAGACAAGAAAATTTTTATGCTATGTGTCAGTTGGGATACCAAAGCACACTTCTACAAATTGATGATGATGGTTGGTATTTTGGGGTTTTTTTTCTCTACCAAACATTTAATTCCCAAAGAGCTGTTCTCTATTCAGAGCAGCTCTGTCACAGCTGTTAATTTACAAAGCCAGCTAAACCCAATTCCATTTAAAGTCACTGCCTTCCTGAATTCTGCTAAGGACTTGCACATCTTACAGTACAAAACATAGAGCATTTCTTGAAAATGACCACTGTAAAACTTTGCCACAAGGTAACTGATCTCAAAACCACAAAGCTGTTTGTATATATTTAGGTGTAAACAAATGCTAGTGTTCAGTCACATAATTACACATACAAGATGTAGTCTTTAAAATACCTTGTAAGTGAACTCTCTACTATTAGCCTCATATGACAAGGAAAAAGAGAAGTGGTGTGACTTGCTTCAATTAGGTGAGTCACAGGCAGAGCTGGTAAATGAACCAACTGAACTGAGTTGTAATTTTGACATTTCTCACATCTAACAAAAATAAAACCCAAAACAAGCTAAAAAAAGCCCGAGCTCAAAAATCTTTACTTGTTTGTAACTTGAGTATTTTCCTTTATCTGTGTTAAAAGGTGAAATGTGATCTGAAAAAAAAAAAAAACATAAAGAAAGGTCTCCATAACCAGATTGCACAATAATCATTGGGTCTGTTGGAGGACTTTGTGTGCTTTTTAATCTGGTTTCATATGTTCGCCTGTCTCAAAAAATGCAAAACCAACAAGGGAACAGCCTCTTTTTTTCTTTTTAAATCTTCAATAATAAATGTAAATCAATAAAATACGTAAATCTAAAAAGTTAGCAATCATCTATTAAAATGTAGAAACTAAATACCAGGTAATGTCTGAGCTGAAACAGCCTGTAAACTCAAATATGATGGACAACTTGGCTTTACTTTATGAAAAAGCAAGAATTTTATGTAGCCTTTTGCTTGACACATAGTACATGTTAACTGGGTATATATAATATAATGAAAGGAAATTTAGAGGGATATTCTCAGTTAGCACTTTGTACATACTCAACCTGTACTCTTATAACATTAACTGCTCAACTTGTAACAATATATTCAAAACCTGCAAACCCTCTAAGTAGTTGTAAGCATTTAAAATTGGCCACCAAATTAAAGCACCAAGCTTATACAGTCAAGGTAAGCAGCTCATTAAAACTGACGATAATCTTGCTTCTGAAGGTGAAAAATTGTGCTCAGCAGTGATTTTGGCTTTTTAAGGCGCAAGCAGGAAAGTCAGGTTCCCAGCTGAAGCTGTTACTTGATAACTAGTATCAGGCACTGGAAATGGAAACATTTTCTTGATAAAAGCCCTGGAGGCGGATGGGGAAAGGCAGGACAGGGGAGACTTCTCAAAGGGATGCTTGAGGTTAACATCAAAGGAGCACGAAAGATGTTTTCATCGCGACAAGGACACAACAGCCTTGGTCCCACTGCGGTTGTGACCCCTGAGTTAAGTCTGTTCCGAGGCAGCAGTACCCAGAGTAGACAGGTCCCAGATACCCAACAACGAGCGTCCGACCGCACAGGGTGTCTTTTCCCCAGCAACGTCTCTTGAGCATCCTCATCAGTCCCGGGCACCCTGGTCGTGCCGCCTCAGCGTGGAAACGTCCCTTTCCGCTTCTGCTCCCCACTCACCTCCCCGCGCTGGGGCGAAGCTCCCTCTTCTCCCTTCGCTCATGTTAGCGAGGGGGGAGGCGGCGGCGCGAAGGGCGCGTGACTGTGACTGACTGTGGCCGCGGCGCCAGAGCGCTCGCGCTCGCCCCCGCGGACGCGCGACACAGCCCCACGCGCGCGGGTGGGAGAAGAGCTGCTCCCGCTGCCCAATAAGAAGCGAAACGGGCGGCGCGGCAGTACCAATAGGCAAGCACAGCGATGGGCGGCCGGGCGGGACATCCGGCGCGGGGGCGGCCGTGTTGTGGCTGGGCAGGAGGGGAGCGGTGCGGTGCGGTGCGGTGCGGTGCGGAGCGGTGCGGGAGCTGCAGCGGAGTCAGCCCCGGCGGCCGCCATGCCCGGCATCGACAAACTCCCCATCGAGGAGACGCTGGAAGACAGCCCCCAGGTAAGGAAGGCAAAGCGCAGGCCGAGGAGTGGAGAGCAGATCGGCCCCAGCCCGTGGACGCCCGGGCCTAACGCTGCTCCCCCCCCACCCCCATTCCCTCGGGGAGGCGCGGCCGGGAGGGAGGAGGGAGCGTCCCGGGCAGTGGGGATGGGAAGGTGCCCTCCCCCTGCTCCCGCGCCTGTGGCAGGGGCTCGGGGCTGTCAGCTGCGGCCGTTCTCACGTGGCGCCTCCCCCCTCGCACCGCCGCTCTCCCTCTCGGACGTCCCGCGGGTTGATGCTCTGGGTGTGAAGCTGCGAGCTCGGTAACGATTTTCCGGAGGTGCTGTGAGTCTCTGATGGGGCATCGGGGCAGTAGCTTGCTCAGGCTCCCGCAGGGACAGTCATCGTTTGTTTTGGAGACTTCGTGTTGGGAAAATCCCTCTTTGCTTCTCAAGGCGGTTTTTGTTATCGTTGTCTTTTACTAAAAAGGCTTTAAAAGCGGTTAATGGATGAGGTTATGATGAGCTAACGCTGTGAGTAGATGGGCAACGCGTGGTGTTGCGAGGCCTCCCGTTGCTCTGACACCTTCGCTTCCAGTTCTGGGGCTTGACCTCTGTCAGTGGTGCCGTATGTTGGCGTTTCTTTCATGCTGCTGTATAGCAGGAGATGCTTTATTCAATTGCACAGCTTTCTCTTGCTGGCAGCAACAACAGCAAGTACTTTGTACTGCTTTTCCTAGATGAAAGGGAAAAGTTTTGTGTATATTTTCCTTTATTGCAGCCTTTTGAATTGGGATCCTTGTTTTACCGCTTTGTTCACGTAGATGAGCACAGCTTCCTAAATTGTAAAAGTGTATTAGTTGGTAGTTTTGATTTCTTAACCCTTGGAAGAGAAACTTTGACTTGACAGTCATATACATCAACTGGAGGGATGACTTAAAAACAGCAACAGAAGGTGGGCATGCAGAAAGTGTACGTTGCTTGCTGAAGGACATTGCCCCGTATAGCTCAACTACTAGATGGTAGAGAAGATCTAGCCCGTAGTATGGTCGGTGACTCAGAGAATAAACCTGATGTACCCTTGTGAAGAGGAAATTGTTTGAAATCGACTAGCAAAGCCCAGCTCAGTGCTATGAGTTTGACGTGCTTTAATAGATTTGTCATTATCTTCTTCTAATTTAGGTTACATCTTTCAGTCAACCTATTTCGGATTAATTCTGGCTAACCACCTCTTAGAAGAATGTAACAAGGACTCTGTAATTTTCTGTTACATTTGTCTGTTTCTGTTAGTTTGAAAATGGCAAGAAAAGCTGCTTGCAGAAACCTTGCTTTTTTAGGAGTTGCCATAACTTTCTGACTGATGTGTTCATGCTGCAGTATTGAAAAAGGTCATCAGCCTAGGTAATTGTTAATGCTGAACAAGGTGCTGGAGTTTTGCACCTTTAGACATGTTTCAGACACAAACGTTAAAATATATAAACATCATATCAGACTTCATCTGCATCTGAGGGAGGGAGAGGCTTTTTTTTAAATGGCAAAACCCATTCATTTCCTCACGTTGCAGGATAAACATCTAACCACCAGTGCTTTTAGACATAAACCAAGTGCCAGGTTTACCTTGTGTTTTGCTATGCAAAGCAGTGCAATTTAACTATTAACTTAGGACATACATTATATACATACTTGGTGTTTATATTATGAGAGAGTTTCTGCTCAGACTTAATTGCATTCCCAAAGCATTGCCCAATGAAAAAGCCAAGAGATTTGATAGTGCAGGCTGTATCTTATGTCTCCTACACTACTATACATACAATGACACAGAATGTGTAACTGACTTCTAATGAGGTGGTTTCTTTGTTCATTGGTAGTTTCCAGTGTACCTGCTCATATCTGTGGGTTGAAAGCATCTTAAAGAACATGCCAAGTTATGCCAAGTTTTACTAGAGACACGAGTAAACAGTTCCTCTGTTTTTTTTCATAAGTAATAGTCTGCCATAACTTGTTTACAGTTTGAGGTTATTTTCTTTCCATCAGTATCATGCAATGTTCATTTGAAGGCTGGACATCAATAACTGGTATTTTTACAATAAGACATAAACATGTTTTAATTCTACCATATTCGCTTTTAAAGAGTAGGCATCATGTATTATACTTACAAGATTTTCTTTTAAAGTTACAAGTTCAGGTTTATTTATGTTTGGGTCTAAAACTCATGAATATATAATTCAGTAGTTATGGTACTATGTAATGTTTTTTCTACATTCTTTCATGTGTATTTCCTTCAGTGGGAGAGTCTCAGCTATTAGGATGACACAACATGTTGCCACACCCAACAAACATTTGAGTTCTCCACCTCTTTCCTCCTCTACCCCTCTTTTTGCCATTATTTTATAAACTAGAGCCACAATTGAAGTGATTTATTGTGTGATGATGCTCTGACATTATATTTCTTTTATATTTAAGTATCTTGTAGGCATTATATGGTATGATAATAATTGTGAGATGATAAGGTATCTAATTCAGGTTCAATGAAAAGAATTCAGGTTCATGTAAAAAGAATGGTCGAATAATATACTTTGTACACATTGAATATATAGTCCTTGATTATCATTAAGGGCAGAAAAGAGCTGAAGAAGACCTCTGTGCTTCAAAGGGAGATGGACTAGAGTATAAAGCATTTCAAGACAAGTCTTTGACGTAGCAAGAACTCCTAATAATAAAACCCCTACAATTTTTTGTTTCAGTGGAGGCAAGCTATTCGTTATCCTTGTGGTGAGGAGTAGCATTGCTTCCAAGTGCAAAAAGGATGCAAGAACAGCGAGTCAGCATCTCATTTAAGCTTAAGGGCAAATTATGCCTGAGCAATCTGATTGCTGTCTGCTTCTGTGTCAGTCATTTCATCATAGGGAAGAGCAGTGGGTGTCATATACCTTCAGTTAAGCAAGGATTCTGACATGGTATCTGGTAACATTCTTCTGGCCAAAACGGAGAGGTATCACTCTGAGCTGTGTGGAAAAACTGGATGGATAGCTGGGTTTTAAAGGGTAGTGATCAGTGTTTTGATGTCTGAGAGGTGGGCAGTGACACAAAGGCTGATTTTCAGATGTTTACTCTTGAGTACCTTCGTCAGTGATGAGGACAGTGCAATGGATATCTTTAAAATTCCCTGGCATGCAACAGGTACCATTCCTGTAAGCAGTATTGGAGGGTTTATAAACTTCTCACTAATGAAACCAGAAACAATGCTATCTAAGTTGAAAATGCTGTTATATTTCAATACTACTTTCTAACTTGACATGTTAGTGTTTTGGCTGTTTTATTTTTACAGACCCGGTCTTTGCTGGGAGTCTTTGAAGAAGATGCTGCTGCAATTTCCAATTACATCAATCAGTTATTTCAAGCCATGCACAGAATATATGATGCACAGGTAGTGTTAATGAAAATCTTGAATACATCATCAAGCTTTTGAACCAAATGTCACATTTCTTACTTTAAAAAAAAAATTATCACAAGCAATATTTTGTTTAAAATTCCACATTCTTTAGCTGTGGAATATAAGTAAAAAAAGAATTAAATAGTTGGTTTTTTGTGTGTTAGGGAGTGGTAAAGACTTTCCTTTACAAATAACAAATTCCTAACATTCAGTAACTAGGGCAGCTAATTTGAAATAATAAAGTGCAAATATGGAGTGCATAAGATGAAAGAATTAGCGCACGTAGTAGAGCTGTGAACTTGGTATTTGTAAACACTGATTATCTGTAACTAATAATGTTACAGAAATGGAAGGGCAGGATGCTTAGGTTTTCAGAAAATCTTTGATCAGATTTAAAGTTCTGTGCCTGTAAAAGTTTCCTCTTCAAATATATAATTTTAAAATATTAATTTAAATTGGAAATATCAAGCTTGGGTTTCTGTTGACTTTTGATTTTGTTTGTTTTTTAAATCAGAATGAATTAAGTGCAGCAACTCATCTGACCTCAAAGCTTCTGAAGGAATATGAGAAACAGGTACTGTGTAAATCATTGTTATCTTTGTGTGGTCAGGACTATGTATTTTTGCAGTTTTTTATCTCCCAGAGGACACTGTTGAATGTATTTAGGTTTGGTCCAGATAAAAGGAACTCTTGTAGTTGGTGGCTTGGATTTTTGCCAAAGGATCTACTATCTTCCTGTTAGTTCTTCCAACTAAAACAGAATGAAGTTCCTCTTACCATGATGAATATTACTGAGTTGTGAAGTATTTTACTTTTTGATCAGTGTTTTGGGGGTTGCTTAGGGGGATGTTGGTGTTTCATCTTTGTTTTAGAAACCAGTTTACTCGAGTGATTTAGTTTTACAAGTCACAAAGAGATTGCACAGCAGTCTCCATTTAACAACCATAATTTGCTCTTATTGTGAGAATGATTCCATCTCTGAAACCACAGATTGTGGAATCCATAACTTTCTGCACTGGTAGCCTGCTCCGGGAAGTTTCCTATTTGTAGCTATACTGCTGGAATCTCTTTTCCGAGGTGCGTGTTAAAACCACAAAGTTGCTTCCTTAAGTGAGGCTGGCACTCTGCATCCTCCTGCTCCACCTCATGAGGTGAATTGGAAAAACAACTATTTACAGATGATTTTGGATTGATGAGCCTCTCTAGAGGGGTGAGATGACACTGTATTTTTCAAAATAATGGAATACCTAATAAATTTGTAGACATGAGTAACAGAGGTTTGTGACTGACAGAGAACAATGCAAACAACATGCTTCCTTTTGTTTCCTTTTAGCGTTTCCCGCTAGGGGGAGATGATGAAGTTATGACTTCCACTCTACAGCAGTTTGCAAAAGTGATAGATGAGGCAAGTACTCGTGTTTGTTTCATTTACTTTGCTATTGTCAAGTATAGACTTTTACTTGCTTTATTATTCCAGCCTTTTTCAAGACAGGAGGTACAGAAATGGCTCTAATTTGTTAATAGAGTAACCACTGTGTATTGCAGGGGATATTTAAAGTTAAATAACCTGAAGGTGAATCAGTTGTGCAAAATGATATATATTAGGGAGAAATAATGTAGTTTAACTTACTGTAGATACAGCCAAAAAACCATTACAGAATGGGAGTTAGAAGCTATTTTGACTTTTAGATCCCTGACTGACAAAGGAATCTCCTGCTGTCTGTGTTAGAGACAGAGCCTGACTCTTCAGAGAGACAATGTAGCACCTTTAACATCTGAATCAATCATTTTTTTTCTGTGATCCCTCTGTTTTACTTCTAATGTGACTTAAACAGCATTTTGAGAGGAAGAACACATTTATTCTGTCTCTAACCTGTGAAAGATATGCTGTGATCTATCTGGAGGGAAGCTGGAGACATAAACTGACCAGTGATTGAAATGTATGAGACCATCTTCTGACATGATACAGTGACAGAAAAAAATTGGGCAAGTAGGAACAAACGATAAACTTTAAAGGTCTCCTATAAAAGCTGGTGATGACATGAGGAACCTAGAAAATAGATGCCAAAAAAAGAAGGTGCAAAATTATGAGAGTTGTAAATGTCATCTTTGAGTGAAACTGATGTCAACCTAGATTGAATTGATTTGGTTTGGTTTGTTCTCGGCACTGATTTCCTAAAATTACCTTTTACAGCTCAGCTCTTGCCATGCAGTGCTTTCAACCCAACTTGCAGATGCAATGATGTTTCCTATTACCCAGTTCAAAGAAAGGGATCTAAAAGGTAGAGTCCTTGAACAAATACTGTTTTTATCAACAGCGGCAAGAATAAAAACATAGCATTTAATCACTGTATCTTCTATTTCACTAAATACCATTTGCCACTTACTTTTCAGCTCTCAAAAGTATGCATCTAATTATTTCTATTTATGAGTGTTACAGTTGAAGAAGTTTATTACCTTTTCAATGAAAACATTACTTACCTTTTATTCAAGATGAAAATTTTTCAGTTACTGTAAACATAAGGAAAGAATAATTTTCAATGAATGGATATGTTTAGGAAGTATTTGTATGTACTGTAACACCATGCCATCAATGTAATGGCTGGACTAAACTCAAAAGGCAAAGTGCCAAAGTTGCAGTACTTATTAAGATGCGCTAAGGTGGTTCTTCAATGCTGCTGCTAATGTAAGTGCTTCTTACATCCACACATAAGATACTTCCAACTTCTTGTTTTTGGGAGAGCTGTATCTTACTCTGCCTTGTCTAAAATTATATATGATGTGTCTGGTTATGAGAGATTTGACTCCAGATGCTAAAGTGGATAGTCTGATGTGGCAAATGGGCTTCAAATATTAATTTTAAGGGTGAAAACCAAAATAGCATGGATATTGTTGGCAATTTATGTAAAGTTTTCCCAAGCTTTTTTGTCTTTGCTTTACCATGAAGTTGAACATAGTTTTCTGCTTGTTTATGTGACACAAAAGCACAATCATCATCAGAACAAGTGCTAAGTATTGTACTGCTTTCTGTTCACTGACAGAGTGAATAATGAATAACCATCTAGACCATTACTAGTTTGAGGTAGGAGGAATAACAAAGTGTTTGGGGCTTTCCTCTGATCCAGTGTTACTTCCCCATCTCCTGTACATCTTCCCCAGCTCCGACCAGAACTATAGTTGACACATTTGTATTAATGATGACTTTCAAAGTCTTTTGAAATTAAGTTCCTCCTTAAGTTATTATAGTGCAGTACCTTTTGGGGAGAAGTGGGAGAGCCACACAAATGATACTCAGGCCCTAAGTAGGAGCAGACTTTCCTAGGCACACAGTGCATGTGCTGGTAACATGGTATGGTGCAAGGTGTCAAGTAGTGAAACATTCAATGAGAGACTTTTATATTATGTTACATTAAGAACAATTTACTAAATTGTGATCTGTTGTTTTGTAGAGATACTAACTCTAAAAGAAGTTTTCCAAATTGCAAGCAATGGTAAGTATAAAATACTTCACATTACAGATATTACAAGGTGATACATTCACTAGTTTTCAGAGTAAATCATTTGCAAGGCTTAAAGTGACTAATAAAGGTGTCACAGTTTTTCAGTGATACTTAGGCACCCAGCTTTCTTTGGGTCACTTGTAAAATCCTTCTTTGTGTACTGAAGTGTTAAGGCAAATTGACAGTATTGATCTTTTTTACTAGACTTAAAATGTATGTAGATTTATTAATTAATTTCAAAGTATGTTACCAAAATTACTAAAACCAGTAAGGTGCTAGCTTACTTCTTAAAGTCAAGAGTGGATTAATAAACAAGATTTACCTCCCTAAAATTAGTTTGGTAGTTCTCTTTCCTGATGTCAGAAGTTACCTTTTTTAGCTAGTTCTACTATATGCTCATGGAGACCGTGTTCTTTAAGTAAGGATGCTGCTTCTCTCAATGTCAATTGCTTCATAGCTTTAGAAGCACAAAGGACACAGGTTTTCATAATAGAAGGTTGTCTCTACTTATGGAAAGTTTCTATCTTAGATGAATATTAAATATTTAGGGAATTTTGTAACCATGTAGCCATATTTGCATCCGGTTAGGATTTTTCTTCAGCCCAAATATTTGTTCCTGCCTGTTTGTAATTATTAAACTGCTACAATTTCTAAAGGTTTTACTGTGACAGAACTTTGCATTCAGCTGGTTGTGCAAGACACACTGATGTAAAACATTTTCTGCTGTTACCTAAGTCATTAATTTATCAAAATGGTAATAAATTCTTTCTTCTTTGCTTAGACCATGATGCTGCTATTACCAGATACAGTCGGTTGTCAAAAAGAAGGGAAAATGAAAAGGTTTGTAAAACAAAATACTTAAAATATTTAGAGGAGATGGGAATTAATTTTCATCTAATATATGTATTTACGATGGAAGACAATGTATGCCAGATTCCACCTTAAGTTTGATAGTTTATGTTTTAGCAGTTTGCCTCAGAACAGAAAAGCAGTTTTCCCCTATACATGCCTACCTTGTGGCACTGCCAGTGCTCTAGGATTAAGATTGTGATACTATATTAAGTTTATTTTTGTAAAGAAATAACTACACTCTGCAGGGAGAAAAGAATGCTGAATTTGTTTTTCATGCATCATGTATAAACTAGAGAAATGGAACTGTAAGGTAAAATATACAATTTCTGATGATAGTGGGTGGAACATTACCCTGGTGTTTTCTTATGCTGGCTATAAATCTGTCCAGAAGGTGTGTGATGAATACCAAGTCTAAAACATTCCTTTTCTTCCCCCCCTGTGTCTTTTTAGATCAAATCTGAAGTTACAGAAGATGTATATACTTCGAGGAAAAAACAGCATCAGACTATGATGCATTATTTCTGTGCATTAAATACTCTTCAGTATAAAAAGAAAATTGCTATGCTAGAACCCTTGCTAGGATACATGCAAGCTCAGGTAATTTCAGATTCTGAAAGCTGTAGGTCTGAAAGAAGATTTCAAAATACTTCATGAAGGTTGATGTACTGAAATCCGTTGGAAGACCTCCTTTTGCAGTCCAAGGAAACCACTGGAGAAGTCATACCCCATGCTCATCCTTGTTGCTGGCATAGCTCCTACTGTGGATGCTGTCATTAGCTGGCACTAGTCATTGCCCACTCAGTGTATGAATCTCATGGTGACATGCCACTGCCATCAGAGACTCTTTTAGGAAAATCTGTGTGGCAAATAGAAAGGTGTAATACTACCCAAAAACTCAGATGAGTATATTTAATGCATTACCAGCATTTTCGTTGCTGGGTCCTTTTTTCTACTTGCCCACTCATGGGGCTCACTAATTCCTGTTCTCAGACTTCAAGTGGCTAAACTCAGTGTAGATGTGGCTGTATTTCTGGACCAACGTGGAGTGTCAGTTCAGGGTCTGCAGTTAAAGGCTGGCCCTGGACAAGTCTTCACAGGTGTCCCCTCCCCTATGCCCCTAAATAACCCCACCTACAACAAAACAGTTACCAGACTATTGAACTTGAAAAAATAAAGAGATACCTTGAGATCACAGAAAGATCAAACCTTGCTTCTCCTCCAGGGCAGTTTCTGCATATTTCTCTGTTTCCTCCAGGTGACTGCACACATCCTCATGACACAATGAAATCTCACTGCAGTGTCAGCATCCACCTTCACTTGCAGACAAAAACATTCATTCAGCTACTTGTATTGAGAGGCTTTGGTGGGAATGAGGGAGGAAACTAGATTTCTCTGAGAAACTTGAACTTCCTATTGTTTCATCTGTTAATTGTCAATACCTTTTTACTGATGACAAAATTCTCCCTTTTGTTTTTTTAAAGATAAGTTTTTTTAAAATGGGTTCAGAAAATCTTACTGAGCAATTGGAAGAGTTTTTGACCAATATTGGCACAAGTGTACAGAAGTAAGTTCTTTTTGTGTTGGATTTTGAACTATTATCAAAACATTGCCTTTTTCTGTTTCTATTTACTTGTTAGTAACACCTCATCTTCTTTAGTGTTCGCAGGGAGATGGAGTGTGAAGTAGAAAACATGCAACAAACTATAGAGGACTTGGAAGTAGCTAGTGATCCACTGTATTTGCCTGATCCTGACACAACAAAATTTCCTGTTCATAGAAATCTAACCCGGAAGGCTGGCTATCTCAATGCAAGGAAGTAAGGCTAACTTGTTACTTCAGAATGCTTTAATATTTAATCTTGGGAAAGGAAAGCCAAGAAAGTATACAGTTGGTTTTTTTTTTATCTTAGCTATGCTGATTTTATATACTTAGTTCAATAAGTCACATTAGAGGTATTCTGTTTCTTCCTTTGGGCTCCTTCACTTAATTAACTTCATTGTTACACTGATACAGTGTTATTCAGATTCAAAGCATAGTTATCCTGATTTTAGTCTGGTTTTGCCTAGTTCGACATAAAAAAGGAAAGTTTTATTGGAGTGTAATTTCACTTATGCCTTCTTATTCTAAATTGTTTCATATAAGAAAGCAATTAGTATTATTTGATGTAGTCTTTGCCCAGCAATAGGTTTAGCATGAAAAAAACAACATGTGGACTGAGACTTAATTTAGCTGTAAAGCTAACCAAAAACAGGGGAAAACAATTTTCTTGCTTAGCCAGATGGTTTGTTCCAAGTGATTTTTTTTCAGCTCAGTTGAACTCGTAATCTGCTAACTAAGAACCACTTTTTATCTTCTAGTAAGACAGGGCTGGTATCTTCCAGTTGGGATAGACAGTTTTACTTCACTCAAGGTGGAAATCTGATGAGTCAGGCAAGAGGTGATGTTGCTGGAGGACTTGTTATGGACATAGACAACTGTTCTGTAATGGCTGTGGACTGTGAAGACAGACGGTACTGTTTCCAGATAACATCTTTTGATGGCAAAAAGTAAGTACTCTTACACTGCTGTTACCTGTAGGTAACACTGGACTCGTGAATTGAGAAAAGAAAAAATGGTCTACGGGGTATCTAGAAGAAAAATCTGGGATGTCTTTTCAGCTTCATAATATCTAGGGGTTTGTTTATAAGCTTTATAATGTAGCTGAGTGGTATTTCAGAATAAAATTACTAGAATTGGTTTACAGTCACGTATTCATGTTGTGAGTGCTGAAGTATTACATGGGCACATGAAATGAAAATACATCTTTTCCCCCGGCCCAATTAAATGTTGACTGCACTCAGCACATGCACAGAATCTTCAGCTGTTCTAAACTTGTTGTGTAGTGTAGAAACATGAAAATGGAGTTTTCTGTCTCAATGTATTTGTCAGGCATTTGAAAGAGACAAAATTGTCCTTTCCGTTCTCTTCTTTCAGGTCTTCAATCCTACAGGCAGAGAGTAAAAAAGATTATGAAGAGGTAAGCTTATAGGAGGTTTGGATGGAGTCCAGTGACTTATCTGTTGTGTAGAAGGAATACATTTGTAACAATAGTGGGAATGATCATTGTATGTTCTCTAGGTGGTAAGCTGTGAGATTTCTGACTCCTGTCCATAACGAGAGGTTTGAGGAAATCTGAAAAAATATTCCCAAATCCTAGAGAAAATCCTAGAGAAAATCATGCAGTTACAGTTTGACCTTTAGTTAGATTACAATATATTTTTCAATTAAAATTTTACATTATAACGTGCAGTATGCAGACAGCAGTGAATTTAATGACAAGATGGGTATGCACAATACTGGTTTGGCTCCTTGAAGTTAGGAGGAAGTGGAAAAAGTGCTGAAACTAACCAACTCAGGTATTTAATCACGTTAGTTAAAAAAAACTATGAAAAAATAATATTTTTTTCCTCTCTTTTTCAGTGGATATGCACCATAAACAACATATCTAAACAGATCTATCTAAGTGAAAACCCTGAGGTAACTTTACTAAAATTTATGTTAAGACACGGCTATGCACAAAATGAAAGAGATCAACTGTATCTAATTGAATTAAGCTAAGTGCTTCCTACATATAAGCTTTTCATGGTATGAAAGCATACAGTCCATTGTGTCCATCTAAATGCTTATCTAGAAAGCAGTAAAAAGGTATTACTTTTATATTTGGTGTAACTTTTTGACATCTTCAAGATCTTGTATTTTGTATATGATACTTAGTTTCCAACTAATGTGATAACTATTTGGATGGGTACACTTAATGTCTACTAGAGAGAAAGTTATGTGGCTTTGGAAGAGTTAAAAATAGATTTGTTTGATGTAGGGAAATTGGGTAAGTCCAGTGATGTCATTTATATGATTTATATTTATATAATAAATTCATATTGATGCAAACTGGCAATGGTGACTTTTACCTGCTAAATCAAGGGAATTGGCCCAAGTTGGCCTAAGGCACATGTTCTGATGAATAGACAGCTTTGTGCTGGCATAAACGGGAACAGTACCTATACATTGATGACAGTGTGTGCATTTACACCTGAATGTTGATGTCTTCTCCTCACCTCTCAATGACTTCATAGTAATTCTCATTTTCTTAGTCATACACTTAGATAAAATGTTGCCTCTTCATTGTTTTGTCTCCTGCACCTTCCCTCTCCAAAAATCCTTTTTCTCAAAGGACTTTCACTGTTGGCTTTAGTCCTTGAAGTAAAACCATCAACATAAAGACTTCAGAATTAGTGATTTCAATGACAACACTAAAATGGATTTCTTCAACTGTAAATAGTCCAGTATTTGCTGAAATAACATGTTACATAGTCTTTACTTGCTAGTTGTTCATGTCTTCGTTTTTCAGAAACATTGAAGTGTTCCCAAAATTCAAGTGCAGACTTCTCAGTCTTCAAGCTTTTTAGTTAGTAGTTGAGGACTGCATTTCTCAAAAGAGTTTTCTTTCTCTTCCTGGCTACATTTACTTGTTTTGTCAGACTCGACATTGGACTGTTTCTCTATTGTTGTGTTTTACTAAAGTTCACAGTATGATAAAGCAAGTGCATTCATTTAAATTTAGGAAGTGAACAGCAGGAGATGTGTTGCAAGTTGTAAGAAACTAGTACAACTATGTTAGTGAAAATTTAGGAATGTATGATTCTCAGAAAGGGTTGAGAATTCTAACTCCTGTCAGTTGCATATTAATAAAATGTAAATCTTCAAGCTTATTTTGAGGAAAATGCTCTCAGGTTTTTGGTGTTGTTTTTTTTTTACTGCAGGAAATTGCTGCACGTGTCAATCAGTCAGCTCTGGAGGCTGTTACTCCATCTCCTTCCTTTCAGCAGAGGCATGAGAGCATGCGGCCAGCTGTGTAAGTCACTTCAGTAAATGTCATTTGAAAAGCACATCTGTAAAGAGAATCCTGGATAAAGTTCCAGAAAAAAATATCACACCAACACTTTCTCTGTTCAGAAAGGATAGGACAGAGAAGAAGTTATTTAACTTGCCTTTTCACCACTGTTTGGCATACGCTGTTACAAATCCAGATTTCCAGCTTACTGGACAGTTCTGTTGCTGTCATCATATGTCTGGTTTGTTGTATGAGTACACAATAAGATTTTTCTTAATGCATCTGACACTTGGAAGCAGACCTCAGATTGTTTTAATGTCAATATATAGTCACATGTGAAATAGAATAAAATCTGATGCAGTTATTAATTCAAGTAGTAAGTTCATCTTCAGGTTTTTAGTTTTTGTTTTGTTTTACATCTAAGCTTTGTAATATTGTATTGATCTCCCATATGGTTTAATTTATTATCAACCAACCTGAAACTAAGGTAACTACATTTTGATTTTTTTGTTTTGTTTTAGCCCATCTCGTCCTCCTGCAGCTCGTACTGGCAGCACAGGGTCCCTGGGATCCGAATCAGCAGCTTTATCGGCACTTTCCTTGGATTCACTTGTTGCCCCTGACACTCCTATACAATTTGACATAATATCTCCAGTTAGTGAAGATCTGCCTGGTCAAGCAAAATCTTCAGGGCAATCGGGCAGGTAGGAAATGTAGAGACAGAAAAAGATTCCTAAGTTAATGTTATTAATTGAAAACAAACAAACAAGAAAGCCATGTTTAGGCTGCAGCTCCAAAACACACATTGCCTTTGCCCTGACTCCTGTCACAAAAATTGCCAGTGAAGCAAACCAGATGTTAAAATTAAGTAGAGTTGTAAAAAAATGGCTTAATTACATGCACTAGATTCAAGGTGTAGTTTCCTACGTAGCAGCAGCTTCTTTTGCTTTTAACACTTAATGCTTTCATTTAATGATTTCATTTTTTTGGTTTCACAAGTATTTTCCTTTCCTATTGCTTGCTCACCCAGCAGCTTGGGTTGTTTCCTCTTGGAAACTCAAGAGAAATTTGGTAGCCCTGCCTCCAGGTGATGATGGCATATGATGACACTCTTCTTAACCTGAAAGGTGAGTGAAAATGATCTAGGCTTCTAGAGTATTCTCATATACAGACAAGTTCCAATTGTCTAAGAGCTCTTCCCAAAATGTAAAACCATTTTCTTCTATTTGTTTTTTTTTTTTGTAAACTTCCCACTCAAAAAGAGTAATAAAAAGCTGTAAATCTGCACTGTATTTCTGGAACTGTATTTCTGTACAGAATTCAGAATATTAAGAAAAAATATTTGCAGATCCATCTGCTCTTAACAACAATAAAAGCCAAAAAGCTGAAAATTATTTTACATGACTGTAGTCACAATTATGTGTTGGATCTTCCTGCCCTCTCAAAAAATATTAGTTTTCAGTTGCACCTCACAGATGCATTAGAGTTAAAATTAATATGTCTTCAACTATTTTTTTTTGTGTGTGTTTTTTTTGTTTACAATATTCTTAGTTGTTGTTTGGCAGAGCAGGATAATGAGTGGGCTAGCTACATCCTTAAGAATATATTGATTTTTAAAATAGACTTCAGCCATATTTCAGGAAGTGCAAGGGTTAATGTCAGCCAAATTCATGTCATCAGTTATAATTCCATTCTAGAAAATCATTATTTTTAATAGCAGAAATTAGAGATTTGTGGTCAGTATTTTCAGTTAACCATCACTGTCAATAAAGAACTGCAATGTTTGTACAGACAGGCAAACGCTACTTCAGAAGGATGAATTAGTTAAAAGACCACTATTTCATATACTGATGACAAACATTTACATTTTTTGCTTTTTGAAAGATTCTGTGTGAGATTTTGTGTTTAGTGTTCCAATCTAATCTTAAATGACAAGAAAAGTCTGAAATGCTAAAAGAATTTCCCTGTAGTGTATTTACACAAGTCAGCATTTAATGGGATGATTCTTGATTGAATCCTTGTTTTAGAAACTCTGCACAGGTGCTGTCTTGACTTCAGAATTCAATCTAGAATAATCTTGTTATTTTAAACTAGACATCTCTTAGTTAAAAGATTTCACAGATGAAATAAAACTAGAGGTCAGGATGACATGTCATTGAACAAGAGAGATTGACCTCTTTCTTAATTCTGAAATTTGCTTTTAAAACATTGAACAATTGAGAAATGGCATCCTCTTTACTCCCCTGTAAAACCTAATTTGAAGATTTATTGAACTCCTGCCAACAGTTTTTCAGGTATCTGTTAGCCAAAGAAAAAGGGGTTTTTCCTCTTCAGAAATTGGAAAGGAAATTTCCCCATTTCCCATATGCTTTTCAGCATTCCTTTATTGCTTTTAAACATGTAGACTTGGAAGCCTAGAGTATTTTCACTTTTCATTGTAACTGATAGCAATTGTCTTTGAGAGCCAGAAATAGCCACATTTCTCTTGACCCTCTAGGAGTAAAACCCCAGTGATGTTTTCAGAAAGCTGCATTTGAAACAAAACCAGTGACTTCTCTTCAGTAAGTAATTCAACAACTTGAGACAGTGATGAGAAGCGTGGTGCTGCAGTGGAGTGCTGAAAGGACTTGCCTTTGCTTGTACTCCGTGAAGCTGTTCTGTGAAATTTGATGCCCTAAGACTGTACCTTTTCAAATATTAACAAGGTCTTCACTTGGGTTTAATTTGGATTAAAAAAAACCCGAAACACTATGTGAGCAAAACTCTGTGGCAGCAATAGGACAATAATACCTGGTGTTTTTCCCATGATTTGAGCCATCATATATAGCAATTTATGTCAAACTCCCGATGAAACTGCTTGTTGTTATGATTTATCACATATTCCTGCAGATTACAGGTCTGTGAAATGAATACATGCTCCTATTTGAAGCAGCATGAGACGACTACATCATTCATTAGTGCTTCTTGTAATCTGACTCCTGGTTTAATGTTTTCATTTTTTAATAGACGCACAAATCCTTTTGGTGAAACTGGAGGCTCAAAATCTGAAACAGAAGGTAAACAAAAAATATTTCAATGCAAAATGAAAAAGAGATTTTGAGAATTGTTTTTCTCTTTTCATCTACAGTTTGTGTCTGCTAATTTGCCACCAGTTTTAGAATGCTTAGTTCCATTAGCAATGCATTAGACAAGTTGAGTTCAATCAGAGTATTGTCTGAAAGTTTGTTTTAAAAACAATTAATTGCATCATTTGTATGTATTAAACCAAATGAGAAAGCTGTATGACCTGCTGTTTAGTAGTTGTACCTTTAATTGATAAGTATGAGCAATCTCATTCCAAGCTACTGGAAGTGTGGAGTCCTGGCTGTGGTCTCTCTTTTGTTTTGAATGCGAAACCCCAAATGGAGCTCACTCTTGTCAATATTTTTCCTTGTCTTAGATTCAATTCTTCATCAGTTATTTATTGTAAGATTTCTTGGCTCTATGGAGGTGAAGTTTGATGAGAGTCCAGATGTTGTTTATGAAACGATGCGTCAAATACTAGCAGCTCGGGCCATCCATAACGTTTTCAGGATGACGGAATCACATTTATTAGTCACTTGTGACTGTTTAAAGTAAGTCTGCTTCCTGACTACTTCTGATGTTTATTTACAGAATTAGCTTCTTTCACTTTGGTAAAATTGACTTTCTGGTTTGTTTTTAAAACAATTTTTAGGTTAATTGATCCACAGACACAAGTTACAAGATTACGAGTAAGTAACTTTGCATTTTAAGATAAATACCCAGCAATGTAAATTCTCTGCTTTAAAAATAATGTCAGCAAAAATCACAGACAGCATGAGATTTCCAGACAAATTTCCACTGAAATTAGGAGACTAATGTATACATACAGAAATAGAAAGAAAACCACTAGCAGATCAGGCTTAAGGGCAGTAATTTCAATAAGTCAAAATCACAATATCTCAATATTGTTAGTAGAGAAGTAACATGAAGGTTGGAGTCAAATTAGTTCTGAAGTCTAAAAGGGTTTGCTTGATGGTTAGTTGGTTATGTTGTTGTTTGGAGGTTTTAGTTTTTAATGCATAATTATATTGAGAATGGTTTATCTTTTCTGGTTTGGGTTTGGCTTTTTTTCTCCTTTGTAAAAAATCCACTTAAATGAAATAAGCTTTTACAGGTGAGAGGTATCAACTGAATGTGTCCAGTGTTCTGTATGTTTAAAGTTAGGCAAAACTCGTCCTATCAGTTTATACCAGCTGTAGTAGAGGGGCTTGCACCATCTAGAAACTCACCTTTTGGCAAGTGTTGAAAAGATAAATGTGAAGTCTGTACCTCCGCTCTCTTTTAGGAATGAGAATGCAAAGTAGATTTCTTGTAGCAGAACAATGAGGATACGTGCTTGGTTTGTTTGTGGTTTTCATTTTTCTTTCTTCTGTAATTCAGGAGAGTTGAACTAATTGCAGGAAAGGTTTTGGAGAATTAGTGCCTTTGTCTGATATTGGAATCTTAGTCATAAATGTAATTGTTATGATTGATGGCTCTTAAACACACTCCTTTTCTTTTTTCTTATGTGGAAAGATGACTGAATTGCATTGCAAACGTGGTCTCTTTTCCTTAGATGGACTTCGCTTTTAGGAGTTTTCCTATCTTCTGAATAATCTAATCCTTGCTTTCTAATCAGCTGTTTGTGTTCTGTAACTGCATATTTGGCCAGGTTGTAACTTCTGCTGTGGTTGTTTATTTATGATATTTAAGTACTTCAGTGCAGTGTATTGAAACCCCATACAGAAAATATTTGGAACCAGTTTTAATATCTCCACCTTTGATCCTTTTGTCAGTTTCCTTTGCCCAATGTAGTCTTGTACGCTACACACCAGGAGAACAAGCGCCTCTTTGGATTTGTGCTTAGAACTTCAGGAGGCAGAGTTGAGAGCCGCCAGACTTCCATCTGCTATATATTCGAATCAAATAACGAAGGGGAAAAGGTATTGCTGATGTCTATACTTGTATCAGTTTTGAACCTGACACAGATTCCAAGATGTTAGATCCATTCAAGCTGTCTAAGGGATGTCTATGGAAGAGTATTTTGTTTATGTACTGAAGAAGTTAATCGCGATGGTCTTAAGTACCTGCAAGTGCTTTAATATGCTATTATATCTAATTTGGGAATCTGGCTTAACTGCAAAGGCACTTTTACTATAGTCTCTTTGATTATTTCCAATTTGTTTTGTGTTTAGATTTGTGACTCTGTTGGACTGGCAAAACAGATAGCTTTTCATGCAGAACTGGTAAGAATCATTTTGGGGCAAGGGATACTTGTGAATAGAAGGGAGTATATTAAATATATGTCATAGCATATAGTCTGCAAGATGCTGATAGATGGAGTAACACTTGTGGTGTACTCTAAGGGATTTGTTTTCTAGAATTTAAACACAAGGTAAAAAGACTGACCCATGTCTGCTGTGGAACAATGCTCAAGACAGAATTTGGCTTGCCACCTTTAACAAACATACCAGTCCTTTAAAGAAATAATACCTGATCAGTGGTATCATGGTTTTGAGCAAGTTCAGTAGTGTATCAAACATCTCAGGCTGTTGTTACTTTATTTACATTTTTGCCCTTCAGGACCGAAAAGCATCAGAGAAGCAGAAAGAAATAGACAGAGTCAAAGAGAAACAACAAAAAGAACTGAATAAACAAAAACAAATTGAGAAGGTACATTGCATTATTATTTCTTAATATGTTTTTTTTCTACTTACTTTCTTCTGCAGTTTTCTACACCAGGTTCCTCTATCATGTTTTAGTACAAGTTCATCCAACATTATGGTGTTGATTATTACAAGTGCAGATTCTGTGCAGATTTTGTATGATTGTGTATAGATTTCTTAACAAGAGTTCTTCTATGGAGATAAACAAAAACACCACCTTCATGGGAATACTCCAGAGCAGTGCTTGAAGGAACACCTATCACAAGCCCTTTGCTGCTGAGGGTGCAGTTGCAGGGTGAGGAAGGGGCTGGAAGGAGCAGGTTCTAGGCCAAGCTTCTGGTTCCAAGCTGCTGTGTTCAGTGGGGCAGGGGCACAGGAGAGCACACCACTGAAATGACAGTGCTTCCATTGCCTGTTCAGTCTTTTAATTCCCTCAGCACAGAGAGCTGTCCACTGATAGTATTGAAAGGTAGTTTAGAAATCATCATAATGCTATCCTGTTTCAGTTATGGATGGCTTTAAAGTTAATTTTCTTCTTCTTATTTCCCACCCCTCCTTCTCAAATTAGGACTTAGAAGAGCAGAGCCGGCTGATAGCTGCTTCCAGCAGGTCGAACCAGAACAGTGGAGAAGGACAGTTTGTAGTCCTTAGCAGTAGCCAGTCTGAAGACAGTGATTTAGGAGAAGATGGAAAGAAGAAGAGAGAATCTGAAGCCTAAGGTTGCCTGCTTGCTTGTGATGGAAACCATGGATTTATCTGGTGAAATGGCACAAGTTCTACAAGAAGTGAAATATAGGTAGAGGGTCTGTTCTCTCAGATAAAAGACTTCACAATATGTAGACCCTATTATGCCTTGATTTTTCTTTCTCACTTGAGTGATTTCCATTTTCATGTCAGTATAACTTCTCTTCTGTATGAGGCATGGTGATGCTTCCACGTTTATTACAAAATGATGTTTTCTCAAGGCTTCTCTGCAGTATGGAAAAAAAATGAGTTTTTTTCCCCCCCACTTACCTCTGTCTGCAATTGACTGCTGTGGAAGCAAAAATGTAATACTCCCATTGTACTTCAGCAGTACACTTAAATTTGTTCTTGACACTGCAGTATAGAGAACACCTTGCTGGAAACAAAAGTGGATGTCCAAATAAGATAGTGCTAAGCTTTACCTAACTTATGGCACATAGCTGTTGTTAGATTTAGAAAGGAAAATCCTTATGAACAGCAGTGAAATGTGCAATAGTTCCAGACAGAAAGATCTTGTTTGTTTCCTGTTGCACTGTATGATGCTGTCTTGATTTCTTTTTCAAATATGATACTGAAAGATTTCTTTCAACAAGAGAAAAAAATACTGTCAGACCTTGGTAAGAGCTTATGAGACACAGTTGCACTTTGCTGCACGAGGAATGTATAAAGCATTCCTTATCAAAAGATAAAATAATGTATATATTCTTGTAGCACAAGTGCCATGTCCTTGGTTTTTCTTCAGTATATGTAAGAAAAAGCTGTAAGCCTTTGAGTTCACTTTTTTATAAAACATGCTTAGAGTTGCAGGAACAAATTGAATTCCATCATTTGAAAAATCTTTTAAATCTATAAATGCTTTGCCAACCGTGTGCTACATGTACTGAAAGTGAGTTGAAGCTCCTTTAGTCTTTTTATGGAAATTAACTTGGCAAACAGAATGTACGAGCTCTGAATGAAGAGATTATGCTAATCCTACATCCTGGAGTCAATCCCGTAAAGCATTTTTTCAAAGCAGTGTCTGTTTACAGCTTGTAATCTCAACTCCTGTGTTCCATACCCTCTGTAATATTTATTTGTATAGTACTAAATGTGCATTCACCTTTTGATCCAGAAGAGAAAACTTGTTTGAAGAGAAATATTTATTTTTGCACTAATTACTATAAATACTAATATCCAGAGGAACAGAAGATATCTCTCTAGTAGTGGCATGAAAATAACAGGAAATGTAGAAAGAGAAAAATATACTCCCAAGTTATAATATAACAGTTATGAGCATTTTACAGTTCATTGCAGGGCATTTCTGGTGTTCAGGAATGAAAGCAATTTTCAGAGTATCTCCCCATCAGCTGGTGGTGGCCCAGCCCTTCATAGCTGGAGTTTGCTCAGTGCTAATCAAGTAAGTGAGGACTCTCAGAACCTTTCTGCTAGATATCTCTAGGAGCACAGAGGGATCCTCAGCTCTCCTCACAGGTGTGAGCAGCCCCATGTTGGCTAAGGAATGCCTCTCCTTCCAGCACCTGGGCAGGGTGAGCAAAGCCTGCTTGCACTGGGAGCAGACGGCACTGGCCCTACAGACAAGGGACTGGCTGGAGCAGCCTTGGGAGGGGGCACAGAACCCCTGTCTTAAAAGAAGAGATGGAGCAGCAGAGAGCCTCCTGGCTCTGTTACTGAGTTAGCAGCTCCTGTTCCAGTACATTTTTCATCCCACTTAGCCAATCACTTGCAGAAATGCCTGCTTTTGCTGTTGCCCAGTCAGGCCAAATGGCAACGCCCTGTGGCTGGATTGGGCACATTGTCACCTGGTCCACACAGATCTGAGGCTTTGTTCTAAGAACGAGTGGCATTTTTATTTCATATATAGCAGTTTTTTCTCAGCTCTCATCCTGAAGAGACTGTAGTTATTTTTACCAACCAAAATGTACAGAGAGACAGCAAAGCCAATTTTTCCCCTTGTTGTGCCTAAATCTACACTTACAGTTAGTTGCATGGCAGCCACATGGGCTCTGCAAATTGTTATTGCTCATGTTTTTATCTTTGTTTGTTTTTACTTATTGATTTCTGTTTCCTATCACATAATATGACACAACAGCTCAAGGTTACTCTGTCTGCCTCAAGTACGTGCTGAACATGAAGTAGTTTTCAAACAGCACAGAAAGAATATGAAATGGGTGGTCTCCAGTTTCAGTTATCTAATCCCTCAGCTTGTTAGAGCAGGACTGATTAATGTGTTAACCAGTTGAGCTGTAATAGGCCAGCTCCATATTTGGAAGACAGTTGACAGATGAGCAGTCTCATCACAAAGCATTTCAGTGTGTAGCCTGGTTTGCAGTAGCCTGGTTGAGATGTCAGAAAACTGAGTGCTCTACTTTTTCTTGAAACCTACTGTTGCTGTTTTAGACATGAATCTGCAGATGAGGAAGAAAACAGCAGACTAAAGTTGGCAGATGAATTTACTGTCAGATGGGATTTTTCAGGTTTTATAATACATGACTGGAATTATTGCATTTGCTTTTCAGGCTTTCCCGCTATGCCATTAAATGTAGTTTAACAGCATTTCATTTGTGTTGGATGATTCACATCTTAACCACCAAAAAACAGGGAAAATGATTGAAGAAAGTGGTTAAAAAAAACCCAGATTGATATGCATGAATGAAATGCCAGTGGGGAGGTTGTTGCCTATTTAGGAGAGTTTCACTGGTGTAAAATGAGCAAAGATAAATAAAAGCATCTTGGAGAGTGAAGGGCAGGTCAGCAGAGATAAGGAAGTTAAATGGGTATAGTGCATGGAGTTAGCAGTCACTGTTAGCAAAACAGTAAACCTCACACTGCTTATCAGTGTGACATTTACCTGGGTTTTGCCTTAGGGGAGAAGCAAAAAATAGCTCTTGAGGTTTTATCCATGTATTCCTCTCCAAAATAAAAAAAAATCTACTTGCTACCTTTTCTCCTGTGAGGTTTAGAACTACTTCATTGGAAACCATTTTTGTTAGTAAAAATAATTGTGATTGTGTTTTCCTTGAGAGTGAGACTTTTAATGTAAACACCTCATGTTCTCCTGAGAACTACTGTGGCAGGATTTCACCCCCTGAGCATTTTGTTTTTGTAAGGAAGTTACTGGTTGATTTCTTCTGCTTAAATTCATTTCTTCCATTTAATATATCCTGTTGCCTTTTACTAACAGACTGATCTTTCAGACCCTTTCAGATGAAGCTGTAGTTTGCTTCATGTGTACCTACTATTATCTCAGACACTCCTGAATATATTATTTCCAGTACATAACTATAAAGAGACTTTGCATAGGTTCTGAATCAGCAGTGTTGTTCAGGACTTTTACATTACTAAACTTTTATCTATGCTAACTTTTTCTGTTGCCTCACAGTTACTCCCCCACTTTTCCCCTTAGGTAATAGGATATTATGTTTTTTACACTATGTAATTTACACAGTGCTGACCAAGCAAGTCGTGCTGTCAGTTGTTTCAAGCTACATACATTATTTCCGTGTCTAATACCATGAATATCAAGATACATCAAGTGTGCTTATGGGTATGCATGTTCCTGTGGTACAGATAATACCTAGCACTCAGCTGTGGCCACTAGTAGATTTCTCCAAGTTCAAATTGGAGGATACAGAGGGAGTCATTATATGACTGTTTGTGAACTAATTTGAATTTGATAGTCTATTGTTTTGTCAGTCTGCTTAGGTTTGAAATTCTATCAAGACAATTTACTATCCAACAGTAAGGTAATATTTAAGAGTTAAGGAATACTCTCCCTCTACAATGCTGTCAGATTTCACCTTTATATGCATGTAAACCCAGGGCTGAGTATGCTGAAACACCTGAAGCTATTTATGAAGATACAATCAATGTACGTTGCTGTAAGCAGCACATTTGACTGTGTGTCTAAGATAAATTCTGATTAAATACTTGCAAGAATTTAGGAGGAGCCAATGGAGAAAAACTATTTTACAATACAGTCTCTCGTTCTTTCTCACATAAAGAAAACCTGCCTCTGTTCAGTGAATTTAGTGGAGATACGGTCTAGTCTAGCAGCAAGAGCCAATATTCTGTATTCTTACTTTTCCTCTATTTTACAAAATGTCTCACAAGGCAAACAGTCTCCCAAGCTTTTCTTTTTAACCAAGCAGTACAATGGTTTTCTTCCTGCCACAGTGGATGTCAGTGTGAGTGCACCTGGGTTCCTAATGTACAATTGCCAGCCAAGGATTTTGTACAATCTTTCAGGTCATTTTCCTAATAGTGGTCAAATTCTAGGTGAACCTGCTTCTGCAGGGGGGTTGGACTAGATGATCTCTGGAGGTCCCTTCCAACCCTACCATTCTATGATTCTATGAAATTCTTACGCTGATGTTCTGGATTGGTCCTGTTCTAGTGAAGTGTCAGTGGTTTTTTGCAGTGTTTGAGACTGACTTGCACATTTTCCCTGAATAGCTGTATTAAAAACCTCCCAATGGCATATTTATGTGAACTTTGATTGTTGTGTCTTAATCTTGGAAACATGGATAGTAAACACATTATGCCAGGGCTTCAGTCAGCATTTTGTAGATTAAATAAAAGCTTAATTATTGTAACTTTCTGAGTGGGATTTGTACTGACGCAAAAACCTGCATTTTTCATAATACTGACTTCCAGGAAGTACCACTATTGGTGACAGGATGCATTCCCTCCCATTAAACTAAGGTTTCAGATGCAGTTACCTCCTTCTGCTGTCAACATGTATCTTGGTTCTCTTAATTTCAATCATATTAGCCAGATAACCTCAGATAAAGTTGTACTTGGGAATGCTGATAACTTATTGTTACAACAATCAAAGACAATTTAGAAGAAGATGCTCACCCTCGTAGCTGGCTGGTGCTGCCCATGTTGTTGTCACAGGACAATGTGTGGCAGGCTGCAGCGCTGTGGTTATCATGATAACCAGAACTCTCGTGTACAGAAGCTATACCAGCACAACCATTAACAGGAGTACTAATACCTACCTTCACGGGCTTCGTGAGTTCATTATATGATAAACACAATATAAAGAGCAATGGTCATCATGGTTAAATTTGTATTTTATAAGGTTTGTAGATTTTTCTGGGGAAAAGCAGACTTTTGAATTCTGTAACTTCTGTGATAAAGATGCATGTATAACTAGAAACAAAGATCTATGCTTACTTGATAATGAAGGAATAAATACTACTAATGCCAAGAGTGGTGATGAACCTTTGTTTTTTCTAAAGTACAGACTGACACATGCAGTGTTTTTAGGAAGAACAGCCACAGGGTGGGTCTGTGTAAAATGTAAGACTTCCTAAGAAACTCTGACTACTGACAGATAGTCATCCAAAAGCTTAAGCTCCAACTGTATGAACAGAAATTCCAGAAACTGGAAGCAGGCCTTTGGACAGCACTGTAAAAGGAAAACAGGGTTCTAGAGCGAGCAAGCAAAACCAGTTGTGGGTGAAAGGTACCAGTGTCTGAGAATGAGATGCAGAACTAAGAGGTCTCAGACATAGTGCCTTCTTGTTGAGACCGAGAGGTTTCTTAAAGCTCTTCATCCCATTTCATGGCTGAAAATAGGGGATTGCTTAATGGGGTGAAAAAGTACTTAAACTGCTCTTCAGCGCTTTACTGTAGGACTTAGTTTTTATTTCTATGTCTTAGCAAGACAAAAAAAGAATGATATCCCTTCCTGGTTTTAGTTCAATCCCTGACTTTTAACCAAACCCTGAGTTTTACCTTGCAGTGAGGGTAGTGTTATCCGTTATAACAGGCTTTACCTTGGCAACAACAAGGTTTGCAGGCCTATGTTTTACAGGTTCCTTCACATTTCACACCTAAACATTTAAAATACAATTGTGATATCTTTTAAGATAGTATATAGTGCTGTAGAGATGTAGAATGGAATCACCAATACTTACATTTTGTCCTTCTCCCCATTTTCTTGAGGGGTGGAGGGGAAAATGGTGCTATTCCTTAATATACACAGGAGAAAAAATCCCACAAGCACAAAGCAGCTGCCCACAGCAGTCTTATCCACGTCAATATTCCCTTCACAACAGAGAATCATTATGTACAGCTGAGGTTGTAGGTTCCCAGGAAGTTTTCCTGTCCATACAGATCATATTCCTTGTACAGGATGTAGTCTTTCAAGCAGTTTGGCAGTGGAAGGAAGGTCATGAAGACAGGACAACGGAGACGTAACCGACCCATACATTCCCGTATCTTCAGACGACAAAGATGCTTCAGTGAGCGAGGATTTGCTGGAAATGAGGAGGCCAGGTTTATTCAACTTTCTGAAATTTATTTATTCAATACCCCATTTCAGAAGCTTTGTCCCAGGTTTTACTGCATATTCCTTCTGTGAATAGATAAAGTGAATGTGGCTGTCTCTGGACAACCTGACCTGCCAGAATCTTTCTCTAACAACCCTTACATCTCTCCATTATAGTTACAGTCACTGGTAGCCAAGAGATTTTGTTTCCATTAAGTGGGATAAATGTAGGTTAATGCAAGTGTTTAAGTAGTGAAGTTTGGGGAATGTACTTTAACCCCAAATACCTAGTACCAGTTTTCTGTCAGCCCAAAGAAGCTACTAGGAGTTTGAGTCACTACTTCTTGATCAATGTACAAGCAAAAATTATATAGAATTCATATCTGGACTAGAATTAATTAATTAAAAACAATGGTTCATTAGAATTTTTTTTCCCAGGCAGGGGGGAGAGTTTTACTCCCCTTGAAGAGATTGTGTTGTCTGCGTAATTAAAGATCCCAAGTTCTCTACATAAATTATGCAGTTACCGTCTATCAGACTTCTGAGAGAAACTTAGTTTAAGTCCTACATACATTACATACATTTAAGAGTTCTCACTGTCAAAACAAAACTTTTGGCATAACAAGAGTCAAGAAAAGCACCAGCCTGAGGTAAGGAAAATTAAAACTACCACCAAAAATGTCCCACTCCCCAAGCAGCTTGTTTTTCATTTCAGATGTAAACATCAGATACTTACTTAAAATCAAATTGATGTCTGGCCAGAGATCCTGTTCTTTGAGAACTGCTTCTAGCTTCCAGCAGATATTAACATGGTCAACATAATCTAACATTATTCGCACTACTTTGCCAGCCAGATGCTTCAACCATGACAAGGTTATTACTTCACAGAACTGATAGAAACAAAATGTTTAAAAGGATAATATTCAACATTCCTGTAGATTACTTCCACCTCTGCAGGACAAATTAAATAACTTCCACAGAACACTAGGAACAATGAGTGTAATGTCAGTCACAGGAGCTTTAGAGGTTGTCACAGCTGCGTTAAGCCTCACTAGTAGAATGTGAAAATCTGAGATGATTATTTTGTACTAGATCCAAAATAGGACTTAAGCAGCTGTCTGTTTGGTAACTAAGTGCTTAAAAAGAAGTGCTGCTGCTGTAAATGGAATTTAGACTTGTGGCCCTGGGTTCTGGACAGGGGGACCCACCAGACCAGTGCATGCCACACCTTCTTATCTTCAGGTTAAAGAATGACTTATTAGGTTAAAGTGGACTTCATAAACTGCAAAACAATGACACTGATGGGTGTCTCTAGGATCCTCTTTTAGATTGGTCCTGGTTTGTTCATTTCTTCTGGGTCCTTCACTTGCCATCCCCACAAGGTCTTTACAAAAGCCTTCCTGTAGTAGTGTACAAGTAAATCAGCCTGCAAGCCTCTGTTTTCACTGTATGGACAAGGCTGCCCTGGAGAGCCAATTCTGTACTCATCATTAACATATCATTAGCTATATTTTCACAATTCAGAAATACTGCTTATGATCATTTGCTGGTATGAACCAGGCCACATGTAATTTCATTTTAAAGCATTGTCTATTGCTGTCTTTCAGTGTAAACTGTCTCACGGTTTCAAAACTCCCTTTTCTGACACTACATTTAATTGTAGGAAGAATATTGATAGTAAAACAACACCTGAAGCCGCCTGGATATACTTACCATTGTATCTTTGATAACTGTAGAAGTCCATCCATCAGTCACATACTGGGAATGTGAACTGTTTCCCTGAGGGCAATCAAAGCAGCGGTGCACATCATACCCATAATTCATCAGCATTCTTAACATGACTTCATCCTTCAGAGCATACTGTAGAGCTGATGGAAAATGTGTCGTATTCACTCTGCAGAAGTAATTGACATTAGCCCCATGTCGGAGCAGTAGATTCATTAACTCATAGTTGCCCATTCTCAAGGCTACTTGGAGACAGTTGATGGGATCTTGGTTTGGCAAGGCTCCAGCATTCAGTAGCAACTGTGTTGAACAGATATCGCCGTTGGAAACAGCAAAGTACAATGCTGACTTGCGGTGGTCATGGTAGCCTTTGCGAATTCTTTGATCCAGCATAAAGTTGGCATCAAATCCAGACTTGAGGAGAAACTCAAGACACTGAGGATGTGCTCCTGCTGCTGCTGAGTGAACTGGACTTATCCCACTTTCTTTAATGGCATCAAAATTGGTAACTGGAACTAAATTTTTCAGGGCTCTGAAGAATTAAACAGAAGAATCTGACAATCTGAAACACACTGGTTCGTGTAGCTCTGTAGCTTTGAGTTTCTCTGTGTTGCTGGACTTCACAATTCATCATGACTATATACGTTTGTCTTAATCTACAAAATCATAATCATGGCATGGTCTGTCTCTGTATTGACTTTAGTTGCTAACAAATTGTTGGCCAGCAATGGATACTGACTTTACACCTACTACACATAAAATATTACTCTATTATACTGTTATTCATGAACAACCCCATTCCTTGCTAAAGGAATAATGATTCATTCTCAATATAAACTCTTCTTGAATGTGAAGGGCACAGTGTTATTGCTTAAACTATAGGAATTAGGGAATTCACATAACATGAATAAAATAGAATCTTTAATTCAAGATATACAATTATGTTAAAAATAGAATTTAATTGATATATATATAATATTAACATAGGAAATAAAACCTCTCAGATTCTTAACCACAATGCAACATTGCTAGTATTGAAGACTTGTTTGTCAGTTACTGGTTGTGATTTTAGCATAAACTGTTTCCAGTAACCTTTCTGTCTTTAAAATAGGGATAACCCTTATCCCCTAAGTCTATTTGGGTTTTCAGTGCATTTACCTTCCTGTGAAGGGGTTGACATGAGGCATTGCCAAAGAGAGCAAGAACCTCAACATCAGACTGAACAGTGTTACTATTTGTGACAAGTAGGGAAATAGTATAGGAATTCTTATGTTCATCCTAAGATGATGAAGTTTTTATCCTGACTGGTCCAGGCACAGGAAACTCATATTCACACAGTCAAGAGGAATTCCTTCTACAAAACTAAAGATTTACTGCCTGTTTTGAATACGGGAAAATGAGCAAATTTAATATTTCTGGTGTCACCATTGACTTTCAAGTATATTAACTCACAGAAAATGTCCTCTGTATGCAGCTCTGTGGATTGGCAAATGACCCGAGTGCTTTGGTACATTGGCATCAGCCCCATATTCTAGTAAAAGTCTCAGAGAATCTGGATTTCCTCCTCCTGCTGCCTCAAACAATACAGAAGCACAATCCATTGCCTGTGAAAGAACATCTGCACCTGGAAAGAAGCATCACAGTTTTTCATAGCAGTCCCTGCACACATCCAGCAGTAATTAATATCTTTAGTGGCAAGTTATTGTGAATTCTGTTCTTCACAGAGTAAAACCACTACGGGCATAAACCTTCATGTTGGATCCTTTATTTTAGGTGTGTTTATGTAATACTGGGAACAATAAGGTCCAAATTGCTTTGAACACAATTACATAGTAAGGCTTGCTGCTAGAACAGGGCAAGGAAGAGGTTAGGCTCTTATTCATACAAAAAAATTGGTTTTGATTCACAATGCATTTCAATTATTCTACTTGACCAACAATCAAAAGTAACTAAATATGAGGGAACCCAGTATCAAAACAGTTCATGCTATCCAGTTCCAGCACTGCTGAGCCATGATATAAAACATTCCCTACTATAAATGTCCCATCAGACCTTCCCCAAGGTGGACTTTCTACAGAAGAAAATAATCTTGCATTTAAAAATAATGATGACTCAAGTAAAATATATTATTTATTATGAATATGTTGTCTTGATCTGGCCTTTACCTGACTACATCACAACCATCACCTTGGTGCAAATAGTGTTATTTCTGAAGGTGTATCCTACAGTAACCAGTTTTAATCTAATCACAGAACTTTCAGAACATGAAATTTAGATAACAAGAATTCTTTAGACAGACCTCAACTCATGATTTGCGAGTCAAATTCTTCAAACAAATTAAGGTGCCATCCAAAAATGCCAACAAAATATTTCCTGCAATGTGTCAGATTTGTCTGCACTTTTGCAAAGCATTCACTGATGACTACTACAGTTTACTGCTGGAAGTAATCTCTAAAAATGTATTTTGTGTATGTCTGGATCTATACACTGTTTGTATACTCAGTAATTCCTTTCACTGCAGTAATGCAAGTTTTACTGGCTACTGCACTAAGAACAATTTTTTCCTCTGCTTTTAGGAATAATTTTCTCTGTTGGAAAGAGGATTCACTTTGTACCATCTGGGCTTGAAACACTGCAGTACCTACATGTGGCTTACAATTTCTGCTCACTTCAACCACCACTGAACCTACATGTTACAAAATCAGTGTACTGAGTTTTTAAAGAGAAGCACAGAATAGTTGAGATTGGAAATGTCTCTGGAGATTATTCAGCCCAACCCTGTACTCAGCAGGCTCAACTGCAGCATATTGCCCATGACAGCATCCACTCAGGTTACATAGAAATTGTGGAGATGCCATCCTGACCTGTTACAGTGTTCCTGCTCCTATGTTCAACCACCCTCATAGAAAACAGTGTTTTCTTAACACTCACAGAGAATTTGCTAGATTTAAATTGGTGCTCATTGTCTCTTGTCCTGTTATTTGGCACTACTGAGAAGAATCTGGCTCTGTTTTCTTCTCACCATCTCATCAGTTATTTATAACACTGGCCAGATAAGAACCCCACTCTGAGCCTTTTCTTCCTATAAGATCCTATATAATAAAGTCTCACCTCTTTGCAGCAAGAGCTCCATGATTTCTGTATGTCCAGTCTCTGCAGCCAGTGCTAGAGGTGTGAGCCCATATCCACTGCGAGGGTCAGGATCTGCTCCAGAATGAAGGAGAAGCTTCACCAGATCCTTCCTGCCGAGTCTGGCTGCCTCATGTAGAGCAGTCCTCTTGTGGACACATTGCAAATTCACTTTTGCACCAGAATTTATCAACAAAGAGGCTATCTCATATGAATCATGTTTAATTGCTGTAAGACAATAAGTGAAGCATCAGCCAGAATGTTATTCAACACTGTTCTATGCACTATGGCTTCTGTACTGTGGCAGCCAGGAAAGCTCAAGCTGTTCTTGGCAGTGCTATTTATACACTCAGAAATGTCACACTATACTTACACTTTACCTTTTCAACGAGTCTGTTCTTTGTTTCCAGGATAATGCTAACTATACAAATGAATAATTTCATGGTAATCCCCTTTTCTCCCTATAATCCTCTGCTGCATTTGATAGTGCAATAGAAAGCAACTTCTTTGCCACTAGATGGAGATCATACACAGGACCAGTCAGGACCCAGCCTGCTCAGAGAGCTCTATTCAATCTTCAAAAGCAGTTACCTTAATATGAAACCAAGTTTTAAATGGCCATATTATATTCCTCTTAGCTTAATAAGCCTGATCTGTTAAGTCAGTAAGGATCTTAAAAGAGTAATTTGCATTGGCTCCACTGGAGTAAACGACTGAATGAATGGAATGAATAGGCAACACCTCCTCTCTTTGATCTTCCAGGCTGTGCAGGGAAGAACAGTGAGTGCCCTTAACTGAGACATATTAAGCAGAGAAGCTTCATGAGCCACAGCTGCTTGAGATACCATTGACAGCATACTATAACCTGGGATGTCCCAATATCTGTAACCTATATGGCTGCTTGAGATAAATCCCACATATCTCCTGCTTGGGAGATGGTGCATTTTAATATAGTAAACTTCAAAAGGAATTCTCTAAATCTTTTCTAAGCAGCTGGCCCTGACTAGAAGCTTTATTAATTTCAAAAGGAAGGACTGGGGGCCCTACAAGTGCTTGATAGGTTTTTTTCCCTCTTCCTTTAACAACAGTTTTGAAAAAAAACACCCTTCCAATATGGTAAAACATACAAGTTTGCCCAATAAACTTCCAATGTTCCTTTAGAATTCAGATGAGAACTTGCTTTCCTTTTTTTGGCTAGGGCTCAGAAGAATAATAGCATCATAGCCCAAATTATAGAACATTAAAAACCATCTTGGGGAAGTATGATTCAAGAACTACAGTTCCTGTGCATGATCAAATTTAAATGGCACTTGCACTAACAGTGATAACTAGGTATGGGACCTTCTTCAGTTAAAAAAGTGCAGCGATAAGTGAATTGGGAATTTAGGCCTGACTGCTTCTTCACTTCTCATACCCTAATTAATTCCAACAATATCTGTCTGCATAGGGACAAACTCTGTTTTATGTTCCACATAATGCAGATAAATCAGGCTGGTTTGCTGTAATTTTGAAAATCAAAACCAATTACAATAGCTTTTGGACAAATAGAAGCTGATGCAATGGAAGAGATACCATGTAAGCAGAGAATATGAATATTTAATGTCTGCAGACACAAAGAACAGTAATAGCATGAAGAAGCAGGAGGGCCTGGTTACCTGGCACCACTGCATAAATTCTGCCAAGAAAAGCAGAGGAAAACATGCTGCACTTCATGGAGAAAGCTCTTTGAGAAAAAAGATGTATGTTCAACTAAAACCTCAAACGCTTTCCAACTGAGGGATGGAAAACAGTAGCAGGGACCTCCTGCATTGGATCAGACTTTGAGGAAAGATTTTTAGCTTTCCCATGTTCTGTATTTCCCACACTTCAACAGACCAATAAGGATTATACTTTAATTAACAAATAAGCACTTTGTGGTGACAGTCCCTAACTTGGAACGGTCAGCTCACTTAAAGCTTTAATATTCTATACGAAAATCAGACCAGGATGAACATATTCAACACTGAGATTAACATTTTTTTGCTCCTTTTAGCAAATATTTTAGATATTAATTTGAAATCACATACATCAAATTGAAACCTAAAACGTGTAACTACAATCTTATCTCATTCCCTCACCTCTCCACCTTTAAATAAGGTATTCACCTATAACTAAAGCAGAATCTCCCTCTTCATTCTTAACATTGGGATTGCAGCCATTGAGCAGGAGAAAATGGACGTTCTCTACAAAGCAATTTCTTACTGCTACCAAGAGCGGTGTTTCCCCTTTTAGAGTGGCCTGTTCCCACGTAATGGCACAGGAGGCTGGAATACAGAAAAGCAGAACATGTTTAAAGCTACATGATTTATCAAACCAGACTTTGCAAAACTTTTTGGTGGAAAACATAAAGGACTCTGTACCTTTCAAAGTTATTTCAAGGATGTTCTTATTGAGTTGTGCTGCAGCTTCATGCAGAGGAAGCCAACCTTGCTGATCTGCTTCTTCAAAAGCAGAACTGTGCTTCACCAACTTCTTCAAGGCCTCTTCTTGACCTGTGATATTTTAAGACAGACACATAACCCATTACTCATCATAAAACTAAATTAAGGCCACTAATATACTGAGTGCCATTTATCCCATCAGTGTATACAGAATAAAGAACTTGCTTTGTCAAAGCATATTTTTGTCAGCAAGTGCTTTACTTGAACAGAACAACCAATGGTGGACATGGACTCACAAAACACTTCGAGTTATAGATTGAAAAAAAACTTACTTATAACAGTATCTCTCAAAGATTTCAAGTATAATCCTTTCATGAGCAATAGTGCATGAAAGTTTAATATATAGACAGAGGCCCTAGTGAAACTGTAGGAAAAAATATTTATGTTGGCGTAAGTAAAATGAGGCAGATTTAACAGGGATGAGACCTATCTCATCATTCCTGCTTTTACTAACAATCTTATTGGATCTTTAATCCACACAAGCAATTGTGTTTTCAATTTAGTATCTCATCAAGAAACAGCAAAATCTTCTTAGCTGGAAAGTCTGTTCAACTACAGGACTGGTTTCTGCTCTAGTTTTTTATTTCTGGAAGAAGGCAGTCTACTCTTCTGTAAGTTACAACTATGGGATAAGGAGACACACTGCTGTCAATCTTTGCTGCTGAAGTTCTCCTACATATGGAAGAATTACGTATTCATAAGACCACACAGCAAGTTGAATTAGAGTTTAGACATATTCTCCATCACTTATGGAACATCTATAGCATTTGCTTTTCCAGAAAGTACTTTGCTTCTTGTTATTCTACTAAGTATCTCTGTAACTACTATGACATGTATAAGGACTGGACTGAAGTTTTCCACTGCTAGACAATTGTCTCAACAACTGTACTACTTATGCTCATTGTTTAGTTATCTCTGTGTCTCAGTATAAATTGATTTTTGTACAAAATCAGAAGTTTCAGAGGAGTAGACTAAGGGCATCTCATATCAGAATACACTGAAGTTTGGCAATTAAGGAACAATTCCACAACACTTTTGAAATAGAGAAGGGATTTTTAGCTGGAGATCTCACAAACTGGCAAATGCTTTCACAAAGTATCAGTCGACACGAGGCCTTGCCATCCTGTTGCTTATTTTTCTAAGAAAGCTATGGTGTGTTCCCCTAATTCCAGGAGATGAAATGCTGGAATCTGAGTGGAGTGACACTTGAACCCACACCATTACCACGTTCTTATCTAAGAATTTAGCTTTGGGTGTACCATTTTCAGTTGTCTTACTTCTCCTAAGACTATGTAAAGAAAAACTGCACTTAAATCAGGTGATCAAACACTTAAAATGTAGGGACTGCTCAACAATGCAACATCCAAGTTATTCCTGGGGGTGTAGGCTTAGTATGGTGTATTTGTACTTAACTGTCCGGATTGCTGCAATTATCTCTCCACGTTCTTTACTTGCAATATACTGGAAACTGCATAATCAAAACAAAAATTAAGAAGTAAAATGTAATGTGAACTTCAGGATATAATTACACGTTAAATATTCAAGCCTAGACTACACATTAGATTCCTGAAAGTTACGTAGCTCTTGTCAAGGTTTAAAATGTTGAAACACTTTTTTTATTGGTCTTATCCATTCAATTTCTCATACAAAGGCCAACAATTAAGTGATGGAAAGCTACCACACCAATCTAACTTTACATCACATACTTCTTCATAAAGACTTGTAGACATTTAGATATTGAAGCAAAATATACCCTGAACATTTCATACTTTCACATTTTTGAGGAAATGGGTATATTTTTCAGGGAGAACTGAAGCGAGTTATCTGTGGTTTCCAGTATCCATGAGACAAAGTCAGAGCAATACAATATGCAGAATCACAAAGGAAAATAAGGTTACTACATACTTATAATAATGCCCATAAAAAGCCCAAAACAGACTTTCATCTTTCTTCTTACCTTTCATCCTCTGTTGCACTGCTGCTTGTTTCAATTTTATGCCTATCTTGTAAGCTTTCCTGAATAGCTTGTTGGGTAGGGATTTCATCATCAGAATCATCATCAAACACATATGTAGAATTATACATGGCAAATCAGCACAACTTGGGTCACTTCTGTAGGGATACACTGCTTTTTAATTGGAAGCAGATGTTAAATCTTCAGGTTAACTCTACAGCAACAGAAACAGCAATTGCTGTTTAAGTATCAAAAGAAATGAAACACAATTTGAAATAAATGACTCAGAAATTCAGCACCTCAAGCTTCAGCCTTTTCCCAAGTACTTAAGTTTGTGTGGCAGAGAGTTATCCTATTTGGAATAAAGGCATTATATTCCAATAGCATGTGCCAGCTTTTACATGTTCTGGCATTAGAAAGCAAGAAAAATAAGTAAAACTTAGTTTCAAATAAATTGTCATTCCCTCTTAAGTCTTTTGGACACTTAAATATGATCACAATTGTGCTCTGCTGTTTCCCTTGGAGGAAAACAGATGTATACAATGAGATTCACAATGTTTTTTCACTTTGTTCACGGAGGAAGGGCAAGAGAAGGATCTGACATTTTTTAATAATGGCATTCATTCAATCTGTGTCGATACAGGTATTGTTAGGGCCATATCTTGTAGTCAGGAAAGTACTGTAGGTTTGTGCTATTATGTGAACAGCCTTTCAACTGAAACAAGATCAAGCTCCATGCTTGAAAAAACTTCATCACCTTATGTACATAATCAACAGCCATTTAGAACAGAGAAACTTATAATTCTGCATTATTCATCAATGACTACCTGTTTTTTTCTAATACTTGTAATGAATATACATAAAATACTGCAACAGTATATATCCACACACAGGCAAAAAAACCCCAACAGTGGTGTAATCACAATGATGGTGTTAAAAAAAAGGAGGCTTTAAGAAAAATATTAGTTAAAAAAAAAAAGTTTGCCAAATTGAAAGCTTTCCATGAAAAGTATTTTTACCCTTTTAAGACTATAACACAAACAATGAAACATGGAAATAAATTCCATTGATACTATCTGTTCAGTTGAAATGTTAAAATTTAAGAAGAAATCATCCAAATTATCAACAATTAAAACAGTATTTAAGTATGCAAATGTACACTGCAATATGTATAAGCAATCACACTGTTTTTCCATATATTCAGATAAGTGCTGTTGTAGATTAAAATCACACATGTCCTGTTAGGCTCAAACCTTTCATCTGTTTTACCTTATCAAAACTTCCACCTCTGTCTTTAAAGAGAGTTGGCCTGAAAAACAAACCAACCAAAAATACAGGGCAAAGCAAAATAAAATCAATAAGTAAACCTGAAAGCAGATTAATAAATTACCAAAGTGAATGAGCACAGCAAAACTAAGGAAGTTGTCAACATGCCACTTAAAAAGTCTGGAATAATTTTAGCAACATCTTCCAAGTTGGGCAGCAGTAATTTATAGCAAACCTGCACCATCTCATTTCTTACCTGACCCACCTCATGTGTGATTGCCAGGCCTTGCTCTGTACTTACAAATGAGAACTACACTAACAAATATACAGACAAGTAACTGTTAGTATTTGCTCATACCTGTGGTACAGTGAGTATATAAACATGTAAAATCTGGTCTACTTATTTTTGTAAAAAGGCTATAATTATCCTATGATGTGAGAAAATATATCAGTTTTCCTCACCTTCTGAAAGAGGGAAGACCTCAGACTTTGAAGAGGTGATTATTAAGTTGAAAGTGATATTTTCAGGATTGAAAATGATCTCAGTGGAGTCTATGTCTATTAATAGCTCACTATAAATACCCGATCATAAGATCATCTGGGACTTTCTCCACGTTTCTTTCATACAGGTTAGTTGTGTCTAATAATCTGATCTCAGAAATGGTGTCAGCAGAAGAAAGAATTAGAAGTCCAATTTCTTTGTATAAATACTCTTGTTAGAAGTTTTTGGAATGAGAATTTGAGAACTTTAAGTAATAACTTTTACATTATAGAGAGAAAATTCTTCAGTCCTTTCCTAATACCGTAAACTGAAGATACTGTTAGGAGCTTACTGAAAAGAGTAGGAGAGTATAAAAACTAAAACCAATTCAAGTAAATATCAACAAGCAAATAAAATCAAGCAAAGACTACTAAAAATTACTATGTGTTTCTGATCATTTAATCACAATTCACATAGTGACATAAGCAGACATGCAAACAAAAGATAAACATATAGAATCTTTAAAGGGAAGGGCACAAGTTTCACAAAGACAGAGCCATGCTGAAAACTTATGCTGGTGTAACAAAATAAGCGCAGAATGAAGGCAACAGATGCCTAGTTATAACAGCCACAGCAGGATGGAGTGAGACTTTCATGTGCTTAATTTACTCCTACCGTATCCTATGGCAGCATCCTTAGAAAGAAATTACGATGCTTGTGTCTGAATGCAAGGCAGAAATGATTCTTTGCTACAGAAGATCTAGGAAGAATGGTTGAATAACTTTTTATTTTAATTTTTGTTAAAGAATACAAAAGTGCAGAACCAGTGAAGAAACTGAAACTTGGAGTGTCTCTCTAGAGCAACAAGAAAACATATAACATTTTATGACAGGGAAAATTTATAATTTATTCTTTGTGGAATCTATTTAAAAAAAAAAAAGACATCACCACCTAACAAAAATCAGAATATCTGAATCGAACCCTAAAAAAAGATGAATTTGATGAGGAAGGAAAGCATCAGGAATACCTACTACAGACAGTTAACCATTTCTCATACTGCAGTCATGGCTGTTGCTATGAGAGAACATAAGGCCATATATAGAAGCAGATTAAAATCTTAAAACTTACTACCTACAAGCTTTCCACTTGCATGACTCAGCATTCTTAATGCTTCAAGTTCATTAACTTGAAATGTTTCTCTCAGAAAGCACAGGCTATTTTCCTCTTCCTTTAAGAAACATTTTGCGATATTGAAGTAATGCATAAAATTGATGGCTACACGTTAACAATATTACCAGAGGCTAAAATCCTACCTATATGTTTTATAGATTGTAGAAATGCTAATAGATACATCTTTAAGACAAAATATTGAGGATCAGAAATACATATTTCATATATATGAATCAGAAATATATCTATTTCATTGTACTATAGCAAAGTTTAGATATTTATTTTACACAGTATGTTCTACCTCCTCCGTAAGTCAACAAAAAGAACAGGATCTTGTGAAGTGTGTATCTGAACTGTTCAAAGTTAGTCATCCAGCTGGCAAAGCAATGCAACCCCTCGCTTGATCCAGTGCTGAACTGGTTTATCCGTGTCAAGCGTCAGAGCAATGACGAAGTTCGTAGAATGTCCAGTAGTAGACAAGATTCCTTTACGCTCACTTGTCTTGTAGAGTGGGCAAACATATGCATTAGATTTCTTTATGTCCAATTTTGCAGCTTCAAAAAAACCCCAAAATGATATATTACATTCAGCAGATATATTGACAGAAACATAATCCAGATACAAATACAAAGCATTTATTGTAACATCCTTGAAGCTAAATAAAAATTCTAAATTGTTTTATGAATAACATAATAAAATTACTTGGTGCTTTTCTTGTTTTTGTTTGTGTGGCTTGGTTTGGTTTTAAACTTTTAACTGAAATTTGTTTTCAGGAAATGGTGCTTTTCTGTTTTTCTGCCAGCTTTGTGATCATTCTAAGACACATTAAAATCAGAAGTTACATAGTTAAAGCACAGTTTATACACGAGCTTTTAACAGCTCCACAAGATTTCTGGTCCAGCAGACACAGAACCTCAGTGCAAATCAAGTCATCTGACATTCAAGGATATAAATCTTCAGGAACTTTGTGTGCCTACACTGCTTACCTGCAACTTGTGGAAAGTCTAAAATCATGCATGTCTGAACAGCACAGGCATAAAAAGTGGAAACTTGGAAGATTGCCTATTAGCTAATAATATGTAAGTTGCAACAGCTGGAGTAGAAAGTGTTGTTTAAGTGAATAAATAAAAACAGAAATTTCACAGAATCACAGAATGATTTGGGTTGGAAGAGACCTTAAAGATTATCTACTTCTGAAACCCTTGCCGTGGGCAGACACCTTCCTCAAGACCAGGAAGCTCAAAGCCCCGTCCAAAGTGCCCTTGAACACTTCTAGGGATGTGGGTTGCTCCCACAACCTCTTTGGGCAACCTGTTCCAGTGCCTCACTGGAATGTACTGCTCCTGGTCTAAGAAAACAAGAGTTAAGGATAATATCTTACTAGGATGACAGATAAGTAGCATAGCAGTTAAAAATAACCTGAGCAAACATTGCTGAATCATGTGAGGTAAACACTGAGTCTCTGTAAATCAATTAGAAGTTCTCCTCAACTTGAGAGAAGCCAGAAATTCAAGCACCATCTCATTTCCTATTCAAATTAACTTTTGGTTGAAAAACAGATTGGGTAGCACCTAAACATATTTATTAAAAATTCATTTAACTAGTCCTTTTGTCTAATCCATAATTCTAATCTGTGGGGACAGGGGCAGGCCTATTGCTCACATGAGATGAGTCAAGCTAGCAGGCCCAATTTTTTTACAGTAAGAGACACAGGTCAGATGCATATAAATTCTGTGCACATTTGAGTACTTTGGTGAAGGGAGGGACATGGAACTTCTGTAAAAAAGGAATTCACTGTTGCAATTTCCTGTTGAATATCTCACACTTAAGGGAAATTATACTCACTTGGCTTTATCCAAATGATTGGCATCATATCAAAGAGCAATTTGGGATACTGCTCAGCTAGCATTCCCCTGGTGAGAGAAAGTATCAAAGTAATTATTTGTGGCTTGGTATTAAACCAGAGAGAGGTTTGGTGTATGTTTTTTGGTTGTGGCTTACATGTGTTAGGGTTTTTTTTCTTCCTCACTTCCCATGCATGAAAGAGTATTTCATTTAATGTGTTATTTCAATACTATTAAAAGTACTACTTAAGATATTTAAACAACTTGTTTGAGCACCTAAGAAAGCTTTCCACAACCATAGTAAAATATTTTGTTACTGACTTGGTCCTGTCCCAGCGAGCTCCATCTAAAAATAATCCGTGGATATAAACACCATCTTCTGGTGCAGTATCAGCAGTATCCTGAGGAATAACCTACAAGAAATATGTGTTTGATGTTACTAAACTTTCGTAGTGGTTTGCTTTGTGAGGTAACATGCCAGCAGCCAATTTTCAGATCGAGCCAAAATAAGAATTACATAGAGATCCCTTTCTTTCAGTACAACTTTCCTACAAAACTAGAAAGCTAGCAGATTTCTGTGGGTTTATTAATTGCCTTTACTGTAGGATATAAAATGAGGCTTTAATCACATGGGTGAATATGTACTCTATAGGCTGTTTTCTTGATTGGAGATCCAAGTTTAATGATAGAACAACTTTTAACGTGCTTCTTTTACGGATGTTATTTAACATGCCCACCTTACCAAAGAATTAAATGTGTGTCTTCTAATTGCTGTGAGTTAGTTGCAAAATGAACCCTCCAGCATCAGAATTTATTTAGTACATCTCACCACAACATCAGGACTCAGATAAATAAAATACGAATTTATAATTTGTCTCTACCTGAAATTCATATCCCAGAAGGTCAATAGGGATCCTGTGCTTCCTGGCATAGTTTTGCATAGCTCCAGTCAAGAAAGCTTGAGTAAAGTAGAATCCTGACAGCCAAAAAACAGTGGGCTTCCCTAATTCATACCAGTCCTGGAAAGATGAAAATGACACATTCAATCATCAGGAAGAGACAAATCCCACATCATGTAACCATTTTCTACATAACTATACTCAGAAGATCTATCACTCCTTCTCCAACATTCCTTTAATGTAAAGGACAAATTATATGAGAAAGTAGAGTCAATAATTGGTATTACTGTTTCTTGTAATTACCTGCAAAAACTTCAGCCTTTCTAGAAGATCTATAATATAGCTCCCTAATGGTTTTAGACTTGGGTATGAACGTTTCGCCCAATTCTCAGGAACTTTTCCAATAAGTAGGCTGCCACACAGAGCCTCCAGTTCAGCATCCATAACAACCAGGCCCTTAATGGCTTTCTTCAGGTTAGTTAGGGTTACACGAATAGTTCGGATTAAACTAGAATTAAAAATAAAACAACATTTTCACACGTCCTGCATCATTGGTAAAACATCACATCCTCAGTGGGAAAAAAGAAACAAATCAATTAGGAACTAATCAATATGGAACTTGCACAGCTGCATAATTAGCTTCATCTGTAAAGTCATGGATTTGTGCAGATATATTTAAGACTAGTATCAGCTTAATAAATTATTTTGTTATTTGTATTGTTTGGTAAGATTCTGACTTCGGTTTGATTCTGACTTTCCACAGGGAGTAACTTGGACTTTAAGTATGACTGTAGAAGGGAACTAAATAAACAAAATATTTCACACAACACAGGGTTTACAGTGTAAGATTCACAGGAATATTTTTTTCTGCAAATGTATAGATGGTTCAATTTAGGAAAATAAAACACTCTTACTTGTTAAATCTTTCCATTTCTTGCACCAACACAGTGTTCATACTTTCTTCATATCTCACAGGATATTTACTGAGGCAACTTTCAATGTCAAAATCATTTGGAAGCTGTAAATGACAACATATTTGGAGAGAATTCCTTAATTGTTATGTATCAGTATTACATTACAAGCATGCAGATGTGAAAAATAGCAGAGTAACAGATACCACAAACTTTCTCATAAGTATCTTATCAATACAGTATTTGGCAGTTTCATCTAAATAAAAATTATGGGAATTTTTTTAAGGTAATATTTATCTGTTAGAAACTTTTCATACCATAAGAAGTTACAAAGATGTTTGAATGATATTAATTTTAATCTTTTCCACATGAACGCATCAACTGTTCTTCCAAGTTGTTTGTTTTCTTTGTCTCTGATTTCCTATTTAATAAAACTTATTTAAATATAACTACTGTTTATTACAGCTACAAAAGTTCTTACTTTTAATTGCACTAAATTCATAGCAGGAGGTTTTTCCTGGAATATGAAAACAATTTTACACTGAATATTACAGGTAAAAATTTCTGCTTTGTCAAAAGCTAAATTGGAGTCCCTGGTATAACACAATACCTTGCTGAGAATGTCATCTGCAATTTGATAAAGTGTGCTGTCACCACCTCCAGAAGTTCCTTGAGTGCCTCCTCCTTGTGTTAAAAGCAGAGACTCAAAGAGGATCTTAGTTTGCTGAAGATCTTTTGAAATATCCACATTGTCATGCAATCCAAATATCTCTGGTTGCTGACTGAAGGGAAGACTCTAGCACAAAACAAATAGTCATCTGCATGAGATAAAGCAGCATGCTAGGAACCAGATCCAAGGCTTCTTTAAGAAGACAAGTGAATAACTACCACTGACTTGAAGGTGGATAAGAACCTTAGTGGTGGTTATTTGCAGACAGTAGATCCTCCTGTCTGCTGATTCCCTATCCCTCTCAGAAACATCTTAGATCATGGCAAGGATCTACAAAGATGTTAGGCAAGAAGCCAAGTACACAGTTTAATGTGTTGCAAAACTAATTTTTTTAATCCAGAGAAGCCTTTAAGGATTTCTTTCTTAACATATACAACAGTTGAAAATCTTGTTGCTACTTTATACCTTAATAAACTCAATGTAGTCCTCATATGTGCCTTTTGGTGGAGCATAATACTTGCCACTGGGAGAAAAGGTGTAATGAGGATTTTCGATTAAATTTGGATTGTAGAAGTCATCCAGCATTGTCAGCAGTAAACGTCTGTCCCAGTCATCTGTCACTCGACCTCCATAGTTGCATTCACCAGTTAGGTAAGATATAGCTTCAAAAGGAACACGACTATATTCATTTATGAATACCTGAAACAGAGACAGAAGTAATTCTGGAGACTTGAACTATCTGCAGGACAGTGTGACCTACAGACTAAAGGGCTGGAAGTGCACACAAATGCTGCGTTCAAAAGCGCAGTTCATGGAGTTTTCTCCCTAAGGGTTGGAAACTCAGATTATGACTTTGGTAAACATTTGTTTCAAATTTTTTTAAAATCCTAAAAATCTTTGTGACACTTTTCTGTGTCACAAAGAAATGTGCATTTCACATAATTTTTTCTTCTAGTCTTCAGAACACTCTGATCTCTTTCACTAACGTCTTGATAACTTTTCCAGCTGCTCACCATCAACTTCTGTAATTCACAGTTTTAGCTCTCCTGACTTTTCTACACAGGGCCTGCAGAAGATTTGAGGCCTAGTAGCATTCAGCATTTCATTTTAGGGAAGGAAAATAGTCTGAGGCTAAGTTTAACTAAGGGCATGTATGTACAAAAAAAACCCAAATTCCTTCTCCTAACCACAAAACCCATCATAATAGGTGGCTGTCACTGACATCATGTTACGTAAATGACAATTTAAGCTCTTATTATACTCATCTACACTCATTGGATTCCATACATCTGTATGAATCTAAATCCCATGAAGAACAAATTTCTTTCATTTGTAATTTTGAAAATATATGATTGACATTCCTTGCCTTTATGGCTGAATTGATTAATTAAAATCTTAGAAACATTTGATGTAACTTAAGTGTATTGCTCCTTTTTTACTATTGGCTTATTCCTGTGCTTTACAGGATCAGAGTTAAAGGTAGCAATTGATAATTTTACCTGCAGCTGTCTGATACTGATTCGCAAGTCTGATTCATTAAATCCATAAGGTATATTCCAACCAAGAGGCCCAAATTTTCTTCTCTCCTGAACGACAGCATGGAAAAAACAGACTCCAAAGAGCAGTTTCTCCCACACCTTTGAGAAATAAAACCCAAAAAAGTATTATTAACTAGGCTATTTGCTCATGCTAGTCTGTAACTTGCATAAAGAACACATCATTTGCTTACCCATCTAGAGCACAAATATAAGCAACTACTAGGTGTGCTGTGTTTTTTTTACTTGGGAACAAACACACACTTGTTTACCACACATGCAAGCATATTTAGATAGCTCTTCAAGTACTCTTTCACAAGAATTTTCCATGTAAAGGGCAAATTGCAACATATCTTTACTTTTAAGGCTCATTAGCCAATCAAAATACACAGGTATTGTTCAACATAACTCCTCAGATGAACTCACTTATACCTATATACACTGATTACTATACTCGTATCTCTGAGTAACTCCACTACTTTTTCACTTGCTTCACAAGCAATGATTAGCTAAGCAGTTCATTGCTTACCAGTAAACCCATCAGCACTGAAATACCAGTTTCTGGTAGCAAGAAAAGGTATTCTGTTTACCATCTCAATAACAATAGGTATGCACTACTAACAGTGTTTATGTTCATTCTGTAGTATGTATGTCATTTCATAAAGCCTAAAAAACCATTCTAAATATTGCTAAATGAAATTACCTGGCAGACCAATTTTCCACTAATCATTTTTATCACTGCAAAACCTAAACTTACAACCATAATAAAAATTGATAACATTCACTGGACAGAAGTCAGTGTATCTGTGGATAAAAACAAAAGAAAGAATAAAACTATCAAGAGATAGGCACATACCAGCTCCTTTTTAGGGCATCCAGAAAAGAATTCAGGATCAGAAATAGGATCAGAAAGAAATGACTGCAGCAGGTTTAACCGGAGACCAGTAGGAGGTTCATTTGTCATCTTCACTCCATTCTGCAGAATGGTTACTGGAAACTAAAAATAGCAATTAGTAAAATTGCATTCAGAAAGTGTGGAATAGATAGTATTGATATAACTATATATCATTAGTCGATGTTTCTCATATAAACAATTATCTGTAATAAGTTACATTTTAAACATCAAGAGCTTTTCAAATAAATTCTCCAAGACATTACTGAAAACAACAAACCTGTATTTTGAAAAGGTTTTTTTGATATTTATAGAATCACAGAATTGTTTTGGTTATAAATAGAATGCAAAATCAAGTTTTTGAATTTATATGAAACAAAACCTCAGTGACAGCATAAAAACTTCTTAATTTTAGATCCTGGAAAAATCCAGTGCCATTCTTAGTAAACAAAACACTACACATCATCATATAAAAATATTACAAGGGCAGCTTGGTAATACTATGTTTGTAATTATTTTTTAAAATGTCTTTGCTTGATTAAATGATCTCTTCAATAGCCTCATTTTATTTCTGAGAAGTTTGGCATTATCAGCTCATTCAGGGATATGATTATTTCCTAACAATGTCACCAATTTTTCCTTTCCTCTAATACAAAATGTTTGGCAAAGTATGTACCTTCGGTGAAGGGTAACTAGTGAGCCAAAGTCGGAAGACTGGATGGCACTTTTCACTGTTAAACTCTTCACATATTTTCTCCAGCATTGGCATCCAGGATACAGCCAAATGACAATTTTGTAAACAAACCCAGGTTCCTTCTTCCATTCCTTTTTGAATCATTTTGGTAGCTATAGGTCCTTGTCCTTGTCCTAGTGAGATGGACTGAAATTTATTTCCAACCATCTCTCTATCATTTGCAAATTTCAGGAGGCCTTGAACAGAAAGCATAAGATCTTAGGATTTCTTCATTTAAAAGAAGTTATGTCATGAAAAAAATAAATTAAATGTCTATTACTATTCTGTTAAAATGCACACACAAGAAGATAGTGCAGCTTTGATGCAGAGTGTAAAGTTGCTTCAGTTTAAAATACCATACCCATTTTTAGGGAGAATAGAATTTTACCAGTGTGACATGATGCATTCCAATTTACTTCCACAAAGTGCAAAGCAATCCTCATTGCGTATTAAAGGGGAAATTCAGGTTCCTAATCTGAAAAGCTGTACTATGCTTTTGTTTTCTCTTCCTGCGTATACTTACTAGACATGGGATCCGCTCCTGGAGATAGCACAAATATTAAAGGGATTGTAGAATTTGAATCTAAGTAACTTTTTGTTAGATCAAAAGATGGTGGCTCTACAAATTTCTTCCCCAGTTTATCAGTTACAAATGTTGTTATAGCTGGACCAATCTGCAAAGTAAATGCAAACCATTAACTTAAATTAAATGTATTAATGGCATATTTGACAGCATCTTCTGTGTCCCAGATATTAGTTAAACTGAGCCTATAGACATCTCTCTGCTCTACATGGATTTGAGTCTTGCAGAATGCTTCAGAAGCAAAGGCTTCACCTTTTGTTAGCACTCCCTCCTTTTTTTCCCCTCACAGGAGGAATAATAATGCTTTTAGAAAATAAAAATAGCATGCCTCATACAGAATTATTAAGTTACATTAAGACTTAAATTCAGGCTTTACTTCAAGTGGAAGACTAGCACATTCCTCCTTGCTACATATTAATCTAATTCTTTTTAATTAATTCTAAGGAACAACTGCAATATGTATTTCAAATGCTGACATTGATTATTCCTCAAGTACACACTGCAATTTTCTAAGTGCACCAAAAGGCAGAATGTGTTAAAAGTTTGCCTTGACTGTTGAAATAAACACAATTGATTTCTCTTTGCCTCAGGGCCCTTTGTATGAAAGCACATGGTACAGGACACTGTGTATTTGTTCAGGCTAACATATCCTGCTCTAGAGTATATAACAGACTAAACATGAACAATAACTTGACAGAAACTAGAACAAGGTGTGTTCTCTGAAAGATGCATTAAATCATGTCAGACAAAAGATCTCAGATGATCCTTGTGGTGTTTGCATTGCTCAACTGAAAAATAAGAACACTATTTATTTTCTTAATAAAATATGATAAAAACTAGATTAAACAATCAGTGCAAACTATGCTACAAGACATGGAACAGTCTATGAACACTTGATAACAGGTCATGTTACCTTGTCTGGTCTTAAGCACCGAAGAATTATCATCTTTTGTAATTTATTTAATGTATTGTTCAATTGTTCTGGTAATGGAAAGCTTTGTGGCTCTTTGCTGTCATAAATTTTTTTCCATTCACCTATATTCTCAGAAACATGATTCCTAGACAAAAAAAATACAATTATTGTAAATACCTGGAGTCTGGTTTTGATGTTTATCAAAAGCCAATTACATTGTTTTGTCATACAAGCAACCAAGCAACTCTGCATCTACATCAGCAAATGAATCTACAGTTTAGCTTTTCCACACTGAAAAAATTTTATACCATCATGCTATTGCAGACAAACAAGACTCCATCTGAAACGTTTTAAGTAGACAATAAGTTCTATGTATTTCTTCAGTCAGCACTACTTGGAGCTTTGGAGGTCTGGATGAATTTTCTGCCTCTCATATTTCAGGAAAAAATCATTTTTTAACTGAAGAAAATTACTAGGAAATTCAGTCAGGAAAAAAATGTTTTTCCTCCATGCAACATGTAGAGTATGTCCTCTGCAATGGGACAACTCTCAGACTACTGAAAGGCTGGATCATCATCCACATTGCTACTAAAACTCCAAAGAGACACACATAACAGCTCAAAACAATTTCTTCTAATAGAGCAATCAGTGTTTCCACAGAGAGATTCAAATCTTGCAAATATTCAGGTTTTGTACAGCTATGCTGGCTTCAGAATTTAAGGTTAAATTCTACTAAAATGCAAGGTAAAATTCTCTTAGTTTCATGAGATCAAATTTTACCAGAAAAATTCCTCTCCTAGCACTGCAGTGGAATTTTGCCACGGACACTTCCTTTGGCCTCAGTTGACACTCTTAAAAATTGTTTCTGTACCATAGAGACATTCCAAAAGAAAAGTTTCTTTAGGTAGCACCTCAAATAATTATGGAAAATAGTTTAATTAAATAATATTATAATTAGACAAATGAAGCGAAGTAAACCTAATGATCAAAAGAGGGGCTGGCTTTACCATGTTGGCATTCTGGAACCAGTTTGGAAAACATGTATGAAACATTTATTTCATTAAGTTACACATGCTTTAGTCTGGAACAATTAAGGCTAATTCATATCAATATTTTGCTATACCTCAATCCTTTCAAAGCTGGGATTTCACTTGCACGACACAACTCATCCCAACTTCTATCTGGTAGCCAAGATGGGTCTGGATTCTTGTACTCATTCTTGAGACCTACACCCCCAGTTAGTAAGAACATAAACTCTTGATGTTCTAATTCCTTTTTAGCCCTATATTAAAAAGGAAGATACTAAGTTAATGAGATACAGTTTTACATAATATAAAGAGTTGTTTAAAATTAATCACACCACTGCTATTTAGTAATACTTCTGCAGTAACAGCTGAGTGCAAGTCTCAGTATTCTATATAGTATAAAAACTATGGTAGAAATGACTAAGACTACAGTAATGGTTTCAAGAGGTAAATGGTACATGTCTACATATTTGTTTTTAAAAAGTGCAATTGCAATTACTCCCAAGGTTTAAAGGCTTTATAGAAAACAAAGGCCTCTGGGAATATGGAAGCCTTACAAATTGTCCCAGGAAGAATAGTCCATATACAAATGTGTACACATTGTAATTAAATAAGCATGTGTATTATGGTTGTGATTGTGAAAGAAAAAAATGAACAATATATTCACACAGAATATATTTTTTTCATTCATAAAAAAATGGGAAGACTAAACTAAAAAGCCAGTGAGAGAGAGAAGACTACAACTGAGATTTCATGGTGTATGCAAAAGGATATAACAGAAAGAAGAGAGAAAATGAAAACTAAAGATAAAAACCTAGAAGCTGCTGGGATGGCATTTTCTTAAGATTTCTTTCTAAAATATTTTTCTAAATAATTGCAATAGTTCTTGACACAAGATGCTACGTAACACTACCTAGGTCCTTTAAAGGGAATCAAAAATGTGTCTTTGACAAAGCCATTGATTTTAACAAGCATAGGAACATTCTTATTGGAAAACATCCAATAGCTACACATAGTAGTGACACATGTACTCACATACTCTTTCACTTATAAATATTATCAGTATTAAAACCCCCTAAACATTTACAAGCTTACTCCTAAAGCTGTATTATCAATATTTACAAGAACATGTTATCTCATCACTATATTTTTAGATTATAAGAAAATAATTAGTTTGTTAAGAGACATCGCAAAAATGCGCTTACATGAGAAGATTACAACAGAGCAAAAATGAGAAGAGCAGCTTGTCCTTTTCAAACAGTGAACGACACACGTTGCAATACAAATTGTATGTAAAGTGGTCATTTAGATATCGAAGTCGCTTCTGCAAAATTCTGGATTTGTAACTAAAAAGAAAACAAGTGAAAATGTGGAACTTCAAATTGAATAACATAGGCAAATAAGAAATCTAATCAGTCACAAAGGAATTATATTAGGCCCACATGCTCCACATGGGACTTAAATGTCCATTTCCCCAAAATGTCAATTATATTTAGTATTTTACAGATCCTCTACAAGTCCCAAGCAAAATAATGATCTAAAATCAATTTGCTAGTTAGGCAGTGGCACTCAGTGTTTATAATGGAGGCGAGCTCAGAATCAGACTTCACTCATTCTTTATGTTACATTCTTAAAAATAAAGCACATGGTTACAGTTCATTGTTTGCTCAATCAGTAGCTAAGAAGAACATTTACATCATTAACAGATCATATTTTGTTTAAAAAAAATGCATTTAATGAGAGATGAGAGGTTAACGGTTTCAAAACAGAAGGAACTGTTCAGAAGAAGAGAATAAGACACTTATTTTACACCAGAAAGACTGTATTTACCTATCATGAATAGAGTTGATGAAGAGGTTAACAAACCAACTAAGAGAATACTGGTACATGGGATCAATGTTTGCCAAGTCTGCAATACTGAAGAATAGCACTGAAGAATGCTTTGCAATAGGTCGATAACCTTCTCGAGATTCGGCTATTTTAAGTTCTGTTGTCTCTGCAATCTAAACATGAAGAATAGTTGATAAAGAAAAGCTTTCAATCCCCGCTTTTGTACAAAAAAATCACTACTTGTAAGGTTATCAAAATACTTCTGTCAAGTACTTTTTAACACCAGAGCACAACATCTTTTATGTTCCAAATGGTACAATCACAGTGAGTGTTAATTACACTAGGTAAAATGAGTACTTGCCCTTAATATAGTACTGTCTGATCTATGTATATATACTACAGGATGAAAACAGTCAAAGCAAAGGAGAAAGGAGGCACAACAGTTTCAATGCATCAATTACCATCAAAAGTATCAATCTCTACCCTAGCAACCTTAAAACATATGGGTAATTTCAGACTGGTTATTTATTTAAGCTCTAGTTATCTGAAGTAAATCAGCTTTATACAAAACATTTACCAATGCTATTTAGCTCTCATTGACTTGAGCTGGTATTTTATGCATTAAATACAACAAAAAAAAACTGGGCCTGCTTAGCTGTATTGGTCACTCAGATTATTAACATCTCCCTGGGTAATTTTGTCATTTAAACAGATTAGTTCCTTTATCTTAACATGTTACCTTAACTTCAGTATTTGTCACTTTTTCTCAGCCCTATCACAGATAGATAAATATTCTTTAAAATATTTTAAAGACTGAACAAACCCTCAGCAAAAATTTGAGAATAGATCCAGTTTTATTTCTCTTCACGTTTCAGAAGCAAAGAATTTCCTTGTGTCTTCCATCTAAATCACATTGCTTCTGCTAGGTGCCAATTTTAACATTACATTTCCACGTATTGTTACAAAAAACAATCCACACATTCCCTACCTGCTGTTTTTTTGTGATCTCGTTAGCCATTATTTTAGCAGAATCCAAGACTTCAATAGCACTTTCATCTTCCAGAATATTCCCCTCAGATGAATGCAATGTTTCTAAAATTTTCCTCTCAATTTCTTTTAGATGCTTTTTATTGGCTGCAGATTGAAGGATGAGAGCATTTCTTTCCTCTTCTAATTCTGGTCTAATGGGAAAAACACAGAAACAAAACCAGTCAATGTTAATCATCCACCTACTGTAAAGGAAGCCCATGAGGATGACTCCTTCCTACAATAAAGATATATTAATCTTCTCTTCAGTGTAAATACATTGTTTCTGTTCTGCATATGTTGATAATTTGGAATATAGATTTCTTTGCCTAACTTCAGTCTTTGGAAATGACAGTCTAACCTTGAGCATCTTAGCATTTTGCACATCTGCACATCTTAGTTCTCCTTTAAATCTCTGCTGCTTGAAAAAACATTTCTGTACAACCCAGGAACCATATCTCTGTATCTCTGTGAGAGTTTAGTTAAGACTCATAATCAGTTTCAGAAATACTGTGTATTTATTACAAAAGAAATTAAACCCAAAATCCTCATAATTCTGTGTCCTTGCCTGGCAGATGAGTCAAACTGCAAAACTGACAATAACGATTTAAACATCAAATAATATTTGCACAGTTTTCTAACAGCCAAAGAGTATTTCAGCAGAAAATTGATACCAAAAACAAATTATGACCTTATATCTGCTATTTAAATAAACTTGGGGATGCTTAAGCAACAGTAATCAGGACAGTCTGTTTCCCTAACCAACTTTTTAGATATGACAACCAGAAAAAAAAGCTTTTTAAAGCTGTTACTGAGAAACATTTACACAATGTAACCTTCATTTTGCTTTACAATAAATTAATCTCTCATTTCCTTGGAATTATATAATAAAAAATGTAAATGGCTACTTGCCATAAAGACAGACTTACCTCTCTTTTGCTACGACAATACCTAGCAGCTGGTCTTCAAGTCCCTCTGGTGTTATCATAAAATTGAGTAAAGAAACTTTTGTAGCAAGTTCAGGCATATAATGTGGATTTCTCAGTTTTGTGGTAATAAAAAACTTGAAATCACTGGAATACTCAATAATGTTGTCACCAAGTTTCATACACTCCACACCGCCTAAAGTTAAGATACGTCAAGAAAACCATTATCTACTTAAATTGCTTGTGCTTTTTTCTTAAGTGGGTTTTATTTTAAGGGTAGATGTGACAACCAGTAAAACTATGTAAGAAGGAAGGAAAATATATTTATGTTTATCTGCATCTTCTGTCTTCTTTCCATGAGGGAAAGGAGAAGTTGAAAACCAGATTCATAGCTACTTAGCAAATTTCAGAGAAACACAGGAAAACGGTGCCTCAGCAAAATGCCTTGACAGCTTTTCTTTATTTGTAAATTAAGTAATTAGTATTAGACTAAAACATATTAAAAGGAGCAAATAAAATATAATTGCACTGATATGCTCCCCTTTGTCTTCCTTTAGTATTCTATGGCAATACGGTGAAGTTTTTCATGAAACCACTACTATGTGATATATAAATGATATTAAAAAGCAAGAGGAACCTACAGACTGTTGTGAAATTACCTTCCTCTTCACATAGGCAGTAGTAAACCAGAGAATAATAAGAAAAATACCAGGCAGTATCATAGACTATAGGATGAATATTAATGTAATCTTTATGTACCTTGTTTAAAAGTCTGTTTAAGTAGCAGAGGTTCAAGTGATGGGTCTAGTTCCTCTCCAACATTTTCTAGCAGAAGTGGAGTTCCAAACTGAATGCAGTTCTCCAGAGTTCTCATATAATCAGTGTCACTGACCTTTATAACATTCAGGCGATTTTCCTTCTCAAAATTCTTGATCCATTTATTTGCTTGACCTTGAGGGTCGATCATTAACGGCCTAGAACATAAAAGTTTGGTCAGTGCTTGCAGGAGTTTTCAAAAATGTAAAACTACATAAAAATGTTTCTCTGTCAGGTTGTCAAGTAAAAAGTCAACAATTAGTTGCAATTTACATCTGATATGTTGTTATATTATCTAGTGTAAGACTGGAAATGTAAGCAGGGAAAGATGTCAATATTTTGTTGACAGAATTGTCCCGGTTCCCAGCTGCTCATTTCATCTATATGTAGATATATGATATGAATGGTATCAAACACCTCCTCTAATTGCACCCTTAGAGAACTAAGAAACATTCTAAAAGCAGAATCAGATACTGTAATCTGAATATAATCTGAATCTATCACAATTCTTAAGGTGACATATCACAGAAACATCACTACAAAATGTTATAATCTTTTATAATTTATAATAAAATAATATTAAAGGTTCTAAAATAATCCTTTATAGAGATGTAAGTTTCACACACAATAGATGTCTGTAAAATAAATGTAATCTGAAATCTTCATAACTGTAAGACCCTCAAGTGGACATCTGGTACATCTGGACTGTGCAATTCACATAACCTGAATCTTAACATTAAACATGTAAAGCATGAGGATTCCCATGCAGTTCTAAAATCTGTAAAAAGCTTCATTAGCCAGTAATAGGACAAGGTACAATATTACAAAAAAAAAAAAAGGAAAAAGAATAGAATAACAAGTAACCTTATCCAAGATGGCTGCATCTCCTGAAAGCTTTCAAACAATTGCATAAACATATCTCTGAATTGTTACACCTCTTAAATTTCACAGGAGAGGGCTATAAATATTCAACTTCTGCCTTCAATTACATTGTCTCTCCAGAAGTTACATTGTGTCTAGAGATTTAGTTCACCTTTTTTTCTTTTTTAAGAAGTGAAAACTTGTTTGGATTTTTGTCACCTACCAACGTCTTGAATTGTCAACAATGACCCCATTGTCTACAGAAAATACATCAGTTGGCAAACCAGCAATATTCCAGGCTCTTATTTTTATTGGGTCACCAAGAGTATTACTTAAAGAGAAATTCTCAGAACAAGGGATACTTTTCTCCTGGGAAGAAAAAAAAAAAAAACCAAAAAAAACCACACCTCATTTCTCTTGCTTAAGTCAACAGTTCACTACATTTCCCCAGTGAACATTTACTCTCTCTCCAAATTTTTGTAGGATCTATCTAACCTGTATGCACTTTTGTTGTTGTTGTTACGTAGATATAAGGCAATGCATTACCTTAAGAAACTCACATACATTTGCAAATCATGTAATGACTTATTTCTGCTCTTAGTACAGTAATGTAATGATGATTATTGGAACTCCTCCTTTGCAAACAGCACTGTCAACCACTTAATTTACATATAAATACATGTCACTGAAAGTTAATACAAAGGTTTTTTTTTACATTATACATAACTGCATTTTAAAGTTAACTCTTTCATTTAAAGGCAAAATAGAGAAAATTTTGAGATTTTATTTAAGCAATGATCAAGTCTTACAAAGGCTCATTTCTGATGAGTCTTTAAGAGAGAGAGAGACTTTAAGTCTAAAATAAATTCACTGATTTTATTAAATTCAAATTTACAGAATATTGGGTCAGCAGAATTTATTCCATTAATGGTAATGAGTTTTTGTAGGCTAATATTAAATAAACAATAAGGGATTTTTGAAGCCTTTTGCAGTAGACTGACAAAAAAACCCCACATTTTAAACTAAGATTAACCTTCTAACCTTGCATACTTTGCTCCAATCTTTGGTACATTCTTGTCGAAATCCAGCAGTAAAAGCTCCCAGATATGCTATCACACCAGCTGATATTAGAACATCTCCTGTCAAATTATCATATATGCCTTGAAGATCATTTGCAGCATTATTCCATCTATGATAAGCAGAAGATACATAAAAACCGTGATGCTGAAACCTCCACATTAATGATATTGATTATCAAAATCAACTTCTGTTGTTGTTTATCTTAACTTCAAGTGAAGAGTAAGGCTACTGTATTGATGTATTTTATTCTTGTTTGAACACTTCCTCTACAATCCTCCCAATATTGTTGCCCATATTATTACATTACAAACAATTAGGAACTTTTCAAGGGCCTAGACACTCTTTAAACAGTACAGCCCTCAGACAGAGATACAGCATTACAGTCTCAGAGAACTGGTTATCTTTCTACACTGGCTGTTACATCTGACAATTGAACTTTAAGCTGACCTTGATTTCTCTCCACCAAGGCCTCCAATCAGCTTCTCTGCTAGTTCTAGTTTTTTAGCACACAGATCAACCTGGAATTCTAAATGAGCCTTTTCTTCTGTTTTCTCTGTGAAGGTTCGTTCCAAAGCAGTCAAATGATTTTCAACTGCTCTAAGTTCTTCTCTCTTCTGATTCAAGAGCATCAGTATCTCTGCTAAGGCCTCCTGAGCCTCTTTCAAACGAGCTTTCTTGGGTGCAACCACCTATTCAATTACAACCAATACATAATCACTTAAAGCACATTGTTTTATCTTCATTATGTAATACAATGCTTAGGGTGAATATACCAAGCGAAGGAATAGCACTGGGATCAAAAACGTACCTTTGCAACCCTGTCATACACCTCCATTGCCATAATCCATTTACATAAACCCTCTGCTGCTGAGGAAGCTTTAGCCACCTTTTGTGGATCAAACTCAGGATTAGTCAAGTATTCAGCCCGAATCTTCTGCATGACAGCTGCCTGAATAACAAAAGCATTATAGCGCATCAAAGGCTCGTGGCTGACACTGCAAACTTACACTGGCTGATTGGTGTTTCCCTATACAATGAAATAGAAGTACTCAGTATTAATTGTAGTAGAAACCATCTGCTCATTTGTTTATTTGGAATTTCCTATCATGCTTTGTGGTCTTTTCTTGTTTTGGTTCTAATCCTATCCTTATACTTTATAGTAATGCATTTGGTATGTCTTCCATGGGGCAGCTACCCAAGTCCTAAGAGCATTGTAGTCACACAGAGGCCTTAAATTACTCCATTAAAAACATGTGCAAAACATGCTTATTTCATTACTTGCTATCTTTTCTGAAGATTAAGCTGTTGGAGATCAATATAAAAATGTATTTCTACTAATTAAAATTAAAATCTAAATTAATTACATTGCTTGTGTCTACTTTTGGGAACCAGTTTTATAAAAGGCAAAGCATATGCACTGAATTTGGCAAACAGCAAAAATCATGCTGTTGGATGGTAAGATCTTTGGTGGAGATGGTCGTATTTTAAACAAAGTTATATAGCTAGTCAAGTTCTGCATTTACAGTGTATCTGCCAGTGCACTTAATGAAATATTAGCCATTTTGTCAGCATTCATTTAATCAAAATAATATGATTAGAAACAGCCATGAAGAAGAGCACCAATGGGGACAGCTATTTAAAAACAGAAAAAAGTTCACAAAGTCAGAATAATTGATTTAGAAAAACTAGTACAAAAAAGGCACAGAATGGATCAACAGAGATCAAATGCTCCAAAATAAAAAATCCAAAACCCAATCAAAACCCAAAACAGAACATATAAGAAGAAACTACATGGACCCAGGTTCAGAAGAAACAAGAGAAGACAGTTCTCCATAGCACTTAGAGTACACTTCTGGAATGCTTTGTGAAAAGTTCTTTAAGATACATGAAGTTCACATGGGCTTAATAACTCTAGCAAAATAACTCTGATATGGGGGGTTTTGTGTGTTATTTTAATCTTTTTATGAGATACAACCTATAGATTGCAAAGTCAGAAGTATTTGTGCACAAAACAACATTTCACTCAAACAGAAGATATGTCATATAGAAGCCTTAAGAATTCTGAAACCTTCTGAAACACCAGTAAAAGGCTCACCCTGAGGAAGTTTGACTCGCTTGGCATGACCATATTCATCCTACAGAGACATCCTATCATACTGTAAAAACATTTGGTCATAACAGAAGTTGATTAACTTTGGATAAATGGAGTCTCTGATACAGTATTTTCTATTTTTTTTCTATTCTCTGTGACCAAGGGTCCATATGGTAAAAATTAATGAGATTCTAGTCTTACTGGAATGTTGTCCTTGTCATACTCTTTCAAATCCTTCAAGAAATTAATGTCACCAAGCAGTTTCTTGCTTGGACCCCAGTAATCCAAAATCTACAAAAGACAGTAGGAAATATCTTTTTAAGTTTTAAAACAAACATACAAACAAAACTGACAAATCTATTTTAATTAAAACTCGGGCATATTTAATACTGGTGACCTTGTGTATCTCCTTCAGATGTTAATAAAGGACAAAGTCTATCAGATCAAACATTTCCCCCAAACCATATCTAAAGCCGAAAATTGATTAGAGTCTCAGGGAAGAGTTATGTATTATCTGTTATCTATTACCTATACATAAGTCATAAATAAATTACATAAATTAAAAGTTGGAATTCTGTTTTCAGCAAAATAACAGACGAAGGCCTACTTTAGTGGAGTCTGGGTGATCTTGTTTACTGAACAAGTGCTCTGTTTTGAGAATAAGATGAATTACATCTCTATTTAAAACTATTGTGTGCCATTTTACCTTGTCTCGAGTCCTTGAAAGATCTACAATTTTTTCAGGTTTTATTTCTTTCATCACACAGACAGCAGCCATGACAAGTTTGACACCAGATGGAGGATTTTTCATTGATTTGACAATTGAGATATCAGAAGGCTAAAATAAAAGTCACATTTGAAATAATTAAAGAAATATTATGTCTCTCTTACCACTAACACAAATGAACTAACATAAGAAAGGGGATTTAGAATACAATTTCCAATGAACTTAAATTACAGAGCAGTTTTAGAAGGGATGACAAGACAATTAATACTATCCAGCAGTGTATTGCCTGCTGGGGAGATAAACATTAAATAAATGCCAGTAACTGTAAACTAATGATTAATTAAAATTATGTTTTAAAAAGTCCAGGTCAGAATATTGTTTTAATACACCTAAGTAAGTGTCATCTAAGATCTCTCATATACTTTGTAATTCCCACTAAACCCCCTCATACTATATATCTGTAGAACTTTCTTAACAATACTGCCTTCAGATCATCTATAAGTCATGACAAGGACAAAACCTTTGAACCAAAGATCCAGATAATTCTTAGCCATAAACAAATGCCATGTTACACTCTGGCAGTCAACATCAACTTAGGTGAAAGATGAAATTCAGCAGATAGCACCGTTGGTTTTAAAGACTTTTCCCACAAGTGGGCTTTCTTGCAAATAAAAATTCTTTTAAACGCACATACCATACTCCCTACTTTGTATTCTGGCTATATGAAGAGCAAACAAATTTAGCAATGACTTTACAATGTCCTCTCATTTGCCAAAATGGGGGAAAATCAACACTTTTAAAATTCTTTACATATTAGTGCATTCTTTCCCAAATAACTGGACGAGCTTCATCATGTTAAATAACTTGTTCAAATGCTGAAGTTTAGATCAGCTTGCCTTTAAAGTGTCAAGAGCATCAAGTGCAGCCTCCAGGGCCGGGATTGCCTCTGCCAAGTCACTCTCACATTCATTTTTCAATGTCTGAGCTTCTTCAGCTTTTTCTGTAGCAATTTCTTCATCTACTTTCACAGTTTTTCTCTTTTGTTCAACTTCTGCAGACTCTGTTTCTATAGTCTAAGAGAAAAGCACATGGATGAGTTTCCTGTTGAGCAGTGAATGATCCAATACACCGAAATTACCACTTGGAGAATACTATAAAAAATAAAGAGAAAATTATTTAAATATTTTCATATGTTGCCATGTATTTTCAACTTTAAGGGAATAATTTCTTTCTTAGCATAATGCAACATCATCATGGAGCTTTGACAGTAGGTAAACTGCATCAAATTAGATTAATATCAATGAAGGCTATTTAAAATATGTTTGAAGTTCAGGAGACAAGAACCTCTTCATTGTGGTGGAGTCCTCATCCTTAGAGATATTTGAATGTTGCATAAATAAAGTGCTGAGGTTTAGTTTAGTGACAGGGTTGACACTGTGAGTTTAGTGGTTAGACTTGATCTTAAAGGTTTTTTCCAACCATAATGATTCTATGATGCTAAGTTTGTGTATCAGGCTGTAACTAAAAAAATTACTAGCTTTCAGAATATGTTTTCACAGCTTCATAGTCTATAACATTGACTACTGATATTTATTGTCTTTTCAGTGATGAGCCAAGTCCATATCCAAGTACTGCCTTGTCAGTTCTACATAAGTGACATTTAGCTTTCTTAGAGCTATATAAGAGTAGGCATATGAGATATCATTGTATCTGTAAAAACATCCCTAAATTAGAAGCAAGTGCATACAAATATCAATCAAATCTTGCATTTTTGTGATGCAATAGTAACATACTTGATCACTGTACTTTCCCAAGTTTGAATATTCCAAAACACCTAAGAGATTTGTTCCTACACCTCACTAAATTTCTAAATCCTTTTTAGGATCCTTTCAAAAATCAAGCCTATAATCCCTGTGTATGCAAAGACAGACTCTGCAAAACTGTTCTTGTTTATTTTCTATGCTGAAAAGCTATTTATGGTTTTTGTAAAGCATGTGAATGATCTTGGGAAATCCACTCTAACCACTATTAGAATGAAAGTTCCTCTAACACCCTTCATGTACCTTACAAAACAAAATGAAACTTTCTTCCAGTTCTAAGGATAAAAGTATGAATAGTTACAAGTTTCAAACTATCGCTCATCTCAGTAAACAAGAAGTGATCTTAAAAATCTGAACTCAAATCTCTATATTCTTGAAGTCACACATCAGCAACTTTATCCATGCATATTCTTTAGAACCTTTCCACAATCAGCTGAGCTACTGAAGAAGCAGTACGTTGTATGATTAAGATTCCTCACTAAAAACTAATTATTACAAATGTGAAATTATAGATCCCAATTATACGCATGTTTACTTTAAAACTCACAAAGTTACATTTGTACAACTTTACCTTCATCATGTCTGCATTATCCAATTTAGCCTCTTCCAGTTTGGGCTGAAGCTGAACTAGTTCTTGTTTCATCTCGCCAACCTATACATTTGCAAAAGAATTGAGCAGGATGCAGAAGTGCCAAGAACCATTTCCAACTATTTCTGTAAGACCTAGATTTTAGCTGGTTTATCTAACTTTTTTTGATGGGAGGAAATAACATTCAATTTCAGAGACTTATTTTTATCTCGTACGTACAACCTCTAATTTTAAGAGCAGTTTTCTTTTATAGTTACCATTTTGGAAAATGAAGCTCTGTTCATACACTGCTTAGCAATACATACTTAGAGGTCCAAGGCCTCTACACAGCTGCTATGACTATAGTTTTACTGTTGAACAGAGAGCTAAACAAAATCATAATGACTTCTCTAGGGAAAGACTTGCTTCTGCCAAACATTTTGTATTTTCAGTTTCATTTTTGTCCTAACTCACTTGTGATTCAGCAAAAGCTAGTTTATCTAGTCCATTCATATATTTCTTCTTGGCTTTCATTACAGCATCTCGTTTCTGAGTAAGAAGTTTCCGAAATGCAGCAATAAGTTCAAGATAAGAAGTAGGAGTAACATAATTATGACGTCCCAGACTTTGCAAAAACCTATTGAAAGAACAAAAAAGTACCTTGAAATCTTGTTTTCCTTTTTCTTTGTTTAACTATTATTAACTATATTAACTATAACTTTTAACTGTATTTTTAAGTATTATTGAGTATGTAACTCTAACACCTAGTAGCAATAAACAATGTTGATGATTTAATACAATATTTTTATGCAGGCAGATACTATACATTAATGTTTAAGACAGAAATGAGTAGTAATGAAACACAATCACCTCCCAACTTTATTTTTTAGTTCTGATAATTCAAGTTTTAAGTTCTCTGTTGCTCAATTTATTTTCAACAACATAATGTTTTCCCTCTCAGTATTTCTATAAATTAATGACTTGCTTTCAAAAGAAACAGGCTGACCTTGCAGAGAGTGACAAAGCTGAAGTATGAAAGTATTTACAGATAGGCACAATTTCCTGACGCTCACTATCTGTAAGCTCGAGTGTTTCTAAGAACTTGTTAGCCACACGTTCAAGGGCATCTTCAGGCCACGGCTGAGGGAGAAGTGAGGAGAGAAGCATTTGTAAAATTCAGCTGTTAGCACTCTTCGTTTTTCAAAAAAAAGAAAAGTAACCATTCAAAACACCAGAATGATACACACTACTCCCAACTACATCTGAAGAACAAGGACTTTTTCTAAGGGTTAGATCAGGCAGCAAGGACATAATTAATGCAATCTTTTCTGGCAACTTCTAGTTAAAAGCTACATATTATCATTCTACCCAAACATTTTCTTGTGTTTATGTCATCCTTTGACAGAAAAATTAACTGAAGTCAGCACTAGCCCAAGCTATAGAGATAACTGTGCTTTACTGAGATTAACATCAAGGATCATCAACAACACGAATCTTGCAAGAAATCAAAGATCTATAAAAAATACACTCATCTACTGTTAAATAACAACTTGAATTTGCTGGTGATTCCCATGATGCACGATCTGCTTAACAGGCAGCAGCAACAACGATTATTTTACAATCATACTGAAATTGTCTTTCTTGTCCTTTCAAACATGTTACATAATGAAATGACAAATTACCATCACCAAACTTAGACAATTCTCTACTTCAGAAATGTAAACTTTGTAGCAACGAAACTGAAGTTTGTTTAGTTGTCGAAATACTGAGTTCACACAGCGAAGAGCTCCCAACACTTTTATAAAACATGCAGCACTCTCTACAGAAGACAAGAGACCATCTAACAGGACACTAAATACAGACTGTTAGAGAACTGAAACAGTTTGTTGAGGAAACAATATAAATATTTTCACATACCTGGAACCAATCAATAGTACAGCAATTGATGAGTGAGGGAAACTGTCTCAGACGATTGCGGAAAGCATTTCCAATTGGGCTGAATGCTACCACGATATGGAGATTTTCTTTACAGCAGCTCACAAAAAAGGCAAACAAGACTAAGGGACTGAGCTCTTCATTTTTATTGCCAGTCTGAGCTATGGCACGGACACCCTTAGGAATCATACACAGGTTAAAAACCGTTACATAATTTCTCCTCAAGCATTTCTGAAGTCCTATAGCAGTGTAATAATTATAGCATCACCATCAAATATTTTTTATTGATAAATGAAACATAAAATAAAGTAGAAAAACAGAATAAGTAGAAAATAGTATTTGAGAATAAGATTATATTTATCTGTGACCTTGACAACTCATTCTAGAATTGATCATCTGCTGCTTTGAGCAATGGAACATCAGAACAAAACCTAACAAATCATCCAAAAATTAGTCCCAGACAGAGAAGAAACATTAAGAGAAGACAAAAGGTTAAAACACATTGTGAAAAATCAAAAATTGTATTAGCTCCCTCAAGAAATAACAAACCAATAGGTTCTTTACAGGTATCAACATGCTTCATAACTTGAACACAAGAAAAAACAATACAGTAATATTTATCAATTGATAGAACCATTTCAATAAAGAACAGTTGTGTATGTACTAAAAACCACTCTGAATGTCAACTAGAAGCATACCTAGGTAATTCATTAGTAAAAATGCCACAGAGATATGAAGACAGGGCAGCATATGGTTTCAAATATTATTAGCTAACATTAAGTACACAAAGAACGATTCCTCGCTCTCCCAATTACTATTTTGAAAGTCCAAGCCTAATTTTAGCTAGAAACTTTTTAAGAACTTTCTGAGTACATTGCATCTTTACTTCTGAGCTTGAATTCATGGAGCACCCTTCCCCAACTTCCCTCTGAGTAGAAACGTTAAGGCTATAAAATTCTGTCTCACAGGGCCCTAGTGCCCTAGACAGCAATAATCTCTTGACAAAGGCAAACCAAATCAGGTCTTTGTCATTACTCGATCAATGAAAACATCATGAGGCAGGTTCTTCTGCACTGTACGCTGCAAAAAAATAACTACAGCCACGGGGTATTTGTGAACAATCAAAGCTCCCTGTATGCACAACTTAATGTGTTTGTGAACAGAATCCCACAATGGTGGGCATAAATACTCCATCAATTTACTAACAAATGGCTGATTCATCTAAGGTCTCAGAAAAAAGTAACAGAATTAAGTGCATATATCCAAAAGCCACACTTCACATTGAACTGACAAAATAGCTTAAAAGGGAGGTGACATAAAAGAGAATTTCTAAAAGATACCTCTAAAATTTCTTCTTTTTCATCTGCTGCAAAAAGATTGGGTACCTCCCCAGTGTTGAGGACACTGTCAATATCTTCTAAAAAGCTTTCTTCTTTAATTTGTGCATCTGTCATTAGAAATACAGTTTTCAAGCCTTTTACACCTGCATTCTTCAGAAGACTCTAAAAATGCAAGACAGATAAAATATTGTACATTCCAAAACATCCGTCTTCAAAATTAAGTCAAAAAGCAAACAGGTTATAAATACTCACTTTTATATCTTCTCTCCACTCATTTGTACCATAGGTCTTAGAAATCTCTGGTTGAAAAACACACATTTTTGCCATGAATGCCGCTAGACGAGTCAAAGACTGGCGCCCACTTCCTCCCATTCCAACCAACAAAGCGTTACCCCCTGGCTGCTTCAGAACACGGCTTATACGAGACAAATGTTCCAACATGTACCTGTATTTGAAAAGTTCTGATTACCAGAGTGGCTGAAACACATATATAACTGTGCACTTAAACACTTATACCTATGAAACAGGCAGAGAAGTAGCATCTCCAAAACAAATTTCTGAAGGCAGGGTGGGAGGGTCATGGGGAAGAAGAAAGGGAGTGCATATGAACCCCAACGTAAAACTTACAACTCTTCTATTACACAAATATCAATATGCCTCTGATAATGTTTTATAACTTCCATGTGAAATAGATATTGGAATAATATCTTTAGAAAGCTGCACATTACCAACAGTCCTATCTATTATGGAAACACGAGCATTGTTTACCATGGAATACGCAGCAAGGTCTACAGGAGAAGGCCTATTTAAGCACAGCCCATAGGGTAAAGTAAGCTGAACAGCAGTTAAAAGTTGTCTCAAAAAAAGTGAAAGCATTTAAAAAAAGATAAATTCACACTTGCTTTGATTTGTGGATGCATTTGGAGGCAGAGACATACAAAAAAACACAGCTCAGAAAATTGGATATAGTGAATTATCAGCTACCACTTCAAGCTCTTAGCAATCCAGATTGTATGCACCTGAAAACTACAAGGTTCATTCTTGTTTTGTGAGTTTGATTATATTCATCCAGACACTGCTCCACAACATCACTGAACAGCTGAGTGCTTGGAACTTCAACATAAAGTCTTTCATTTCCCTCAAGTTCTGGAATCATGTAGTCACCAAAAAACAAACTTCTCATGTTTTCTTCTGTTACCTATGGTAAATATACAATGAATTATGATGCCAAGTTCATTAAATAATGGAATTTTAGAAACAAAGAACTTAGATAAATAATCAAGACATGAGAACAAGCACTAAAATATTTTGACTCACAGACAACACCCACCTCAAAAACATCTGTTTCTCATATTAAACAATATACTTAATTTGTTCTTGGAATACAAGATTTTGGAATGTGATAAATTGGCTGAAATAGCCCATCTCATAAACATGACCTTCAGATTACACCGAATTTATGCAGATGTATGTTTAGCAATTTTGAATACATTATGAAATGGACAACTAGCGCTGTTCAAAAAGCGGATCTGTGCCCAGTGCGTACTAAGCTAATCTATACAGAGTCGAGACAGTGCTTTATTTTGTGCCTGCACAGAGATGAGTGCTAGGGGGACAACACCACAAGGCAGTACACTCAAAAGTACATCCCACAGTGTATTTATACAAAATCACATAGAATACATATTCTTATTCTATTTAGTAAGTCCTCCACCTGGCATACAGATTAAGTAAAGGATTATCAGGCACCTGCCGAGACAGGGGTTTCTTATCAGTACAAGTCATGCATATAAAGCAACCAGGCCCACCCCATCAAGCTATTGACTATGATCAGAGTGCAGTCATTCCCAAATTATGCATATAAAGTGACTGGGCCCACCCCATCCACCTGTTAATAATGGTCTCTTACTCTCAGGCAGAGAAACTTATTATTATTCCAGGACATCCTATATGAGGACAGCATGTCAGTCCTGAGTCCATACATGTTTATTTTGATCAGTAACATCTTAATATTAGCTCTAACTACAAAGCACCTATGCATCTGGACTATTACTGTTTAAATCTATCATCTTTTATTTGGTTACATGTACATCAATGACATAATAGGGGAAGAAAAAAAAAGAAAAGCAGAAAAAGGCAGAACAAAGCATACAGTATGACATGGTTATACAATGTGGTAAGTACTAAAATTTCATAACAATTATGGAATGCAACTGATCACACAGTAACTTGAGCACAAGCTACATTTAAGAAGGGAATTTTTCTTTATCCTGCAAATCAGGTCCCTGCAAGTCCATTCAAGAGTATTCACACTTTTATTTCTCCTTGCAGGTACAGTACTGTGTACAAATCCCAGCTACTTCTGTAGTGATTTGTGATTTACTCTGGTTGTTTTTTGTCTCTCATTGTTCAAAGATTCTATGAGTGCAGCTACATCTCCAGAAAAAGACATGACAACATTTTCTTTGGAAGTTTATAATTATCAATTATAATGAAAGCCACGGTTTTGCAATAGGTTAAACATGATACTCACAGGCATGTTTTCTTGCTTCAGATGTGCAAAAACTGAATCAAATGCTTCTTTGAAGTGCTCTTTCACAACACCTTTCACCAAATTGAATAACCAGGCTCTATCATTGTCTTCCACTAGACGGTCATAGAAGACACGAAATACCTCATGTACAAAGAGCCGGATCATTACATGTTTGCTTTCAACTGACTTGCTCTTAATGAGCAAGCAGCCATGGACAACACGGGAAAAGTCACGCAGGTTGAATGTATAATGAGATTTGGCTGGTGTGGGCAAAAGATTTTTAATGGCTTCCTTATACACCTTAAGATAATAACAACAAAAAAAAAGAACAAAATCAACAAAACAGTAACACCATTCAAATCTCTTCACTTGAATTGTATGATATCTTAGTTCAACTGAAGGACTGTACAGTATGTAACGGTAGCTTCCTAAATTTTCAGCTGTTTAAACCTACTTTTTTGCATATATACAAAATACTAAAAAAGAAAAAGATTAAATAAAAAAGCTGAATAGACAGATAAAGAAAAGCGAGTTTTGACTATGTTTTGCTTTAATCTTGAATGCATCAGCTGTTTTTACCTCATGGTGTTATGACAGAATTAGTATCATTTCTCATTACACAGGATATAAATAATATGCTGAAGCAATTGCTGTTGGGAAACTTTCAATCTATCTCTACAACCTCAGAGGTGAATTATCAAAGATCAACCTGCTAATAAAATCAAACTCTTTCAGTAAAATCGAGTGTTACAGGCTTGACTCTATCCATGGTTCCTAAGCCCAGTTCCTCTATTACATTTTCATGCTGTGAGTTGGAGTGTATTGCTTACTAGGATGAAAATTCATTTTAGAATAGATTCTCTAGCAGGTAAATGCAGAAGTGTCAAATGCATTCAAATCACCAGTGGTTGGTACTATTATTTGCTATTTAAGGAAGCAAAGCTTTTTTATTTCTTACAACTTTCAATAACTTACAAAAAACAAATCTAGTGGCAGTAGTCAGTGAGCCTTGTGATTCATATACTGAGTGTATTCCTAACAATAATTCTGAAATATCAACTCTGCAAGTCCTTAGAATTAGATGGATTCAGTCTTGAATATGTCCTTGGGTATAAGCAGAACTAGTTGCAAAGTCTGAGAAATGCCTCATTGCTGCAGCAGAATGAAGTCGTGTCTGTGAAACTCCTGTCATTTGATTCTGCCTTTGAAGATGACCAGATTTTCTGATGGAGTTTTTCACTGGTCAAATATCAGCTGCCTCTTGCATTTCCATGACGAATACTTATGCAGGCAATAGATTTGTTCACATTGCTAATGATTACTGCTAAATAACAAGCCAGCAAAGCTATACGCTGATATTATGTCCATAATGTAATGCTTCTATGCAAAAATATTACAAATTGCCTTATCTCTTTTAATGTGTAAGTACACTGCAAATGTGATATTCGCTAAAATCTGTAACATGGAACTTCACAGAACATTTACAAATTCCATAAAACTGGGCTTTCCATTTCACAGCATTTCTGTGATGTCTTTTGTCATACTGCAGTCAAGTTCTACAAAGCTGCATGTTCATTTTGGCTATCAGTTTGCTGTGATGTGTCTGTAACTATCATGTAAACTGGAAAAGGCAGGAGGAAAGCAGAGAGGGTGATTACTTTGCTCTTAATCTCTCTCAGAAAGAATTTTGGAATAGCTGCAACTGATACTTTCATTTTGTCTTTGCAAGTGACAGCTTTCCACGCCTGTCTGATCCTGAATAGAATCAAATCTCATCTACTTGACACTATTTGGACAGGCAGGTAGAACCCACACTAACACAAACTCAAAGACAATTATCCTAGAATAAGAAGGTTACTGCAACAATAAAACTAAGACAATTTTGTCAAAGCAGATGAGGCTGTAATATTATGGAAGTATATGGGATAAAAGATATAAAATTTCTACTTCATGTGTAAAATTATTATACAGCCCATGGAACTTTACTGAACAAATTAAAGGAAATTTCCATTAAGGTATGTGCATCTTACCTCTAAAGTGGCAGTGACAATTTGATTTCCAACTGTGAAGAACTGAGCAGAAAATTCACTAGCCCGTAGATAGAAACCTACTACGGTAGAGAAGATGCGGACCATTGTTTCATCGCTGAAAGAATTAATGGTGCAAATGTTGAAGTGCCGCAAAAATCGAGGAGTAACAGGATTCCTCCCACCACCTGGAGGTCCCATAGCAGCAAGTAGCTGAACATCAACAAGTTTAATTTTCGATGTATCCTTTAAATCATACCTTCAAAGTAAATTGCAATGTGAGATTTAGATGGTTACAGATATAATAATTTGTTACAGATTAAAAGCATCTATAAAACAGATTACTCTCTGCATGCACAACATACATACTTAACAATATAATGTTATATATTGCATGCTGTGTTTTCATAGGCATTTATTGTTCGGTTTTAACCGCTCCCCTTCAAATAACAACAACAAAAACAAACACCAAAAAACTCAAGAACAACCAGCCTACGCCCCAGTTAAACAACGCACATCATCCTGGCCTTGAAGAAAGATCAGTTCTTTAAAATGGATTGCATAAAACCTAACACAATATTTTGAGATAAGTATTTAAAGCTGTTATGTGGCAAGACACCTCTATTAAAGAGCAATAGATATTTGAACCTGGAATCACAAAAGTAAAACTACTTGAAAAGTGACTCGAATCACAGAATAATTCAGGCTGGAAGGATCCTCAGGAGAGTGCCTGCTTCAGTCTTACAATCTTAGCAGACCCAGAAACCTCAAAAGTGGAGAAGACTTGGAGCTTATTTTTATTCATGTTTATTACCAGATCTGATTTTATTGTTATTTTAAAAAATATTTTCAATTTATGTTTAAAACAGTTGGTGATCTTGGATGATACTAAAAACCAATGCAATGAGTAAAATTGCAAGACTGATATAGTT
>WBNH01002076.1:227500-282946 GCA_013401255.1 Urocolius indicus | reverse complement strand
TTCTACATGTGGTGACACACTGAACTTGGGCTTGGAGAAAGTGGTTCTTGAAGATCAACCAGCTACCTTAGGCACTTCTACCATCTAGGAGAGATAAGGTCCCTTCAAGTAGGTCTTTGAAGAGGCCAAATTCAGCTTGTCCGAAATCCAGGGTTGCAATCCTGCTTGGTACCCAGCTTCTTCCACACAGGATCTTGAACTCTATCAAATCATAGTCACTACAGCCAAAGTTGCCTCCGACCTTCACATCCCCAACCAGATCCTCCTTATTTGTCAGCACAAGGTCCAGCAGCACACCTTTCGTTGGTTCCTCGACCACCCGTGACAGGAAATCGTCATCAACATTTTGTAAAAACTTTGTATATATTGTGTTATACTTTAGGATTAGCATTCTGTTTTCTTGCTTTAGATACGACTTCTGCCGTAGCCTGCAATGGGTCTCCAGGAAATCTGAATGTCACTTCCCTTACTCCAGCAAGTGATCATAAATTAGCTCTTGTCAAATATATTAAAAGTCCTCTATAGCTTTCATTTCATCACTTGACTGTGTATATATACCTGCAACACAGCGTTCAGTTATCTGGGGTCATTTTCATTCATAGGTATGTTGTAGACCTGTCATTTATAAATACCTAGGGTCTTTGTATACTCAAGGATGTACTGTTCATTATAGTTCAAATCATTTTATACTTATTAAAGTCAATAAAACACTGTGTAAAAGATATTGCCCCTAATAAAAATGTGTACCACTAAAAACTTTATTTATAGCCTCTTTTTAAACACAAGATATTAGAATCATAAACTAAACTACTAAATTATTTTCAGAAAGTTCTGTTCAGGGAAGACTAAAGAAATCACTTGTAAAAATTCAAAATTCCATAAGACTTTGCCATATTTTCCAATGTTAAAAGAAAAAAAAATCTGAAAATTAAATAGGTTGAAGGAAATCATTTTATAGAATCATGGAAGCCATGTTCAGGTATCGTTTAGATCACTAATTTGTTTGTGAATACTATCCAAATTTCTTTTATTTTATATCACCATTACCATTATTATTATTTATCTTTAATATGAGAACCTGCATCGTAAAGCAAAATAGCATTTAAGTAGCAAAATGTGTGAGCTGCTTTATTTATTAAGCATTAGACATGCTGTCTCCAAGGTATCTTAAAACACACATTCTTGCAGATTTTCTCCAAATGCATAGATTATTTAAAAAAAAAAAAAAATCCCCACACTTTTATACTATATTAATATCTTTGGCTTAAGATTCATTTCATGCTATTCAGGTTGTATCCATGGCCAACTACTGATAACAACTTATTTAACCTCCCCACAGATTTAGCCGTAACAATTTTCTTATAAAAAGAATTATCTGCCATATAAAAATCCAGAGTGTATGATTTGGCCTTAGTTTTCTCTTTTTGTTTTATAGGAACTAGCTAAGGTAAAGAAGCATGGTCACTTATGACTGTGGAGGCTCACTTACTCAATAATAATTTGTTATAAGGATTGTTTTAAGACATCTTATTCCTTCTATATTAACAGAATTTTCTTATCTTGTTAACAGCTGCTTTGCTACTACTGTAAACAAGGTATTTATCTTCCTCAAATATCAAGCTTAACACTGCCTCAACACATCTGTCTAAACCTTGTGTTTGGATGGGAAATGAAAAATTAAACTCTAGATTTCTAAACATCATTTTTAGCATAATTTTGTTACATCCATAAAAGCCTTGTCCTAGTCCATTAAGCTTTAGTTTCTTAGTTGTGGGTTTTTGGGAAGGTGGTGCTTCTTGCACTATTTAATATGTCTGTCAGAAAAGAGAAAAATGTGGCTTTAAAATAGAAGACATTTTATTTATTATCTTATGAATAATAAGAAAATAAGATAAAGAAGACCTTATTATCTTAACTTTTCTGGGAGGGTGGTCAGTCATATACAACTTCAAGTCTTCTTAATCATTGCCTACTACTACTACTCATGTACTGATTTTCCCTCCATTCGAGTTGTATCTTTCTAGATATTCACTTTGCCATTGGCTACATAGAATTAATATGCAGATACTCAATATTTTTTAGGGCTTTATATAATGTTATAATAACCCCAAGACAGATTGTTGCAAAATCTTTAACACCTTCTGCAAAAATACACAATAATGTAGCTTCTTCTAGCTTCCTAGAAATCCAAATAGAGTTATTGGTAAAGGACAGAAGTTGAGAGAAGTGAAAAATATTATTTAAATATAACTTATGAGAAAAGGAAGAAAAACCAAAACTGTACACCAAAGAGAATGTGTCTACTATGTGTCTAGCAGCACCTGCTAAATGGTGAAAAATTTGTTTTTGTTCTCAGCCAAGATATCAAATGAGTTTGTTTGACAAAATGTGGATGTTCCACTTTCAGGCTTGGTTTCCCTCTCTCATGTGAATTAAAATGAAATATTGCTGCTGTTTGTTGAGAAGCTCTCAAGGCATTCCTTATATTATAATTTGAAGAATCTTGCCATGGTTTGTTATTTTTGCTCTATTATTTTTCCTCTGCATCTCTTCTGATGTTATATATCTCATTCTGTCCACACTTTAATGGTAAAAGCAGCTTTCACGATTAGCTTAAAAGTGTGGATCAAAACAAAGTACAAAAGAATGATTAATTTATATACTGTGGATAGTATCTGTGATTTGAGCAATAAAGGCTGAAAATAAGAATAACTATTTTCTGCTAGCATTGTCTAGGTTGTGGTTTAGGCCCATCTAGGAACAAAGGACCATGCCATAAGCACAAAGGGCTTTTGGAATCCCCTAAGGACAGTGAGCTCACTCATCACTTACATGAGTGTCTTTAACTCTTTCCCCCATGAATGGCTCTAGGGGGCAGGCAATGGGGGTTTCAGTCAATTCTTTCCTCATGGCTCCTGTTGCTTGTCTTGACTCAGGGCAGGAGAAATCCTCATCAGCCCTTCCTGCTGCTACTCAGGGTACCTCACACACCTGGCAGTCCTGCACGAGACACTCTGACGTGATTCATCCTGAGGGCTGCAGCTGGTGCCATGGCTGCCTCCTCACACAGTCTCTTGCCCATCCAGGTGCACTCGCTCGGAGCTGCTGGTGGCTCTCAGTCCTGCCATTGCCCTCCATGGGTTGCATGTCTGCATTCTTCCCACAGGCTGCAAGGGAGTCTCCGGTCCGGCACTTCTGCTTTCTTTCTCCTTCTCTGACTGTGGGGTACACATGGTCACCTCCATCTTGTACCACTCCTCTACCTCTTCGCTGATGCAGATTTCTGTTCTTAAATAATGATGTCAGAGGTGTCAGATTGGTTCAGTGGGGCTGAATGTGGGTCCCCCTCAATGCTGGGAGATGTTTCAGGAACTGTTTATGGGAGCAGCTCCTTCTCCCTGTTACCAAGCAAAAAGCGTCTCCAGCACAAATCCATGACAGTCTACTATGAAACAACAGAATTGTGTATGTGGTTCATATGCAAGGTAGAGAACAGGTCTATTACAAGGTCATTGGTTATCCTTAGACACATAAAGGAAAGGATGATGTTTAAATACCTGTGAACTTTCACAGACATATACACATACAAAAGCACATTCCAAAAGGCAAACGTACCCTCTCTAATCAGAGCCTTCTCTTCAACTTCTGAATCACTGAGCTTGTCAGTAGGACCATTTTGATCCTTCTTTTTTCTCCGTTCTAGTCAAGAGCATGAATTGTTTCCCCTAGGAAAAAAAAAAAATTGCTGTTCAAATTCACTGTATAATAATCTTATTTTTAGGTGAGTCCCATCACTTCTAAAGGAGACAGTTCATGTGTTGTAAGAAGCTGCTTACAGACACTTCTCTGAAGAGACCAAGAAATTTGTCAGTACTGCTTCTGCAGTGCTTTTGTGGTTTCTTCAACTTCTTATTTGATTGTAAGCTATAATTAAGAAACAGTTCCTATATATTGTGTTGTGTTGTTCATCCTACAAAATTATACCTGCATAGAAAGAAGATTCAGGAATCTTGCAACATCATATCAAGAGCAATTAGTGATTTCAAATTTACAAAGAAAACAGAGTTGATTTTTTTTTTCCTTTCCTACTTAGAATTGTTCGAAAGTAAAGTTTCAATTGCTTCTATTTTCCAATCTGCTGAATCTTAATTTTCAGTCTACCTTTAGTTCTTTCTTGGTCCTTGGCTTTCCTGAGTGTATCACTCCAGTTAAGGTCTTCCAGTTTTTATTACTACACTCAAATTATTAAACAAACTTTAAAAAGTATAAGACATCACCTAGAGACTGAAGCTATCTTTTTTTCCTTATTTTTAATTATTTGAATCTGCATACTTTTTTTCTATTTGTTTACTTTAACATTGTGATTTTGAGGAGGTAAGGGTAGGTCTCAGCTTTACACTGAAACTAGCTTTGTAATGGGTTTGTGTAGCAAGGTTTTGGTAGAAGAGGGGTAGCTTCTGTAAAAAGCTCCTAAACCTTCCTCACTCTTTAGCCAGTGGAGCCAATTCCAGATGGCTCCAGGACAGACTCACCACTGGCCGAGACCAAACTGATGAACAATGTTGGTAATGCATTTATGATTAACATATTTGAGAAGGGGAAAAAAGCTATTGTGCAGGAGCAAAAACCGAAGCAGAAGGGAGAAGTGAAAATATGAGAGGCAACACCAAGGTCAGTGAAGAAGGAGAGGAGGAGATGCTGCAGGTACCAGAGCGGAGGTTCCCCTGCAGTCCCTCGTGCAGCCCATGGTAAGACCCTGCCCCTGCAGCCACGGAGGCCAAGACGGAGCAGCAATCCACCTGCAGCCCACGGAGGACCTAACACCGGAGCAGGTGGTTGCCTGAAGGAGGCTGTGACCCTGTGGGAAAGCCCATGCTGCAGCAAGATCCTGACAGAACCTGTGAATCCGTTGAGACAGAGGAACCCCTGCCAAATCAAGTTTGCTACTGGCACTTGTCATCCCATGTTGCTGTCTGTTCCTGGAGGACTCTCCCCACACTGGAGCAGTCCATGAATGACTGTATACTGTGGGAAGGACCCACTTTGGAGAAGTTGGTGAAGGACAAGACTCCCATGGGAGGAACCCACATCAGAGAAGAAAAGAGTGTGAGGGATCGTCTCTCTGAGAGGAAGGAGCAGCAGAGACAATCTGGTCATGAATGGATTCATTTCCTATCCCCCTACACCTCTCAAGAGGAGGAGGAGGCAGACATGTGAGAAGAAGATGATTTTCAGAAAGAAAACGCTGCAGTTCCTCTTCATATGCTTTCTTATCTGTATAAGAAACTTCACGTTTTCAGGAAATCTTTGTAATATGAAGACTAATGAAGAGCAAAGTCATTTTTCTTTCAAATGACTAGAGTGTCATTAGCTTAAATTTCAGTATATCTATTTGACCAAAATAGAGTGGTAATTTATTGTTTTCATTATTCCCTCTTGTTCTATTAAATATAGGACAGTTATCACATATTCTTGTTAATATTTTCCTCAATAGTGTAGGAGTCTTCACAAAGTAAGCTGCTTCATTGATGTTTGAAACTGGGTTAAATCGTACTGAAACTGGTACTAAGCTGAGGCTAAGAGCAGGAAGAAAAGCTTATGGAAAGGGAAATTAGCTTCAAAATGATGAATGCTATCTGCTGGAGCTGTTCCTGTCTGTAAAAATAAAGTCATAACCACAAAGGACACATATGAAAAGAAATACTGGACACAAACACATGTAGATTTGACTAGTATCCTGAGAAAAGACCTTTGGGATACGTACTGGCTAGAACAAGTCTTGGAATCTGAGCAAAGAAACCTTCTCCAGCCGTTTGATGTTACTTATGTAGAAAGAAACAGGATTTTGCATATAGATTTCTGTAAATACAACAAATACCAAAGACCTACTCACTTTTAGCCATTTCTCAAAACAAGAGCAATGAGCAGAATCAAACACAGGTGACCTACTTGGATATACATATAAGAAATCTTCAGGATAAATACCATACAGCCTTGTTTATTGTTTTGTTGTTTGATTTTTTTTCATCTAAATTGCTTGAAACAATATTTAGTAGCTAATCGCATCTATAAAAGACAAATATAGGCACAGATTAAATGCAGTTCTGCAGAAAATACTGCGATGATAGATTGCCTCTGTCATCATGATTACTTCAGAACTACAGTCTACAGGAACTGCAAGAGAGAGGGCTCTATTAATTTTCAGTGTACCTTGAACCTGAAGACAGATGGCTTGTCCAAAGCTACAATCAAAATTCATGAACTCTTGTTATTTTTATGCTTGAGCAGGAAACTATAAAGACATGGAGATAAAGCTAATAATTGCAAGTTTAACTATGGTCTTATATTTATAATGCACTGAATCCATGGCAAGTGGAATGAGACCCTACATTCCAGATTGTAAGGCTTCACATGGCAATGCCAAAATCTTATTTCTAATTATGTAAACAGATTTACAGCTTTGTATGATAAATAATTTTAGAAAATCTCTCTCTTATGCATTTGACTATTCTGGAAATTCAATATCTGTTGGACTGATTTGAGCTGCAAGTCTGACACTTCTAAATAGCTTACAACTGACACAAAAATTACAGATGCCTCTCAGATGCCTTATTGTTGCCCTTTAGGTGGCCTGACTTCATAGATGTTTTTGCTACCTCAGAAAAAAAACAGGGAATGATAGGGATTTTGAAGCAAGTGCTCAGAAGTTAATAGAATATTTTAGACCAGTGAAAATATATTTCCTGCAAGAAACATGTGTTCAGGTCAGATAGCTCAACAACAGGACAAAACTATTAATTTATTCGAGTATATATTTCGTCCTTCTGCTATTTGAGAGCATCACATTTTATCACAGATTTACACCAAAAATTGAGTTTGCTCTATTAATCTTTCTGGAACAATATTTATTAATTTTAACCATATTTGTGACACGTAGGCCACACCTAATATGACAAAAAGAGTAATATTTAAATAGAATTATTGTGTCAGTCTATTATCTCTAAAGTTTTATGTCAAGAGTATGATGCATAGACAGTAAGAAAATTAAATGTGTAAGTTTGAATTTAAAAGACAAAAGTTTCAGTTTGGTATATTAGAAATTGGCCTAGTTATTGCATATTTTCTTAAAAACGTGATATCATAATATGAAAGTTCAAGGCAGAATCATAGAATCATAGAATGGTAGGGTTGAAAGGGACCTTTAGAGATCATCTAGTCCAACCTCCCTGCAGAAGCAGGTCCACCTAGATCAAGTCACATAGGAACGTGTCCAGGCAGGTCTTGAAGACCTCCAAGGAAGGAGACTACACACTCTCTCTGTGCAGCCTGTTCCAGTGCTGTCACACCCTAGATGTATTAAGCAATGTTGGATAGCTAATGTGTTAAAAATTTGTATGATACAAAAGAAAAATATAGCAGAGAACTACAGAAATTAAATTTATGAATCTTAAAGAATATTACTGCATGTTTCAATTTGTCAGGTAACTCCAATGTCATTTCATCTCTGTGACTGATACTATCTTTTAGGAAATTCTTATAAAGTAAGGTCTAACAGAATAAAGGAAAGTGGTTTGATGCCATTTCTTATTCTCTCTTTCCCTTAGCTTCTTCTCTGCTTCCTCTTTGCTATCAAGCTCAACTTCCTTTTCCCTTCATTTAGACTACCACACCAGGCTACTCTACCCTTTTGATCTGATGTGTTTCATTGTGGTGTTCTTCTTTCCCATGAAGCCAGGCTTGGTTTCTACATTTTTTTAATGCCAATAAGTTCACTGTGGTTCTTGTTTTGAGATTCATAGTTCCTAAATTCTAGTTCCCCTAGACAACACCTTCTGTTGACACAAATACATTCTAAAAACAGATTCATAAATTCTTCTTCAGTTAAAAGACCATAAAATAATGCAGTTAACTTTAATGGGATGATCAAGATGTGTACATATTATGAATGCACAACTGTGCTATCTTATGGATGCTCTTTATTTTTTCCCACTGGTTCCAAAAACCATGAAGAACACTGATTCTTCCTCTGGACATGAGATTGACATCTTCCTTTTTCTGGCACGGATACTACTAGCTTCTTCCTTTGAATTTGTTTATATTTCAGCAGTGCAGATTGTTCATACATTTTCTAAGGAAAAAAAAAAGAAACTTTGTTCATAAAATTATTCTTTGTCAGAAAATGATAATTTATTGTTTGCTATAACAAACAATATATTGTTTGAGAATACCTCAGCCCAAGAGACCGTCCTCATATTCAATTCAAGGTTCAAAGTTTAGTATATCAAATGAGAATAACTCAGAATGGGGAACTCCCTCACCTCCTCAGCTGAATATGTTTTTACAGCTGATTAAATTTCATTTTCCTCAGCTCACAGGGATGTGCTGCATCAAGTTATGGGTTGGGAAAGCAATTAGAGTACCAGATGATGTAGCACAACTGGAGAGCCACATATGTTTATACAATAAGAGAGGTTTTAAGACACACAGCAGTCAAATAGTATGTCTTCTAAGACAGCTTTTCAGCATTAACACTTACCTAAAAAGCGCTGACCTAGCTGTTGTGCAGAGCCCTAGTTTCTTGTCCATCCATTGACCCGTGTGCAAGGAGCAGCTGGTTACCAGATTAACAGACCACCAACAAACTCTGTCTGGCATGTGAAGTCATGGAAAATGAGAAAGGCCAAGGTACCATGCTAGAAATATATGAGGCGGTTATGAGAAGGGACTCAACGCTGTGCATCTTACAATCAGTGCATGCAGTTTGACAGGTTTTGCATACTTGCCAGTATCACAGCTCGGAGCTCATTTCACTGAGCAGCTGCAAAGTTTGGGAAGGTTCCAGCTCCCAGGAAATTCTATTTTTTTTTTGTTTGTTTGTTCATTTTTGGTTGATTCAGAACAAAAAACTTTTTTTTTTTTTAAGAAATTTTCTGGAAGCTGTAATGCTGGTTTCCAGCCAGCTCTGCTTCACAAACTACTATATGGCACCCTGGTACACCAATTACTGACACTATCAGCTTGGCTTGAAAGTGGAATTCAAGTGATGATAGCTATAAATGTCATTCTGAGGAAACACTGCCCAAATAAAATTATATAAACATGAACTATCTAGGCTGTCCACTCAATGTTCATAAATGTTAATTGATATTTTCTCTTGCTGATTTAATTTTTAAAAATGATTGTTAAGTGAGAAAATGGGGGGAAAAAAGAAAAAGGAAACAAAAAAATCTTATCTTTGAAATTCTGTTCCTAATCTCTTTCAGAACACCTACAAATTTAGCTTTGTTGTAAAAGGATTAGGCAGTTATCATCAAAATTTGAAAAATTACATTTGACATGGATTCTTCAGCAATTTTTTCCAGGCCATACAGAAAACCAAAAGAAAACATTCTAGCATATCATGTTTAAAATTTTAAAGGATTTGCACTTTAACATTTTTTTCTACAACTTCATGCTTGAAAGGCTTTAGAGGAGTAGAATTTCTCATCAACACTTCTCACCTACAGGGTAAATTCAATGTGTTTCATCATAATTTTAAACAAGCTTAGTTTATCTTCTGAAAAGTCAGTGGTGCTTGTCAGACCTATGTCACATATTTCTATGAAAAATATTCACTTAATATGGCCCCAAACAACCACCACTACCACAGCACTTCTGTAAGACATCAAAACTGTCAAGATATTATGACATGTTCACAAGAAGCGAATAAGCTAGTCACTTTTAACACAGCCTAGATGACCACAACTGAAGAAACACTTCTGAGGGTATGTGTTGTGCAAGTGGGAATGAGAACCATGGAGTCACAGAACAGATGAGGTTGGACAGCATCTCTGGAGATCATCTAGCCCGATCTTTTTGCTTAAGTAGGATCAGCTGCAGCAGGTTTCCTAGGACCATGTCCCATTGGGTTTTGAATATCTCCACAGATGGAGACTCCTCAGCCTCTCAGGATAACCTTTCTTGTATTTGGCCACAATCACAGTTTTTCTGTTTATGGGGAAATTTCTGTATTTCAGTTTGTGCCTGTTTCCTTTTGTCCTGTCACAGACCATCTGTAAGGAGAGTCTATCTCTCCTTTATTCCTCCCATCAGTTATTTAAATACATTGACAAGATTCCCCTGAGCCCTTATTTCTCCAGGACTGACAGTCCCATCTCTATCCTCATGTCAAGTGCTCCAGTCCTTCAATATTTAGCAGCCCTTTGCTAGACTTCTTCCACTCTCTTGGACACTCTCCCGTTAATACTTTTCTTGTACTGGTGACCTCAAATTTGAACACAGTGCTCCAAATGTATCTCACTAGTGCTAAGCAGATGTAAAAGATCACCTCCTTCAACCTATAGGAAAAATATAGGAAAAATTATTCTCGTAAATGTCACAGTAACATGTGTAGCACAGTTGAGTGTGGGCTGGATGATCAGGTATTGAGGTGGATTGTTATATGGTTGAAGGGAAGAAGGCTGACACTGGTGATCAATGGAGCAGGGTCTAGTTGGATGCCTGTATCTAGTGGAGTCTCTCCAAGTTTTGTGCTGGGACCAGTACTGTTCAATCTATTCATTAATGACCTTGATGAAGGAACAGAAGGCACTGTCAGCAAATTTGTTGATGATACTAAACTAGGAGGAGTGGCTGACACACCAGAAGGCTGTGTTGGCATTCAATGAGACCTGGACAGGCTGGAGAGTTGGACAGAGAGAAATCTAATGAAATTCAACAAGGGAAAGTGTAGAGTCTTACATCTGGGAAAGAAGAACCCCATGTCCTGGTATAGGCTGGGGAATGAACTGTTATAGAGCAGTGTAGGGGAAAGGGACCTAGGTGTCCTGGCGGGCAGTAGGATGAGCATGAGCCAGCAATGCACCCTCGTGGCCAAGAAGGCCAATGACATCCTGGGGTGTATTAGTAGGACTGTGGGGAGTAGGTCGAGAGAGATTCTTCTCCCCATCTACTCATGAGACCGTCATGAGACCACATCTGGAATATTGTGTCCAGTTCTGGGTCCTTCAGTTCAAGAAGGACAGGGAGCTGCTAGAGAGAGTTTGGTGCAGAGCCACAAAGATGATGGAGTAGAGCATCTGCCTTATGATGAGATACTCTTTTGTGAGACTTGGACAAAGAAAAGGGAAATCATTCTGCACACTTCCAGTTTTTATCACTAGAAATACATAAGAGGCTACTACTTCCTCTGGAACATCTAATAAATTGCTGTGACATAAAAAATGTAGTGATAAATAATTTCTTGATTGAAATGTGAAAAAAACATGGCATAATTCTAATACTTTCTTTTGGTGTGTCAATGTCACTTGTCCACAATTAAAAAATTAGCCAAACCACAAGAATTATGTCTGATAAGCTTGGCAGTGGATCACATTGTTGAACATTTTTCTTCAGATTCTTTCTAACTAATTACAGTGTTTTTCTTTTGGAATAATTACAAATTCTACAAAGTGAAACAAAAATACACCATTATGGATTTGAATGGTCAACTCTGGATTTCATTTTTTACAGGAAAAAGCAGAAATAGATCACTTTTGTTGTTGTGTAAAATCAGAGAAATTTTGGAAAGGTCAGTTTTATTTAATGGATTCTCATTTTATCATTGTTAAAAAAGAAAAAATAAAAAATGTTGATTTAGTTTAATTGAATTCCCATTGATTCAAGACTACATGTAAATCATTTCAATAAGCTTTTGTATTGTTTTATAGAAATCAAATAGTAAAGAGAAAAATAACTCAACGTTATTTTGTAAGACCATAAGTAATAATATACTAGAAAAGTACTTTAAATCTTAAAAAGCAAAATTAAAAACAACAGGAATTTCACAACATGGTGCAAAATTACTACTTTTACGATGTTTTAATACAAGAGGAGTTGTGTCAGAGATTTATCTTATTTCATCAGGCAATTTTCAACACTGTTATAAATATTCAGTAAAAAAAAAAAAAAAAGAGCTGATTTGATGGTATTTTTATTGATCTAATTATTTCCAAAGTCTGATTAGACATTTCGTGAAAGATAAGAAAGAAGAAAAAATCCTGTTTATTTATGTTTATTGCCTTTTGTTTCCTCTGAGTATACGTCTTTGTTCATCCTTCAGAAGAACAAATATTTAATTTGCCTCTGTATTTTTATTATTTGGTATATCAACACTGATACATAAAATAAACAATCTCAGATTTTTATGAGTCAGAGAGCAATAACATTAAAATACTATTTGTCTTTATTTTTAAATGCTATAGAAATACTTCTATATACTAGTTGAGGACAAATTAGACATGGTTTGATATAAAATCACATTTTTTCCTTTTCTTATCTTGAGCAGCTTTCCATTATCATGTGGTGTTAGAGCTCAGAATGCAATAAAGTGGATAAAGAGGCAGAGAAAAAAAATCAACTATCAACCTAAGAATTTAACATAATTAATGCAATTAATGGAAGTTAACCAAAGAAATATTCCAATCTTTGTTTTTTAGCTGGATATTCTTGTTTAGAATTTTACTAGTATTTCTTTTGCTAGCATTTCAAATTCTGTGGGAAAAAGCATTTGTAATACACGTGATTTTATCTAGTGAGGAAACCAGCCTCACTTCTTTGCCTTTAAATATAGAGATTTGTGCTAGTGTATGTTGCTCTGAAAAAAGACAATCTAAGAAACACTGATATAACCCCTCAAGCATTCCCATTTTGAGTTCTTTATAATAAAGTGTCTAAGTTACTTTTTTTGTTTGTTTGTCAGATAAAAATATATTTTAATTTTTTTTTTTTGTGTGTGTGCAGTAAAACAATAATTGATGAACACCAAAAGTGCTTTCAGGGGCATATTATACATTTGACAAAGTCTAAGTAAGTGATAGAAGAAACCACAAAGGATATTGATTTTCTATGAAAGAATAAGACTGATATTTTTTTATTTGAAGGTTTTGTTTTTCCACTAAATGCCACAAAGGAAATCCTGTGTATAATGAAAGGACATAAGAAAACAGTACAGCATAGAAAAAAAAAAAAAAACAAAACTATTTCAGAACTAAACCACAGTCATAATGGGAAGAAACTTATTATGTACTTCAAAAAAGACACAATGCAGTAAAGCCATGTCACGTAAAAACTACAACCCATTCTTTTCTGCTCTATGTCCTTTCTCTGCTTATGTTTGCATTGACAATCAAGGAGATGCTCCCAAAGTGACCAGAAGTGTTTGTTTTCCTTTAATGATGCATACGTCAGAATTTGACAGTACACCTATGTTGAATGTCAACTTTAACACCTCTAGAGTGTTTCCCAGATATGTACTTTTTCCTGGTAAAGACTCTCAGGTTTGATGGCTAGGGTACAAACATATGGAAAGCTGAGGATCAAGTTCTTGTACTGCTAAATTTAAAACAACTTGAAACTCCTCAGACAAAAGCGGACAAGAACACTCACTCCAGACTGAAAGCCCTTGATTTTTCCTGAACATCAGTCTAATACTGTAATCCACAAAGACTTCTGTTTTCCTTCCAGTGGAGAACAAAATCAAATTTCGGAATCTCTGAAGTCACCATGCAACAGAATAGTCACACTGCCATCAGATTCATAGGGAACAGACTTTCAGACTCAAAAAGTGGGACGCCTTATGCCATCTCCTTTTATAGTTGTGAATTACATGTTTGGTCTTTTGCACTTCTCTTTGAATTGGTTAGCGAAATCTTCAGAGCAGGAAAGGCAGAAGAGAAAGTAACAACTACCATTTTTCTAACTTTTTTCCTATGTCTCTGGTGTGTATGGACTTCTCAGTCACAAGAAAGAAGAAAATATTTCATCAAATCAACTTCTACTGGACAGACCATTGTACTACTCCAGATATAACGAAAGGCATTCTTTCGTTATTTTCATGTCCATCTTAATGCATCAATAATGAGCACACCAGTGGGATGTCCTCCCAGGTGAAGAAATTCTTCACCTTAGTGACAGAGTAGGTTGAGAAATATAAGGGAGTGTGAGAGATAAATGGGCTATTGGAATCACACCCTATTGACCTTCCCTGAGAGGTCTAACAGGCATATAGGATGCATTTACACAGAGAATTCCCTGTCTTCTCTCTGCCTGGCTGAACAAAATGACTAAAGGGCAATGCTGACAGGTTCCTGCCCAGTGCAGCAGGTGCATCTCCTCTGTGACTACTCCTCCTTCCCAGCTGCCTCCACATAACTGCTATGAGGTTCTGCAAGTAGAACCAACCCAATAACGAGGGCAATGGTTCATCTAGCTTGATAGTATTGCCAAGGTTAAGTTGGCCTATGCCCTATGTCAAAACTGCTTCCATAAAATAAAAAGTAGGGGCCATTGATGTAGGAGGCTCCTTTCTGAAAAGAATAGAAGGTCCAATATGCACACTAGAGCCACTTCTCAGGGAAGTCCGTGGCCTTTCTGAGACCTGGGATGACTAGTTAAGGGACCAGGAGCATAAGCAGTGTTCTCTTCTATCCTTTCAGTTGTAGAAAATGGTGAGGAAGAGACAGCAGATTAATACCTGTCTGCAAGCCTGGTGTCACTGGTGGAGTTTTGGGTGGCTTTACAAAACACCAGGCTTATTGGCAACAGATGGGGTACACCTGTCTCAAAGAGGGAAAAGGATCTTTGCACAGAATTTGGCAAAGCTCATTGGAAGAGCTTTAAACTAGATTTGAAGGGGGAAAGGACAAAACCAGGGGTATTTAGACATAGGCCTGGGGGGGGGCAGAACATCAGTGTTTGAGGGACAGTGTGCTAAAAAGACCCTTCAGTCTGTCATCTCAGTGAAAGCAGAGGGTGGAGATCCATTAAACAGCTAAAACACAAGGGATGTTGATGTATTTGAAACCATGGAAGCACCTGAAAATCATTACATAGGAGTAAGAGCTTGTCCTCTCAAAAACATGATGGGATGGATAAGTCAAGTAACAAGTGACAAACAAGGGGAAATGGCCTCAAGTTGCACCAGGGGAGTTTTAGATTGGAGATTAACAGAAGATTAATTGAAAGGATTATCAAGGTTTGGAACCGACTGCCTAAGGAAGTAGTGGAGTCACTATCCCTTGAGGTATACTTAAAAGATATGTAGATGAGATACTGAGGGACATGGTTTAGTTGTGTAGTTGGCAGAATGATGATAAATTTAGGACTACTATTTTTGCAGTATTTCCATTATCACTTTTGAAGGATTCATGTTTGATAAATAATTTTGTTTATTTAGGTGGATGGATGAGTGTTTGGGTGGATGGATGGATGTTTCTGTGTGCATGTTTCATCACGCGTGAGTGCTTTTGTAAAGTAAAAACTAGTACAGCTATTGCAATAGGTAGATCTGTTTAACAAATGTTACATATGTAAGTTACATATATAAAGGAAATATTGTCTAAAAATGCTATTCAGTTCACAAAGTGAGGATCTGACAAGAAAAAAAAAAACAAACCTCCATTAAAAAGTTACTATTAGTGCAGTGTTAGTTTTATTTAAACTTTGGAAATGTGTGATTATATTTGGAAACACATTTTGCTGAGATTTTAAGTAACATATAGGATTTGTGTGGGTTTTTTACATATTTATAGGATTTCTGTGAATTTTTTACATATTTAGGAAAAAATAGTAATCGTTTTTAAGAATATATAATTCGTAATACTGAACATCTCTTTAATTTACATGAACAGGGATTCTTTACTTAAGCAGAATGCCAGTACTTGGTATATGTATTTTTCATAAATATTCTCTTGTTTTTCTATGAACTTTTATATCTGAATTGAGAAAAATCTTAAGTCTGATGAAGCTGCAGTGCATGAGTCTTAACTTTCCCCTTTTTATGTATTATGGATAGAAAATCCAGCAACACAGCAGTTGGAAGTTCTTTTTAAGTTTAATAGTTAATTGAAACTGTCAACCTGTTCAGGAATGAGTAATAGTTTGTTTTGACTTCAGCTTCTAGTCAACAGTGATCAGGAAACTCATGAATTGAAATAATTTTTATGATCCTCTCAGTTCTTTCTGTGTAACGTCTCCATCTACAACTTTAAGATGTAGTAACGGAAAGTAAGTTAAAGGAAAGTAAGTGTACTTCTGAAGATTTATGGACTGTTACTACTACTATGTGTACACTAGAAGTTGAGCTGTTGATGTTTGTCGCCGACGGAAGGAAGACGCTGTCGCTCAATATGAGTGATCAGTATGCTTTGTTTATTAATTGTACTTATCCAATACTTATACTATGATTAATTAACTCATACATAGTGCAAAGCTAAGCTCCTAATTGGTGCATGTACAAAGGATCAGTCCCTCCTGCTTTTCCCATGCCTTTCTTACTGCAAAAACAACTTGTTATTGTATAATTGCAACAGCCAAAGATAGTGTGGCCTTGCCTCCCCAGCAGCTACACCAGCTGTGTGCTATGATTAACACATTCCTCCTCAGTCAGCTGCAAAACATCTAGGTGCTCATGCAACCATTTTCCCACAGATGTTAATGACTACTTATATGCTCCTTTGGGTTTTTTACATGTGGAACAGAAGAATTAGAAGAAATGTTAGGTTCCTGACATTCTCTCCTCTAACTGCATTGCTCAGCTGATAATCTTTTAATTGTGTGTTAAGCATTTATTAATTTCCTGTATATTTATTGTTCTCCAATAACTTATTATATAATCATATTGGTGAAACAATTTTTGTTTGAAACAAACTCCAGGGATTATCTAGTTTAACTCTAAGACTTAAAGCTCATTTTGAGCTTACAGATCTCATTTTGAAACTATTTCTATTTCTCATTATTACTTAATATTTCAGTAAGTCTATGTTCATGTTGTATATTGGAATGTTTTGTTGCATAATAATGTTTATTACAAAGTACTTACGGGAAGAAGATATGCTTTCTTCTGATGGCTATGTAATAGTTTATTCACATTCACATGAATAAATATGACAAAATCACCAATCAGCCTTTGTCCTCTCAAAAATAATTTTTACTTGTGAACATTGTGCAAATATCAGATAAGTGATTTTGGTTAAAGTTAAATATTTAAAATTTTTCTTTCTCTCCTAAATATACATATAAAATTCTTTACACTGTACAGGTTAAATATATATTCTAGATCCACATAACAAACAGTAGAATAGAGACCTAAAATGTATTTTATCATTTTAATACAACTGTATTAATGATTTGGACTATTAGTTAAAGTCCTAATTGGTATAAATATATAAAAGAATCTCAGGCTTGCTCATATTTTACGTGTAAAATCTATAGTTGACCATGTTAAATTTGAGCATCCAGTCTAGCCTTAGTAACCCTCTCACTTCTGGGTAATAGGAATTCCATTTGCAAGGTAAATATTTTTCCCATAATTTGTCATACTTTGAGATAGTCACTATCCAGTCAATGAATTCTTAATGATATACAGTAATATCTTACCTGCTTAGCTTTTTTACAATATTCGTAGTGTGCCATGTCTTTAAAACAAAGGTGAAGACAGACACATCATCATTCACAAAAGTAAGTCTATTATTATCTATTTACAAAGCATGATTTTTCTTCCTTGGGATTTTCCCCAGGACTGTCTTCAGTAAGTTTTAATTACACACATGCATGATACTTTTCATTGACTCATCTTTACATTTGTAGATTTTTTTTCCTCACTGAATTCCTGTTTAAAGAAGTAGTACTTAGCAAATCCACTTTTTCAGATGGTGAGAAAACATACTGGGTAAAATAGGTCTAAAATTGCTCTCATGTCTGTGGTTCAGCTGGTGATGAAAAAAGATTTTAAAAATCACCAGTAGATACATTAACATGAAAATGCCCCAACCCCCTTACCAGGCGCTGAAAATACTATTGACTGTAATAGCAAAACGGACTAAAACATCTTCTCATTTTAAGTCCCTGAAGCACTCCAGAAGCCAGAGTAGCTAGAGCTATAAGGACAAGACAGAAGATAGGTACACTACCTATGAGTAAAGGAGGAAATTTTTGTGTGGATCAGCCGAGCATAGGAGAGTTAGTTTGTTTATTCTTAACATGATAGAAGGTATTGGTTTCAAATTGAGTAAATCCTTCTCAGTTCATGGATCATTGGCTGGGTAGATTGTAACAGCTCCTTTGGAGCCATTACAGTATGTCATTTCAATCCAGCCATTGAGCGTGTATCCAATCTCTGTTATAATTTCACTCAAAATGTCATTGAAATCATTGTTCTGTGTGCTCAGCATATTGTTTTTAAGCCTTTATCTAATAGAGTGGGGAGAGGGTGTAAATACCATAAACAATTAAGCCAAACATAAACGCACTGTTAAAAATGTATGCTTTAAAATCAAAAGTAAAGGTGTTAATGCAAAAAAACCCCTCTAAAACTCAAACAAAAATCGAACAAAAATATTTAAAAATTATTATTAACATTAAAAAATATTATTGCCAAAGTAGTAATACCTTCTTAGACTAGAACACTTTGCCAGGCTACGTGGGTATAAAGCTGGTTGTCATTAGCATGCTGAGCATTTCATAGCTCTGACCTGTTTGCTAAACCTGCAAATAAAGTCATGATCAGATTCAACAGAGGAAGCTTAAAGTACATATGAGCGGCTTCAGAGTTGATGAGCATTTGGGAAATCTTAAAAAATGAACTGAACCGTGCAAAGCAATTCCATCTTTGCCTTTGAAGTGTAGTAGATGCATTATCAGTCTTCAAGGTGAACAACAGTGGACAGAAATAATCATTAATGCTGAAAGCCAGATGCTTTTCTGGTGTCAAACAGATCAGTGGAGCTATAGATGTTTACACATTCTGAAAAGTCAGTTTCTTAGTTTTCTTTTTCATCTGAAGTTGTTCTATGACCGGTATGTTACATATTTGTATGTAATAATAATGCATTAAATAATATTAAATAGGATTAAGGTAACAATGAACACAATGGAAGGCAAAAAAATAATTATCTTTTATTGCAGATAGTGATAATTTCAAATCTGAAATTTATTTTCTAAAACACATCTCAGGCAATATTTTTGTGGTCCAAGCTATACCAAATTATAACCATTTTTGTGTTATAACAGAAAGCTCAATTACAGCCCAGAATTTAAATTAATATTTTCAAGTTTAACCATACATTATTTTAGGATCCTTTCAGTGACAATTCAGTCTAAAATCTTTTTCCTCTCTTAATAAAAGGGAAAAGAAAGAAAAAGCACTAACACCAGAAAATATTTGGTAATGATATTCTGCTCTGTATGTGCTGATATTTTCAGCTTCAAGTAGATTATGTTTTCTAGCTAACAAATATATGCATTACCAAAAGAGACTATGAAACAATATTTTATAATGTGACTGAATGTTTTCTCATAAAATCTGACAGCAAGTGACAGAAAGTATTGTCTTCAATGAGGCCAAAATAAAGAAATTTCCTGAAAAAAAACCCCAATTTCTAATGTTTCAACTTTTGATAAACAAAGCACCTCAACCAAAACACAATTGAAATGCAACTTTGAATCAGTTAATATTTTTCATTAGCTGTCTCCTCTTTTTATAACCCATAAAAATTGGTCTTGTGGTGTGGTTTTAAACTGTTCCATTTACAAATTTATCATGTACTTTTCTATTGATTACAGAAAAATACCCTCAAGCTGAGGCACAAAAAAAAAAAGAACTGGCATAAGTACAACCTTCTTGCTTTCTCTCTTCTTCCTGAATTTCCAGCTGACACAGCATTTTGATGAACAAAGGCAAATTTATTAGATTCATATTCAAAAGGGTTAACGGTGTACAAAATGTTATGTTCTCAGGAAAAAATAGCAGTTGCCTAGAATTTAAAACAACATTATAAATGTGACTGCTTCTGAAGCTGTTACAGACACAACTTCTAATATTCCTTTGAGACTATGGCTCTATTTCTGCCGAATCTTAGAGCAGAAGACTAGTCATTCATCATCTCTCAATACAACATCTCTCTGACCAACAAGTCACTTCACAAAATCTTCCAGCTTGTTGGCAATATTATGTGCAAAAAGAGCAGCAAACCCCAGGAGGGAAATAGATCCTTTTCTCCCCCTTTTCTCTTGTCTAAGAAGTATAGGTTGCCTGAAAAAAAGAGATTTTAGACTTCTGTAATTGAATGTAAGATGAACTTCCACAAGCTTTAATGAGGAGTTATATTACTGTCCAAGTAGAAGAAGTTAGTGAGCTACTCTACGTCTCAAATTATTTCATTAATATTAACCAAAGTTTCCAACTCTCCTCAGGCAACATTGCTGTAGCAGGGAAGAAAGATGCAAATATTTCTAACAGCCACCCATATAATGACTAGAATTGCAGGAATAACAAATATATGGAAGTGATGTTGGTCAGGTAAGTGAAATGGATCTTTTCTACAAAGGAAAAGAGCTTCTGTTATTGTAGTTACATATGAAATCCTTTTGTAGAGTATTTTAACATTAAAAGTGAACTTTTGTACCCCTCAGCTTAGTGTATGGCTATAGGCCAAGTATGTATCACTTCTGCAGTGAATGCATGCATACATTGCTAAAATCCGAGTATAATAGACTAATGTTAGTTCCACTCTAGTCCCAGAGAGATAAGAATATCAAAGAAAATTATCTAATTACTTCCACTATTTTGGAAGACATCAAAACACTCTCTGGAGTCTCATATGTAAGGATTTGTGTTTTGTTTTGTTTTTTTTTTAAACCCAAACCCCTGCATGGTTTATCACAGCATTTTTTTTTTAAATATTTGAATCCAATTGATGTCATTATCATTTTGCATTTTTTTCCTGCATTCATTTATTTTCTTCATTTATTATGAAGTCTGGCAATACCTTACAGGAATGGGTAACAAATTATTCTGCACTCCTATCCACAATTCCCATCTTCCAGGAGAATAGACTGGGTTTGGGAATAAGGAGGAAGAGTAAGGATTTATTGTAAAAAAAAAAATCTTTTAAATGTATTATGGGATATGTTTGATATATTGTTGGTTACTGTGAAACTAAAAGACTCTTGGCAAGTGCAGGAACAGCAGGAGGCTGTGCTAATTTTGCATCTCATCCAGGGACTGTCATAGGTCTCCCACTGCTGTGACTATTTCCTAATTTCCCTTAGATTCTTTGATTCCTACTCCTTTCTGAACAGTTCTTCACTTCGTTCTCTTCATCCTGTCCTAACCACGTTTTCATTATTGCATCTCCCAGTCAATTTCTAGGAGCTCCCTGAGAGTATATCACACTTGTACTTCTTTTATATTGAGAGTTAAATATGAAAATTTTCTTGGAATGTATGTAATAAAATAATTTTCTAAAACATAGACACATTAGAAAGGATAAATATATGAATAATAAGAACATACTTTTTAGCCTTAAGCTATGTACAGTAAGGATCTACTCACTGCAATGATGTTATAATGCTTAACATCTAACAGCTTCTCTCAGCATCTGAGTCACCAGCTTTGAGTCAGGTGTGGAGACATGAAACATGAAAAACACCTAGAAAAAAAAACACCTTGTTAAACTAGAAGTCAACAGAAAGGCAGTTAAAAAGAAAATTCTTTCTGTTCTGTGCCATAGGAGACTATTCTTTCAAGGATAGGCTACCCTCTCCCCTCAGCGGTATCTCTTTCTACCTCGCTCTGTATTTTTAACAGAAAACCAAACAACCACTTGCCAGGGTCACTCTTTTAAAGAGCATCTCACTGGGGAGGAGATTGGAGGGTTGTGACATTAACTCTCTTCTCCACATTAAGCTCTGCACAAGGCTCAGTATGATGTTTTGCCCATGCTATGCTTTCTTCTTTCTGCAAAGCAAAACAGCTCTGACTGGAAGGTCGGAAATGCTCCCATTTACTGAGCAGTCTGTAGTCTGACAGTTGGACTATATTTCAGAGGATTTAAAAAAAAATAAATTTTCTTGCATTTGAGACTTCAATCAGGAAAATTGGTTTTTATTCCTTGTCATTTTTGATTGACTATTTCTTCCTCTATGATTAAGCTAACATTCTTGCCCTGCTTCATCCCACAAAACCTTAATTCCATTTTAAACCTAAGATGAAACTGTTTCTCCCAACACCCTTAAGAGCTTTTAATCTATTATTTATTATTAAACCACATAATTGTATTATTTATAGCTTTTCTTGTAAAGCATCTTGGGATGCATTTGTACGAAACGCTATTCAAAATAAAATTGTATTGCACTAAAGAACGGTTCTCATTTATTTTTTAATAATTATTTGATCTTGCCTTGATTTACTGAGTCACTAAGGCATCGTACTGTTGGTGATTTAAGGGATGCTGTGAAGTTAAAACTCATATAAACTCAGATCCTCGGCTAATGTAATCGGCAAAGTTCCAATGCAATCAATGGAGGTCTGCCAATTCACACTAGTTCTGTCCTACAGTAGTTTTTAAAAATCTCTCCTCCTCTATGTTTTAAATGACACTTTAGATGCCAAATAATTCCTTTTCATCTACATTGCTTGTCACAATATACAGTTTATTTTTTCCATTTAATCTTACTTAGACAGGTAAATCAGACTGGTTTATTTCTGAAAGCCTTCCAGTTCTTCCTGTGGTATAACATTACAATGTTGAAATGTTTTCACTGCTAACTCTACAGGGACGAGTAATAAAATTGAAGCTATATGTTTTGCAAGTTTTATGGAAATGCTTTTGTCAAATTGTATTCACTGAGAACTTCCTTATTAATATAACATTATAGTAATCATTCTCAAACATTGTAAGAATATCAAATAATATATATCCATGACAACCTACATTTTTGAGTCAATGAATTATTTTAGGTGCCTCCATTTTCTGTCATGCAGATTGAGAAATCATAGGGACACCTGATTCAGCAAGACTTTGAAATGTGGCATAAACTGTTCATGCAAAGAGAGATTCTTAGGTTGAGAAAGCTGTTCTATGAAAAACAGGGTAGATAGCATTTGAAAGTTTTCCATCCAAGCTGCTTTTGACATTTTTAATTAATATTGACGGTAAGTTATTACTAGCAGAAATGAAAGGAGAGAATTCCAAGCAAGAAGATCTAGTGATGTGACATACAGTTTTGCATCTTGAGAAGCTACATAACTACTTAATTGGAGCTTTGAATACTTCCCACTCTAACATTAATCTTTCACCTTCAGTAGGATCCCTGATTCTGTCCTCTGTCTCTAACATGACTGCCTATTTATAATTTCAAGTGATAATATTTTAATAGTACCTGTGAATCACAACTATATTATTTACTTCCAGTACAGAATGTATATTTCAAATGAAGATGGTAAAATTTCCTCATTAATAAAGTTGTTCCTTGTCTGACATTAATTTCAAACTTTTTACTTTACTGAAGTATCATCAAAAAGTATAATGACAATTGTTTTTTTAACTTAATTTAATGCAGGAAAGAAACTGAATTGCACCGTTTACCTTCAGACTAACATCAATACAAAGATCTGAGGGCTTGTTGCTTCACGAGATACGCATATTCTTTGCCTTGAATTGTTATTATTTTTTATATAGAATTTAATTTTAAAAACATTTTGACTCTTTTCGCACATTTTTTTTTCTGGGGGTCACTCTATCAAAACAAGAATAATTTACAGTTGGAAATGTTATCAATAGTGTACTTTTTGTTTCCTTGCTTTTGCAGACAAGGTTGCTTGCTGATACTATTTTGACAGCTGTTCTGAGCTGGTTAACACCAAATGTAAAAATCTCAGAAGGTCATATTTCTAGCAAGAAAAATTAGATGGCAGAAAAATGAATGTATATAGTATCTCCTTTTGGTCTTGGAAATGTCACAACATTAAAACTACTTTAACTTTTCATTTTCTAATTTCTATCATAGTAGTACATTTGAGAATGTTATTAAATGTAAGATTGTGAGAAATCCTAATGACAAAGAAACGAGATTAATCACTAGCATGGTACATTTTAGAAACTGATAGATATTGTTGAGCTGAGCTAGTCACCTGACTATTCTTTTACAGTAAAAGGAAATAGGTACCTGACATGCATTCATCTAATCAAAAGCAAAACTCTAAAATGGATCTGAAATTTCCATTCACGATGAAAGACCCTAGAGTGATCAGCTCAGCTGTTAACATCTAAGAGTAAATATCTAGGGCAGGATATAGTTAAACCATAAAACAATTGTATTTAGATTTCCACTGACATATGGTTTGTCAAGGCTGTAGAAAAATGGAGATCTTGTAAATGCAGTTGATGGATTCAAGAGAACAAGATAAGAAGTAATATGTGTTTACTTTAGGATCATTTTTATAGTGAACTGAACTGCTCTCCACGCTCTACTAGCTAAACTTTTTCTGTGCTGTCTGATATGGAAGCTTAGTCAACTACCTTATATGCCTACTCAACATTACACAGGTACTTACTACTTATGGATACATTACTTTATCTCAGACTGGATCTTCTATATCGAGATAAGGTTCAATTACCTGAAGATGGATGTTTCATGGCATTAAAGCCTTCTTGAATACACGTGTTGCTTCTGTTGAGCTTCAAGATGCAACACAGGACCTGTGGGGACCTGTACCTCCGGGGAGCTGCAGGTAGAAGCCAGGAAGGTAACCAGTGGCATGTCAAATGACACTAGACACCTGTGTTTAGACAAACTCTTTGAGTCTTTCAGTTAGCCACATGCTGAATGAATCACTGTATTTGATTGATTCCCCTATATTGTTGGATGAGGTTTGTAATAAAAGATGACAGTCCACTTTCTGAGATCATATTATATGGCTTCCCCAATGAGAAACATGAACAGCAGGGAGTTTAGCCCAGGCTATGGAAAGAGTTGAGCTATGTGTCTCACAACTGACTTTCAGTATTATAAAAATGGGGTTTTTTGCATTTAAAAATATCTTAATAAATTTTAAATGATATTTTCAGTAAACTGTGGCTAATATTCTGCTCTGTGTACAGGAGATAGAATGAATGTGTCACTGTAAATGGGAGGCAGATGCACACACAAAAAACCCCAGCATATTAGGGTGTTTTTTTTCTTGATGTATAGGCAGCTAATTATCATTTCTAGAAGGAGATAATAATGGAAAATCGAATAAAAGCTTGCACTGCTAGTATAATTCAGAATTTCATATTTAAATTCATAGTAAACTGGCACAGAGTTACTGTGCTGCACTAGCAAAACGTCCAGTTGAATTGGGTACTTTTCATTCTAGGCTCTATTTCTGCATTTTCCTAAAGTGCTGAACAAACAGATTTACAAGGATCTTAAGCTTTTTTTGTGCACTAGCACAACTTCTAGAGAAATCTTGATGTGTAGATATATATGTATATTTATACAAAAATTAGCCAGAGTTACTTATGACTAAGACATTATCAGCTTACAACTAAACACTCTGTATGATGGCATCTGTAACTGTGGTCCATAAACATTAATTTACTGAATATGAAATTGTTAATCTACAGAAAATATAGATGAGAAAGAATGTTTCTTGCCAAAATTTGCCTCTACCTGTTTTGACTTCCCTGAAACACAGAATTTTGTTTTAGTACTCTCTACAAAGATAAAGTCCTTACAGATATGTCTGAGAAAACTTTCATTCAGCTAATCCAAGTATCAACCAGCATAAATATACCACAGTAAAAGAAATTTAGCAGACTTTTAGTGAGTTTTAGGTAATTATCTCACAATGAGTTCTTTGCTACTAAGCTAGACTGTATCTGGTACATAGCCCAATAAAAAATTGACTCAAGAAATATATACAAGATTGAAACACATTTTTGACTGGATCATCAATTATACTTTTAATTTTGCCCACTGAATGTGCTCTACTTTGCATGAAGTAATTACATAATCTTTCAGCCACAGAAAGTAAGCAAGTCTGAATTATTTTCATTTCCCTAGGACAGGCAGCTAGCAGACAGAGACCCAGGTCCCAGTCTGTCTCACAGGCAGACTAGGCAGTGTGAAGTCTGCTTTGTGGACAGAAGCAAACACTTTGGTGTTCAAAATTGACCTTGTAGCTATTCAGTCTGGAATAAGTTTAGGAGCATGTAATTAAGTGCTAGGAAAAAAAAAATCTTACTTCTAGAGAAAAGAGAATAGCATATAACCTGATTAGATCTAGAAAGCACCTGAGTGATGAATTTAAAGCTCTAATTTTTTATCTCAGAAGGCCAGTCTGAAGCACACAGGTAGCTCCATCTCTCTTCCCCCTTTCATCAACAGTCTAAATTATTTTTAAAGTATAATCTCTTTTTTAGTTAATCTTCATCATATCGATAGATATTATCAAGTCACCAAGATAATAGTGAGAGTTTCATTCATGTAGAGCTCTAAACCCAAAGTCATAAACTTGGCACACAATGACCACAAGGATGACTTCAGGCTGAAATTCTGAAACAATGCTATCAAAAAAATAAGTGTCTACTAACTCCTAATTAATCTTTGATTAAAGCATAACATCTAAAGAGATACACATGAGAACAACATTAATATAAAATTAATTCAGCCAGATCAGTTGTTTTACTATGCACATGAAATGAATTCATCATGATAGGACACTTGTTATGAAAATATTTCTGAACTTGACTAAATACATCAAGTAAACAAGCAAAGCCACTTACAGTCTAAGGAGTATTTTAAAATTTATCACTTCAAGGAAAAAAATGTAAAGAGCAAGGGGCCATATCCTACTTTCAGTGATATCAAACCACAGTAGTTACACTACTTTTATAGATGCTAAAACCATATGACACTAGTGATTACACTCATCATTTTCTTATCCCAGCAATGCAAGCAACATTTTGATGTGTACCAGTTGGAGAACTGACCCAGTGGCACTCCCTGAGAAGTCATTTCCAGGAATTTTCCTTTCCAGTCTGGAAGACTGACCTACTTCAAGAGGCTTGAGTCTGCCCATCTGTGGTCCAGTGATGGCATGAGTTGCACAAACTTCCATTGCACACTATCTCACACATTATGTCCGTCTTCAAAAGAGGTTGTGATTGACAAGGACATTATATTTCCCATTGTTTTAAGCAGGACATGATGGTTTTGTCCCCCCAAAAACAGCAGAAAATCCCCCAACAATAATTTCTCCAGCTGTTTTCCAAAGTTTTAATGTGAAGAGGACAATATCTTTCGCTCTTCTTCTTTTCAGGAAAGCATATTATCAGGGAAAATTTCTTTGTCCGAGCTATTTGTATCTCAAAAAATTGAGTGGGTACAGTTTCATTGTTTTCTTGAGAAGGAAGTTGTTTATGAATCAAAAGAAATTCTGTTCAGAAATTTTTGTGTTCACTGTAGTTAAAATTCTCTGATAACAAGGAATAGCAAAGATGACTTTCACAAAATTTTAACAGTACTGCAACACCCCTCCCCCTATTTCACCAATTATTGTACTTGAAACAGTGTTTGCTTTGCTTTCACTTGCTTATTTTTACATCCCAAGGAGCTACAGTCATTTGGCTTGTGAAGAAGTGTTTTAATAACAAGAGAACATAATGTCAAAAAAGGAATTATGAATTTGAGTTTGGAGGAATAAGCTATGCTCAAAGAGCTGTCCAAGCCCCAGTTTAGCTTAGGGACAACAGGTAAAAATTCGTTGGCACAGTTTTTTGAATGCTCTGGTTGTAATTGTTCTGTAAGCACCCCTTAAAATAAACTTTTTAAGGACATATTTGTGAAAGTACCTTGGTATGACTGTAGAGCATATCCTTCTCAATTTTGCCATAAAATCATATGCTAGTAATATGTTTCACACAATTTTCTGTGCTCCTAAAAATCTCAGATTCCAATAAAGCTGTCATTTTCAAGACATTTGTCAATAAAGACAATATCATTTGCCAATATGAATTAAAGTGGGTTTTTTTCTTTATTTCAGGTGTTTGTAAAAATATATGCAGATGACATTCATGATTAAAAAAACACATACCCTGTTTGCAGACGCTTTGAGAGAATAGTACGTAAGTACTGAAATACCAAAATGCAAAACTCTATGGGCTTTTGCCTCCCTAGTTTATTCTACAGTTGGTGCTTTGGAATTCAGTTGCTGCTTCCATCTGTAATTCAGCAACACTTGACAGACACAGTTTCAGAATTAAAAAGTTAATTGCAGCTTATTAAATATATATGTACTATAGGATGGTTTTTAAGAAATAAAACAGCTGATTATGAAATGGAGGCTCGACTAATGATCATAATGCTTAATGGAAGGGTGGTTTTTGAGCCCTTGCAACCATGTTTACCACATGATTGCAGACCTAGTTCTGTTCTCATCTGAAATGTGTCAAAATTCTACTGCCAGGTAATGGAATCTCATCAAGTCCAATTGGGTCCAAGAAGCTATTCTATGAGAGAGATAACACAGCAAAAGGATTTTCAACAACTTCAAGGAGTTAAATTCTAAATCATGTAGAAAATGCTGCCTTTGGGGACAGCACATTTTGCACCAGTTTGTGAAGGAGACCAAATTTCTAGTAAATAAAGCAAATATTTCTGAAAACTAAACAAGATTGACAAACTCATGAATGTAAGAAACTTAAAAGGGAGGGAAACTAGAGTTATTAGTTCAGTAGCTTAGTGACCTATTGGTTGCCTTATGGTTCTCATGTTCTTTTCCTTTCACTTTTTTTTCCAATTCTACTGGAAGATGAACTCTCAAACAAAATTCCTTCTGTTCAAATTTTCTATATAGTAATCCTTTTTTTAAACAAAAAATATTTTGTTACAGGCCTTTTAAAGAAGCCAAAACACGTACGAACATATGCCGTACATATAATTTGGTATTTCTTAAAATAAGGTGAAATTTCTGCTTTTTCTTCTGTAGAAAAGCAGTCAAATGTTCAGTGTTCCCATCTTTTTTTTGACTATATAAAAAGCAATTAATGTATTTTAACATATTCTTATAAGAGGTTTGATCTTTACGCTTGCAAGGAACTTTTGAGTAAGGTTCATTTTACCTCATGGCAAATTTATAAAAAAGAATAGTATAAATTGAAATAATACATATTAATATTTGCTCACGTGCTACCAAATTAAGCAATGTATCTTATAAACCTGTTTTAAATCTTGTACAATTTATCCATTTCTAACACGTTACATTTCTTGTGATTAGCAGGCTAGATTTGAAGTTTAAGGAGGAAGAAAGACATAGCCAATCTGGCATTCATTAATATTTTTAGGTACCATTTGCCAGTAAAGAACTACTATTGCTTTATGAGTGTCATGGTTTGACATGACAGCCTTTGCTGACAGGGAGGATGGGGCTGTAAAGACGGCTCCTGTAAGAAGTTCTTTGCAACTCTCCCCAGCTCTGAGCCAGACCTACTTCTGGGACTGAGCCAATTAGACGCCTCCACGATCACTTTTTAAGAAGAAGCCAGAAGAGGAGGTTTCTTCATCTTCTTCCTGCTTCTTCCTTCTTCTGTCCTTTGTTCTTCTTCTGGCTGGTGGTGGTGCAAGGAGTAGGAACAGTGAGAGAAACAACCATGCGGACACCAAGTTCAGTGATGAAAGTGAGGAGAAGGTGTACCAGAGCAGAGACTCCCCCGAATTCTGGGGAGAGTGTTGGTGAAGCTGAGATTTATTTTCATTTCTTTAAAGACTCCTCAACAGCGGCAGAGACTCATTTCGATAAGGCTGACCCCAGACCAGGGGGTCAACGACTCATTTTGCTACAGCTGGCCCTGGACTACAGACCATGAGCCAGGGGCAGTGATTTTCTTCTTTAAAACTATGGCCGGTGCACGCCGTGTCCCAAAGGAGTTACCCAATATTGACAGCTGTAACTGTGGGAAGGAACCCACGACAAAGCAGCTCATCAAACTTATGCCCAGAAGAGGCCTTGTCCTGAGAGAGGCACTCTATAACTGCAGAAACTGCAACCATGGCGAAGTATCTACACCAGAGAAGTTCATCAAATACTATGTCCTGTGTGAGGGACCCTGTATCGGCCGAAGCCACAGCTGCTGGGAACAATCCATACCAGAGAAGTTTAAGGATTGTGTTCCAGGGGAGGAACCCCATGTTGGAGCAGGGGAAGAATGCCAGGAGTCACCCTCATCTGAGAAGACAGAAGCGGCAGAGCCCATCTGTGAGAGACTGACCACATCCCCCATTCCTTGCCCCCATGAGCCATTGAGGGGAGAGGAGGTAGAGATATCAGGAGCAGTGAGCTGGGCCCAGGAAGAAAGGAGGGATGGGAGAGGGAGATCTTAAAGTGCTAGTTGTAATTTTCTAATCATCCTACTCCCTTTTGCTTTTATTCCATTCTATTTCTTGTAGAATAAATTTTCCTACTTTGCTGTCTAAGTTGAGTACTGGAGTTTGTTTTGCCTGGCACCATAATTGGCAGTGAGCCCTCTCTGCCCTTGTCTCAGTCCACAACAACCTTGCTTATCTTTTTACTCCCATTTTGCTGGGGCCTCCACCATCCTAACGAAGGTGGGGGTGAATGGGAGCAGCAAGCGACAGACTGTCATGATGCTGCTGTGCTAGCTGGGCCAAACTATGACAATGAGATACTATTTTTGTTATTTTCCCTCCGTGTCCATTCTGTCTGTTACACAGATTCATGCACATATCTGCTCACAAAATTGGTTCATTAGGTGATAGGTTCTACTTTTCCTTAATATATTAATAGGAGTTGGGGGGTATTTAAAAGGTAACATTTTCATGTCAAGAGGTGAGGAAAATTATGTGTATAGAATAAAAAACTACACACTAAGACCTTATTGCAGTCTTTGAGTGCTTACAGAAAAGATAGAAGTGAACTTTTTTTGTAGGGCCTGTTGCAATAGGACAAGGATTGATCATTTTAAACTGAAAGAGGGGAAAATCATACTAAAATCTTCTAGGGAAGAAATTGTTTACAATGATAGTGCTGAAACCCTGGAACAGATTTCCCAGAGGGGTGGTAGATGTCTCATCACTGAACACATTCAAGATCATGTTGGACAGGGCTCTGAGCAACCTGGTCTGGTGGATGATGTCCATGCGTATTGCAGGGGGTTGGACTAGACGACCTTTAAAAGTCCCTTCCAACTCAAACTATTCTATTATTCTATATTATCACTAAAAATGATCTTCACTTTATGCAATTTAAGTGGAAATTCATATATCTCATTTCATCAGAAACTGTCTGAAAAAGCCCTGCAGAAATTACATCACTAATATCACTTGCATCTAATCAACCATGTGTATCGTTCAAATTTCTTCATTCCTCCCCCAGCATGACTTTCCTCCGCATTACCATGTCAGGCTTTTTTTCTAGTCATGAGTGTAATTTACCTTACTTTGTTTGCATATCATTTTTTTTTGTTTTGTGCCATTGCTCCTTGAAAGTCAATTCTGGTTTTTATCCTTTAAATGCCATGACTATCAGTGCCCAGCATCCAAATTAGATGCAAAAAAAGTAACAAGGAAAGTCACATTATATTTCACTTCATAAAAGTTTTCAAAAATACATACATGTGCTGAAGCTCAGGTTCTTGTCCTCCAGGACCAGATTAAAGTAGACTCAGGATTTAATATATTAATTTATTCTTACATTTCCATTTTTATCATGACAATGTTATTGCTGCTCATTAAATTAATATTTTGTTAAACCCGTGCAGATCCTCTCCAGTGACATTTGAAAGTAAAGATCTAGTACATAACTACAATTAGTAATGTATTGATCAGATATAAATATAGAAACAGTACCCAATTTTTCATTTAATCTACTTTTCAGTATGTTAACTTTTGGAAATTGATCACTTCTCAATTAACCTCTGAGCTGAAACTTCAGAAGTTTCCTAAAAGACAGGCACTTGTTCAACAGCAATTAAGACTTTCGTCAGTAGAGGCTCAGCATTTGTGTAAATTTGATTCCATATGCTCAGTGACAATAAAATATTTCCTGTGTACAAATTTAAGATTTTTTTTCCCACTCCTAATGAATTCTCATTAAATTAAATCAGTAATAGAATGACATATTAGCTATTGTACCAGATCAAAGTGTAAAAGGACCAGAAAACAAACAAACAAGGTGTGGTGGTTTAGCCCTAACTGAACAATAACCAAACCACCCAGTTACTCCTCCCCAACTCAGCAGAATGGGGAGGAGAATCAAGAGAGAGTTGTAGAACTTTCTGGGTTGAGATAAGGACAGTTTAATAGAACCCCACAATGAGTAGGCAGTTACAATGATGGCCAAAGAAAAAGGAGCAATGCCCAATATAACTGCTTACCGCACTCAGCCCAACAGCAGAACTGCAGTTCCTGCACTGGCCACAGCACCACCCCAGCCCAGCTGCTGCCCTTATATCCTGAGCATGATGTCACATGGGATGGAATAGTCTGGCCACGCCCCCCAGCTGCAGCTGGGGAGAGTTAATTCTATCCTGGCCAAACCCAGGACACCTGGCCAAACCCAGGACACAAGGTATGAAGACAGAAGACTGACATGTTTGATAATGAGTGATTAATTTTCAATTTACAAGATACTGTTTGTGATAGCTCCTAGCAATAATAGAGATTTATACTCAAATAGAAAGTGTAAATATAGGACAAATCAGTGCAAATTGGGTGGTTTCACTACACTGTTCTGTAGTTCAGGAAGTGGATGAAATTGAACTATTTGCTTAATTGAAGTGGTGGAACTTAGCTCTTAGTGCACGTATTTCTGGCAGTGTGAGTTCTCAAGTAGTTTAAAAAAAAAAACTGGGGAAAAAAATTAACAAATGCAACTTGTCAGTATACTCTATATATCAAATACACTGTTATCCAAGAAGCCATCACAAACTGGCATGTATGAAAAAGTACTTTGAAAAGGTTGTTACTCTACAAAAAAAAAACCAGTTCAAGGGTTTATAATAAATACTAAGTATCTTTTCAGTGGTATTAATTTAATTCCATTTCTCCTGACCTTGAGAAAGGTATTCAGATTCTTGTCTAATAGGGCCATAATTCCATATCCTTGTGCAACATTAAAAAATAAGATTACAGAAATAGAGTTGCATTATAGACAAGGAGATAGTAACAAATCTTAGAGAGTTCTGAGTTTTAGTTAATAATGTTGAGTTCACAAATATTTTCCACTTTGACACTTTTCTTCTGACACATAACAGATAACCGACTGTTCACTCTCTGAAACAACATAAGTGAAGAATATCAAACTATGGGAAGATTATAGGACTACAAGTACAATATCAATAGCTGGTTTTTTACCTCATAAAGAAAATCTTTCAAAATAATTTTCAGAGTTGAAAATAGCCCTATAGCTGCAATGTAAACTGAAGGTTGGAAATCAGAAACATTTATAAAGCAAGCAGCTACTCAGCCACAGACTGCTCCAATCCTGTTATCTCTGCTATATCAATGAGAAATATTAGGTTTTCTAAGCAAATCATTGTTGAAAAGCTGGATCAGTTATGTAAGATGTGCTCACCACCACTGTCATACTCCTGACTGCACCATGCATAACATATATCTCAGAAAGGAGCACACAGAGAATATAGGACCAACAAGGATAAAAAAATGCCTGTTATGATGGCCGCTAAAATCTACTGTTGTTTAGAACTGCACTGAAAGATTGTGAGGCTAAATATAAAGGCTGTTCTCACCCTTTCCCTAGCAGCTTCCACTGTTAATGCCTTTTTGGAAAATGTCTTATGAAATCAAGCAATAACAATATAAGAAGAGTGCTATAGGAACATAACTGACCAATGAAGTAAATTTGTTTATCAGTTGATCATTTAGAATGAGAAATTTAAACACTTATATAAAGAAAAGGAGGAACAACCTTTGTTACTTCAGAAGTTGAGAAGCTGTTTACTATAGAGATTTGTTTGCTTAACCTACCAAATGACTCATTGCAGCAAAGAATTGAGCCCTTCACCTTAAACCATCTGCAGTGTAATAGAGTCTAAGAATTAATAGCTGGGTGCTGTGATCCAAAGTGATACTTTTCTCTATAGTGCTAATATATAGAATTGTTTTTTTAAGAGAATGGATTCTAAAATTGCTGAAATTCTCATGTCAAAGACTCCACATAAAAGAAATTTACTGAGTACCCTAAACAGAGAATAGATAAAGGCTGTTCAAGCATTGAATAAGATTTTTTTTTTTTTGCCAAAAGAAGAGGAAAGAACATAGAGGAAGATAAGGAAAAGCCAAAACTTAAAACCAATCTAAAGAACTGGTCAAGAAATTTCCATTTTTTAAAGAGTGTGTCTATTTACAAAAATCACAAATAAGCCAAAGGCTTGATTTTTAATTTCTCTTTTGTTTCCAAAAATTGTTAACTTCTTACAGAAAATAATAGTATACAAAAAAACCCACTCCACATTACAGGGAAACACTTCAAAATTTTTCAGTTGTCATAAATAAAGGGCAATTTGATTCTTCTTGATTAAAGCTATTATCTCCATTATTGCATCATTCTCTGTAAGTAAATTGGGTTTTTTCCTCAGAATAGAAGCATTACAAGTAAAAATTCCTTATTCAAAAAGCATTTAGATGTTGATTGATTTCTCAGTTTTTTCCATTTTCTTACCTATATTTATCTGTCTATTCTATTCTATTGCTTGAATGTGCTCTTCAGCTATTACCACTGATAATTTCAGCATATATTCCTAGCAGTAAACGCTGCCTAGAGAAACTTTTACATGCAGAGATTTTGAAATTTCCCTGACCATGAAATCCAGTGAAAAAATACAATTCAGAAAGTCTTTTATAAATTATTACCAAATAACAAATTCTACTCAACGTTCTACCTGGCACAAAAAATACTGTATCATTGGCTTTACCCAATAAATTTTGATCCAAAATTTTAAAATGTAAAAAGAATAAATTCAGAATGTGTAATGATTTTAACATAGGGCTTGTGGCAGACCTACTCACCTTTCGGTTTCAGTGAAGGGCTGATTTTTGCCTAAAAAATAAATTTCATGTAATTGTATGGGAAGGCAAAGAAGAGTTATTCATGATTTATGAACACATTTGTAAAGATAATATACTTCCCCATATGACCATGAGCATATGAGGACAGTAAAAATATGGACAATAAAAATTCCCCTGAAATTGCTGAATTGTCTACAACACCTCAGTTTTCAGCAAATAATGTGCTTTTCATCAAATTCTGACACAATTCTTGTAGAAATATCACATTCAGGAACTAAGCCATTCTGGAGAAAAAAACCCAAAATGTTTTGTAGACATTTGAGATATCTTGTAAAATTTACATACCTGTTCAACAAAAAACAACCTTTGATTTCATTGTCTGTGATTGTGTAAAATAGATCATTAATTTAAGTTAAAAGGTTTATCTGATGTCTAGATTATCTGATTTTAACTGGCTGAGATAGATAGGCTTTCCTAGTGGTGGTACTGGACAGATATGTGATCAAAACAAATGTAGTAAACTAACAAAATGAAAGGGTTTAGTCGTGTTATTGTGTTTAGTTGTGTTGTTGAATTTTTTATAGATACAAGAACAAACTTAGAGAAGTGTACCTATAGATTTGTAACTTAGAGTGCCTATTCCCCCACCCCAACACAATCAACTACCGTTCCTCTCCATGAGGGACTGGCACTGTACTTTGGCCTTTATTATTGCTAGTTAACACATTACTGATGGTTTGTAGCTATACCACTGTTAGGATACTGCAACATTGGTAGTTATTACCATCCAAGACTATCTTCTCTACCGTATTGAATGTAGATGTCAAGATGCTGGAAGCGGAGGAAAAGCATAAAGAGGAAGAAGTGAATATTATGAACTGACCACAGCCTGTATTCCCCATCTTCCTGTGCTGGACAGTGGAGGCAGAAGAGGCAGAAATGATAATAAAAGTGAGCCTGGGAAGAGAGAGTCTGGGAGAGGGTGTTTAGGTTTTTCACTGTTTCTCATCATCAAAATCTATTTGAATAGGAAACAAATTAAATTAATTTTCCACAAGTCAAGTATACTTTGCCAATGACAAGAATTGATAAGTGATCTCTCTGTCTTTATGTTGATCCAGGAGATATTTCATCTCATTTTCTCCTACTGTTCTGTTTGAGGAGGAGGGGTAAGAAAAGAAATGAGTGGGCATCTGGCAGTCTGCCATAGTTAACCCACCAAAACTGCACATCCAGCAGAAACTATGAACAGCTGATGTAGGTGCTAAGTCAGCTGGACGATGCTATGGCAATCATGGGAACTTTCTGGATTTACACTCTACAACTTCTATCAAGATTCTTGGTAAAATCATGCTAATATCTAAACAAAAGTAGTTAGTTTCAAAACAATAATATTATTTCTTGTTGATTTCCTCAAATTTGCCATTTTTTTACATATACTTATCTGTCTATTCTACTTTGATAGAGTAGACCATCATTGATAATTTCAGCATTCACTCCTAGCAGTAAGTCTACATTCAAGTGTACATTCAAGTTTACATTAGTAGACTTGAAGAGCATTTAATCATCCCCTACTTTCCTTTATGTTTAATATTTCAAGCCAAATATCACTGTACTGGCTCAGTTTCTTCTTTCCCTTCTGATGTTTTCATTTCACATCCCTAATAATTTGTGTTGCTGTCCTCTAAACTCTCCCCTATTAGTCCTTTCTTTTCTTTTTTTAAAAATCCACTGCTGAGTCCTGGTGGCATTATGCCAGATGCCTCTCATGCCAAACAAAGAATCAGAAATATCTTCTATGTCTTACATACATTATTCAGTTTAATGAAGCAGAGGTTGTTGGGGAAGACAAGATATTTTATAAGCCCCATGAATATAATTTAGATTATTACAGCTGCAATACTACTGTTATGCATTTTTGGAACGCATTGCAGTTTTCCCCTATAAAGAAATCATTCTTGATTTATTTGGACAGAAGCATAAATAATGCTGCAGTCCGTTGGAATGTTCATTTATTTTTTTGCCATGATATTGTCTAGTGTCTTTCTATTTAGTCTCCTCTGTTTATTTACCACTGCACTGTGGGTTTTTTTCCCTCATTGATTTTTTGTTTTGGGCTTTTATAAGTTTTTTTAGCATTCCCTCCTTACTCCCAGCTGTTACCCTTTCTTACTAATCTTTGTTTTCTCTGTTTACAAATTATTAAAGTCTTAGTGCGCAATTTAATTTCTCACTATCCTTCTTCCTTGTCAGCATTCTTTTGTAAGATCTCAAATTTCTTAAACTTTTCTTTTCAGTATTCTTTAGTATTTGCTGATTTATTTCTTCTACATCTCTTACAGGAAGGTTAAGTTTTAAACTGTTCCACCTTTCATAGGTCTTTGAAGGAGTACATGTCCTTCCTCTGAGAGGGATTAGATAAGAAAAAAAGAAAATCAAATTTGACTATGTGTCCATCATATCCCCTTCCTCCAAAAAAAACAAAAAAACACACCAAAAAACCAAAATTGGGTCCTTGTTCCTTATATTGTATCCTTATTATACTAATCCATTACATTCCTTTTATTTTCTAATTGTATTGCACATTCATTTTAATAAAAACGATGGGGTAAAAAACATACTTGTTCACCGGTGTGAACACAGGTGGATTCCACTGTGGCCCAAAGATCCCGGTAGTACTTTTCAGTGGTTTTCAAATTATCAGTGAAATTTCACAGAACTTCAGAGAGTCCTACTTTGCACAACCAAAGGTATTCTTGGGCTTTAGTTATTCAACTGCCAAAGGCAGATGTTTTCCCTTCTCGTTCAATTTAGGATTTATAAAACTATCCTATGATCTCTTGCATTCACTTTCACTCATCTAGTCTCTGTCGAAAAGAATTTTTTCACATTTCTGTACCAGCACAGAGTTAAAAATTCAGTAGGTATGACAAGCTTTCCAGGAACAGACAAGGCATTATATACTTCATCAAAATGACAATATCTGTTTCTCTTTTTTTTTGCCTTTGAAATAGACTCCTTTGTGTAGTGCTAGAGATACAGTTAGTCACAATCAATTTATTGACTGTTATTTGGAAGTTATTCGGTAAAACATAAGTGCTCTGTAGCATAATTTTGTTTCTCTTTTAATTCCCAATAGGAAAAATGGCCTGCAATGCCATACAGTTATATTTCTCCTTCAACCCAAATCATGGCATTTTCAGGTAAAGACTAATCATTCTAACAGTTCTCTTTGAAAATCTACCTAAACTTTAAGTCTGTTTAAAGCTGTTTATACTTTTGTGGTACACATATCAAATATCATTTTGCAATTCTCGTATTCTCTGGTATTGGAAATGCATGAAGGATCTAAGTCTGAAACTTTAAGCCTTAGTCATTTTGTTTCATAGGCACACTGCAGTCTTTTGGTCTTAGTTATAAATGTACCTGGAGAAAATAATTAAATATATCTCCAAATTCTTTTGAATGACTCATGATCTAGATGCATACATTTTTTTTTCCTGTTCAATAATTTAATTTTATAGCAACCAGTCTATTTCTATCTTTCCTATTTTAATACATAACTTTAAGAGTTTCTCATATCTGTAAGATAATTAGTGCTGTGCATTTGCAATTTTCTTTTTAAATGTTCAATCTGTTATGGATTATTCCTAGTCTAAGAACAGTTTGTCCTTCTTGAAGCTTATATCTGAGTGTAATTTTTAAATTTGGATGTTTATTTAATAAAATATTTTCAGAGACATAAGAGCCACTTACTACATTGATTTTGTTGGCGTTGACCTTATATTAGATAACATATATTTCAAATTTATTTTTATAATTTAAAATACTGCTAAATATAATATTTATTCATTACTTAATGTAAATATAACACATCACTTTTTAGAAAATAGAAGTGCAGCCTGCTGCCTTGTTGAGCTGTGAGACTTCTGTAATTCCATTCAAAATAGCAGTTAAACAAATATGAATATATTAGGTTTATGGAGATTTGTATGAGCTTATCTCATCTAAACATGTATATTTTGGAGCATGTTTTGGAGATATATAGGCTTTGTAAGGATTTTTTAAGCTGTTTTTTAGTCTCAGTCTCAATAGACGAAAGGTTGCTGGATGCTTCACCGTCATTGTTTTAAAGGCAAATATTTAATCTGGTGGTAAAATTACCTTGTTTCCATTGAGTTACTTTTAATTTTTTTTTTTTAATATTTATAGTTTTGTTTTCTCTTCTAACATATGAATTGTAATGAGCATTTCATTTTTAATTGATAACCTAAACCAAAGGCTTTGAAAATTTCAGGCCATATTTTGCTGCACTAAAATGAGAATTAAGCTGCAATTACAAAGAACACATCAGTTGTTTCTAATAATTTCAACACGTTTATACCAGAAAAGCAGCAGAGATTTCCGTGTCCTTTTTTTTTTTTGTTTAAATTTCAGTACATAGAAAGAATGATTGAGCCATACACTATCTAGGACCATTTTTAAACACTTTTTTAATAGGAAGTCTCTTACATTATGAAATTATCTCAATAATTCTGTTAATTCAACATACTTCAGTGTCCTATCTCACTTTAATAGTAAGTGAAGTCACATTTATATTCAATATTGTCCATCAGTTACAAATACCTATTTTCATATTACCAACTATTATTATATTGACATCAGCAGAAACATCACTATTCAAGATATTTAGATCAAGCACTTGTTTCTTGTTTCAAAAATTTCTTTTGTAAAATAGTTCTTTATGCAAGTAAGGCTTCAAACCATTTTTCTTTATTGGGTGCCATCTTACCTCTTACTCATATTTCTGTTCTGTATATCTCTGGTTTTATTTATTTATTTGTTTATTTGTTTCCAGGTACTAAAGATAGCTCTTTGACATGTAGAATATCTAGCTTTGTTCATCAGTTTGCTGATGTTGGCTTTTTTTCTCTCAAATATGGGCAACAGCAGGTTTGTAGCCCTTAGTAGTACAGACTCATTCACTGTTGAAAATTCAGGCCTACTGCATTGTTTGAAAGACAGCAAATTAATAAATTCCCTTGATAAAATACTAGGTTACAACTACTGTAGTCTGAATTTCATCTGACCAGAAAATGAGCTTCAATTCAGCGAATCACAAGGTAATCCCTAAATTGACCTTGTTTCAGGTCAGAGAATAATGTGAGCTAAGTGTTTATCTAGCAGAGGTTGTTTCCCTACCAGTTCTGGTATCTGGGTTGCCTAACTTAATCCTAATCATTCACCTGTAAAATAAAAGTTTCATGCTATATCCTGATTTAAGGACTGAATTTATTGCTTACCAATAAATGTCTCATGCTGCCAGAGATACTTTGAGGTATCTCATCTGGTACCCAGCTGCTACTCCAGTACGTCATAGGTTTCAAACAGGTGTCCTCTCTGCCGATACTACCTGAATGCTTCAGGTATCCTAGTGTCCATCAAACAGTTTGCTTTACTGAAAAATGAAAATGTGAGTAACTAACCCTTAAGTGATTTACTTTAGGAAGTGATAAAAAATTTGAATCCAGTTCTCATGATTCCAGTGCAAACCAATCAACTGAAAGTTAGGTCTTGCAACATATAGTAGTTTATCTGTTATGTACATCACAATAAATACAATTACAATTAATGAAGTTGTATGGGATTTATTAACTCTATCGTGTTTGTTATAAAGCATAAACATGTCTTTAACTATAACTGAAGTTAGGAGAAAATCTTTCCAGTGGAAAGATTTTTGCCTCAAAATTCCTTTGACTGAAAATATTTACCTCCAATTTTCATATTTTCATATGGGACATTCTCTAAAGGAGACTTAATTCTTTATAAAATTATATTCAAATAATTCAGGACTTTAAACAACTCTAGAAATGAACAAAGGTGAATAAATGATACTAACCAGTACAGAAAATATTTAATAACCTGTTGTTGGTCTTAATAGGAATAGACAACTGCTATATGTACAACAGAAACAAAGAAGCACATGAAAAATTCGGACTTTGAGAAGCAAATACAACAGGTTAAATTTATTAAAGTTTCATGCTTAAATATGTGTGTACTCTATCTTCAAAAATTAGAATGTGATCAAGTGGCATTACTATTTACCACTATGTTTACAGTTTTGAACAGAATATTGTTTTCAGAACAGTATCATTTAATTGCTGTTGCACAGGTACCTCTGTACATTTGCAGAAATGCTAAAGTGCACTGACAAATTCTGTATAATACTATTTATATCCTGATGATGTGAAAAAAATCAGTATTTTTCTGTAGATCTCTTAGTATATCAAGAGTATTTTATTTTTTCTGTTCAGAAAATGGGAGTATTTGCATATGTATGGCAAGGTGTCAGTTTAAGGCATATCACATCAAGTTACGTGAGTCATACCGTGTCAAAATACAAAGCATGAAGTAACTTCAAGTAAATGCTGCAACCTGACATTATATGTCAGAATCAGGTACATCATTACCAGGGTAATCCAATCTATGACAATTTCATTATTTAAAATATTCAATGCAGAAAAACCATGTTAGCTATGGATTGCAAAAGTCTCAGTCTTAAAGACTCTATTTCTTTGGTGCAATATTCTAAGCAGTTTGTATGTCACGCTCAGTATTACCCTTGTATGAAGGAAGGTAGATTATCCTTTATACAAATAAAATACTTACAAAAAACTAAAATATAAAACTGAGATAACATGACATTTGTCATACATGAAAAAAATCTCAGGATCAGCAATGCAAAACTAGAAGGCCAACACATGAGTTTCAATAAGGCCAAGGTCTGGGTCCTGCACTTGCACCACACAACCCCCAGCAGTGCTAAAGGCTTGGGGAGGAGTGGCTGGAAAGCTGCCAGGCAGAGAGGGACCTAGAAGTATTGGTTGACAGCAGCTGAACATGAGCCAACAGTGTGCCCAGGTGGCCAAGTAGGCCAATGGCATCCTGGCCTTGGATCAGGAACAGTGTTGGCAAGAGCAGGGAGATGATCATCTTCCCCTGTACTCAGCTTTGGTGAGGCTGCACCTTGAATACTGTGTCCAGTTTTGGATCCCTCTCTACAAGAAGGTGCTGGAGAGTATCTAGAGGCAGGTTACCAAGCTAGCAAAGGATTTGGAACAGCTGAGGGATCTGGGTCTCTTTAGCCTGGAGAAAATAAGACTCAGGAGAGACCTTATCACTCTCTACAACTACCTGAAAGAAAGTTGTAGTGAGGCAGGAGTCAGTCTGTTCTCCCTAGTGACAAGAGGGAATGGCCTGAAATTGTGCCAGGGGAGGTTCAGGCTGGATACTAGGAGGAATTTCTTTCCTGAAAGGGTTGTCAGGCATTGGAAGGGGCTGCCCAGGGAGGTACTGGAGTCACCATCCCTTGAGGTGTTTAAGAGACGGGTGGCTGTTGCACTGAGGGAAATAGTCTAATGGTTGATAGGACTGGGACAAAGGCTGGACTCCATGATCTTAAAGGTCTCCAGCTGAAACAATTCTATGATTCTATGGCACAGCTAAAGGAGTCATAATGTCAAATGAATCAAATGTTTCCTTTCTCTTCTCTCACTGATGTTGGGGTCCTAATGGTAGCTTCCAACTCCTTGCACTACCATCAATTGGAAAAGAAAGAACAGCAGCAAGAAGGAAGACTTATTTTGAGACAGTGGATGCTGAGTATATTATAAAAAGACATTTAGTTTTACATTTTTCGACTAGATAATCAAATCCTTATATCTTTAAAAAAAAAAAAACACAAACATGTCTGATCATGGATTCTACCTACTTGCTTGGGACAATTCTTACAATTCTACCCATGTCAGAAAGAAAATTCCTGGGAAACCTTCTCAAAGACTCTTTTTTGAAGTGAAATTCAAAGACAATTGTCCTTACGGAGTTACCTTGACTTGAGAAAGATATAAAATTCTTCACAACCTTTGATTTTTTAAAAAGTTTCTGGTAGTTTCAGTTGATCATTTTGATAATTTATTCATTTGCTATTTTTCCCATTTTAGTCTAAGTTGTCATAAGCTTGTTTTTGTGAGAGCACTGCTGGTCTGAAGACAGGTATGAATCCAGCAATGAAAATTGTTTCAAATATGGACAGTTTGCATAGGTAGGTATATGTCTTATGAAATTTCCAGTCTCCATGAGCATGATAGGTTTAAAAATTGCAGCATGGACAAACTCCTTGAAAGTTAAACTGTTGAAGTGTAGTGCTTCCTAAGTTTGTGGAAGTTAGAATTAGGCAGGGAAATGCAGCAAATAAAGTACTGCTTAGGGGAACTACAGTGACTGGTTTAGCAGTGCTGGAGGTCCTGGGAGGAAGAATCATAAAAGGCTAAAGCTAGCTGCTTTTCGGTTTGTTTTGGGGTTTTTTTTGTTTTGTTTTGTGTTGGCTTTTTTTAGGAGAGATAATTACACGTGACCATTACAATGGAACTTTCTCTTGTTCAGTATTTAGGTTATCACATGAGGTTCTTGACCCCTCAGCCTGACTGCCAGCACACCTGGCTCAATTCCCATCACAGACTATATTGTTGTATTTAAGTTCCTTTTTAACACTTTAAAAATTAACTGACTCTTTTATCTGGGTACATTTGGTACATCTGTCTATATCTTGTACAAACTGGTTGTCCTGTGAGTGATGCTTACTCCCACTGACGTCTGCTGTGATAAGATGGAATGAATCATACTAGGTGTTTGTAAAGGTTAACAAGTAATATATTCAGAGCTGCAGATAAATCACGATGCCCTTCCATGTAGCAGATGCTACAGACCAAATTGCTAAGAAATGCCTAAAAGTAGGTAAATAAATAGGTAGAACCAGTAGCTCTAAAATAACTTCAAAGGTGCACTTTCAGAGAGCTGAGCATTATCTCTGCACAAAATAATGACACTGTGGATGACCATTGAACATTACTTTGTCATTAAGAATCTAGATACACGATAGAAAAGCCACTTTTTGTCTTGTCACTGTGCTCTGCCAGTATTACATGTTGTTCATGTCCTGATTTTGCAGCTTTTACACCAAGCAGCTTTTATACCATTCCTTTCTAGAGGATTTGCTAACCAAGACAAAACAGCACAATGGTTCTCTAGTCTAAGAGACAGTCAAAACATACTGCATTTTTACTTTCTTTTCTTCTTTCTGTCTTTCTCCATATTTAAGGAGATAAGAAAATCATTCCATTAAGGATTTGGTAACTCAATATGTGGTATATGTCCTCTGAAACACAACTGAATAAAAGCTTTAGCACAATCTGGAGAGGTGCTATTATATTTAGCTAGGCCAATTTTCAGAAATCATGTAAAAGTGATGCTCTTGTTGCAATCAATATGATTACTGTACAGAATTAAATTGAAGATACTATGAAGCCAAATTCTTCTTCCTACACGAAGTCATACAGTTTTAGAGTACTAATATAGCCATGGGAGTACAAGTTGTTACACTTTGTCCTTGTGTTGGCACTATTTATTAGTGAAGTATGAGCTCTAAATCTCCTCTATCCTTTCTTGACATGGGAGTAGAAGATATGTAGTCAAGGTTCTGGATTTTCTATGCTGATGTAACGACCCATAGAAAATTATTATAAACTGCTAAGCATCTGTTCTCCAAATCAAGGTCATTAGCAAATTTCAAGTGGAAGAAGGAATATTTACTTCACGTTCTCTTATGCTAATTCTAATATACTCAATATTTTATGCTTCCTATTGGCAGGGTCTAGACAGGTCCCTATGGAGTCTACAAAAGTATTATATCACTCTAGGCAAGTTTCTAACACTGACACTGTCTAAAGTTGTTCAGAAGCACTCACTTTCTCTATTGATTGGACAACATATCCATCTGTTTATTAAGGCGTTATGAATCAGACTGACAAACCAGCAGTCCATTCATCAGGCATTGTAGTATTTAATTCAGGTGAAAATTTTACAATTCAAAATGGTGATTATTTATACCAAATATGAAATCTTTTACCTGTATAGTTATAGCTTTGTTCATTGTAATAAAACATTCTAACTCAATCAATCATTACAAATCTTTACATGAACTACCTTGAATCAACTGATGAATATATTTGGGAGAATTGATGGTTCCACAAATGTGCAAAAGTTTTTAACCCTAAATAAGTTTCCATAAATTAGGACAAAAGGCTATAGTTTTGATAGTCATCTTTAGAACAGTTCTGTTGATGCTTGGTGTTTCAAGTTGTTTCTGTTCGGTCTGACTTTATAACATCAGCCAACTTTTTAATGCACAAAATACAAATTTTTTTTCAGAAATATATTCGTGTTTCATTTTTTTTAGTATTCGGAATAGTTATTTAAGATATTTTAACCTGAAAATGCAGCTGAGTCATCTATGGAAAATATAAATAAAATCAATAATTCCTTGATCGTTCCAAAGAATAAAAATGTAACTAGGTTACTACGCCATTGTAAAATGATGGGGTGCTAAAGCATGCATAACCTTTTGTAAATTCTTAACATAGTCCTTTGTCCTTCCATTAAATTGTCCATACTCTTCCATTGTCAAGCACTTTCTTGTTCTAAAACGGCACCTGTGCTTTCCTCTCAAGGCTCCAGCTCTGAAAAGGATGAAATGTTCTGCTGAGCTAGAATCAGGCAAAAAAGAGAACTTTGCTCCAATATGGTTAAAAGTGTCATCTGTTGGTACATTGTATTCTGATACACAGATTACTGAACCCTGAAGAATATGCTAGAAAATTATCTTCAAAGGCCTGTCCAAGTCATACTCTTCCTGAGTCATCATAGACAAGATTCTTGAATAGATGGATTTTTATATTTTTTTTTAATTAAGCCTTTTAAACTTGCTTCATATAAAGAAAATTTGATGTTGTGCTGCTTTTGTTTGACATTTTGAGAAGTGCCTAAGCCCTACTTTCATAAGTGACTTAAATACAGCAGTTCTTCGTGACATGCAGGTATTTAGCTGTTTCAACATAAGGTAAACACTTCAGAATTTTGAGAAAACAAGAATCTTACAAAATTTTTGTGAGTGATGTCCATGGGAAGAAATGTACCCATTTAAGAAAAATGAGCAAAAGGAAGGAAATCTACAGCTGACTAAGCTACTGCTTCACTAGAAAGGCAGTAGACTGCAAAAGTTTCCTTTTCTTGTTTTTCTATATGAGGAAAAAAAGAAAAGTTAGATAATATGATATATAGTGCTCTCTAAAGTTGAGCTTTGTCACTGAAAACACACTTTTTTTTTTCAGTCACCTCATTAATATATCCCATTTTTTATGGCAATAAACAAATGCCAACCAGATAAATTCGTTAACTGCTAACTTAAGGCAGAACAAGAATTAAAGGTATTTACCAAGAGCTGTATTCTAGAGCCAGATGTCTAGACATGTCCCAGATGTCTAGCAGTGCTTTACAGTATACAAGAAGAGACACTACCTTGGTCACTGTCATGCCCTATTTAAAGTTGATGATGCTCAGGTTTACATTTCTTCCTCAGCAGGTGCAATCAGTGTTGCCACATAGGGGTCACAGTATCTGCAGGGTATAACCTGAAGAAAACAACAATCTCAGCCACAGAGCTTAATCCATTACCTTGATCCTGAAGGTAGATGAATGGGACAAAAGCAAAACTGGATCATTCTGTAAATTAAATATTTGCCTGATTGTCTATCTGTAATCTCCAAAACAATGTTAATTGTGAAATTTATTTTTCTTTCTTTTTTAATGTACAACAGTTATATAGAAAAAATGGCAATTACTAAAGTACACATTTTGATTTGTGTCAATTTTTTTACTTAAGCTTTGGTTTAAAAAAAATACCTAGTTTTTACATGAAGATTTAGTGAGACAATCTTTACCTTTAATAAACATGTTTCATTCATAACACTGTTGTATCAATGCACCTATAATAAAGCCACTTATAATTTTAATAATAATAAAATTAAAACAAAACTGTACAATAAATTGTTGTCTTCACCTGGTGTATCTTGTGGCAAGGAAAATATTCTCATTACACTGATTTGTGTGAATATTCATAAACAAAATACAATAAGTTTCAAAACTTATGATCAGACTTTAGCCTTTCTTCTGTAAGGCAGCAACCATACTTCCACAACATTTAACTACTTTGCATTTAAAAGCTTTTCTAAAAAGTATATTCTTAGCTTTGAATAGTGGTGCACAAAAGCAATCCAACTCAGCAGTTTAACATTCTAAGTGAAACAATCAATTTGAATGACAATCTGTTATTCATCTACAAAATGTATTAACTAATGAAAAATACACATTCCTCCACAATATTACAGTCACATTTCAGTAAGAGACTCAAAATAACTGGGACCTCGCAACTTTTAGACCCAATTAAATATATGTATGCCTAACTCAGCAGTAAGTGAAGCATATAAAGTCTATCAGAGTTGAGAGAGATAGCTATGTAACTAGAAGCTATGAATAAAATGAAAAAAGAAAAATACTTAATCACTGGTAAATTCCTTTCTGGTTAGAAGGAAGATAATCTAGTTATTTGACAGCTTTTATTTATCCACAGGCCAGAATTAAGGATATACATTTTATAGAAACATTCTTTCAATAGATCAGTCAACCTATTCCTTCATACAGATATGCATGTCACAAATCAGTATTCATAAAACATGGCCCAGGACAATGAAAATGGAAAAGCAAATACTGTGTGTAAAGGCAAAGTTGGACTTAATTTGTAGTTCCAGAAAATAATTTTACTATATTTGATTCAGAACTGGATAACCAATTTCCATTCCCATTGCACAAGGGAGTCTTCATGGCTATTTTGCAAGTTACAAAAGAGGTTGTGATAAAAATAAAAATATCCAGCGATCATTTGTATCATAAGAAGCTTTTAGCCTCATGATGTTTTAAAGCCACTATTGCAACACATTTTAATTAGAGTTTTGTATGATATTGTGAGAGCTCAAGCATTGAAGGAAGAAAGAATTATCATGAATCTGTGTGAAACAGCATGTTACTTTCATAAACGAGGCAGCACAGTAAAGCAGGATACCTGTAAAAACATGTGTGTATCCAACAGCCCAGATAATTAGTATTGCCGTTGCTAATCACAGGCCACAGGGCTTATGCCAACTGTGTTTTTTGTTAACTCTGTGGGGACCCAGTCCAGTCTGTTAAGGTTTAATATCACTCACTAGATGAACTTAGTATGGCACTATGTTCATCTTTTTATCACACAGTTGAAGGTTAGCATAACAGCAGAGATCTTGACAATATGAGCATTGGTTGAGGAAAGAACTCACAGAACAACCTGCAATGGACCGATGAGCGATTATTGATCATAGAAAAAATGCACCTGTAAAATGGACTGCTTTGAATGGAGCCAAGCAGCAGAGTGAAGTATTGACTGCAGTCTGGCAGTAAAATTTTCCCCAGGTTCAGGCAGTGTCTAGATCAGAGTGGAGACCAAAGACTGAGAATTCTCTTGAAACTCAACTGCTTTATAAAGGGACAAGATCTTGAACTTGAGGATGAGTAAGAATAAGGTGTTTACTTCAGCTGTGGGTGTTCTCATTAAAGAGATCTTAAACCTGACCAACTGCACTGTAATGACAGAGAACATGAAGGACTGTTGCCATCACTGCTAATTACGCAAGTCAGCTTTGTGGTGTTTGGTACTCACTAAATGTTAGGAATGTGTGATGGTTTAGCCAGAGCCAGTAAGTAAGCACTCCCTCATTTCCCTCCCAATGGGATGTGGAAGAGAAAGGGAAGAGACATTAGGAAAGAACTGACTGCACCTTCTCTTTCCTTCCTCCGTCATTGCTTATGGAGGGAGGAGGTAATGACACTGGATTCAGGGGTCTGAGCCCAGAAAGAGAGAAGGGGTAGGGGAAACGTGATATTAAAGAGCTGATTGCACTCCCATCATTCGTCTTACCGTGCATTTTTTTCATTGGATATTTCTGCTTGTTATGTTTTAGTTCAAGGCAGATTAAGTTTCATTTTCTTCCTCAAGCTCAGTAGTTTTGTCTGTTTTTTTCCAAAACTATAAGTGGCAATTAAGCCTTCCCTTTCTTTTGGGATTTCCAGGATCTATGGTACTTAAGTCTAATTGTGATCTTTTGTCCCTGGATGGGTCTAAACCATGTCACTTGGGAAAACAAACCTCATCACTCCAAACATCTCCCTGCTTCCTTCTTCCCCCAAGCTTCCTATACTGAGCATGACATCATATGACTTAATATTTTCTGAAAGTTACCCATTTCAAGTACTTTATTGAAAAATAAATTAGATCTTCCATTTTTCTTGTATTGAGGAAATAAGTTATTCTATCAAAAAAAAAGGTGTCAAGTAATCTTGGTATTACCCATGTTTTTAAAAAGTTATGTTGTTCATTTACCATTCAGATCTGTTTCTGTAACTAATTTCTTCCAAAGGATTCTATTCTATAGACATTAAGAGATCAGCTCCTATTTGTCTCAATTACATTTTTCTATTTATTATTTTACAGAAACAATTGTCTTTGTCATGGCTCAGCCTCCAGCCAGGAATGAAGCACCACATAGCCTCTTGCTTGCTCCTCCCCATTCACCCCCACCTTCCTTAGGATGGCAGAAGCCCCAGTGAGATAGGAGGAAAAAAAAGATAACCCAAGGGCCTTGTGGATCAAGATAAGAGCAGGGAGGGCTCACTGTAATTTAAAGTTCTGGAAAAAACAGACTTGACTACTCAACTTAGAGAAGAAAGTAAGAGCAGTTTACTACTACAAGAAACAGAACAAGCAGAAAGCAAAAATAAATGCAGAATGATGAGAAAAATACAAAGAGTACTTTAAGACCTCCTTCCTTCACCCCTCCCCGCTTCCTGAGCTTACCTCCCTGCTCCCAATATCTCTACTTCTTCCCACCTCAACAGCACAGAGGTATAGGGAATGGGGGATGTGGTCAGTCTCTCATAGATGATCTCTGCCTTCTGCCTCTTCTCTCTTCTCAGAGAAGGACGACTCCTTGCACTCTTCTGTTCCAATATGGATTCCCTCCCATACCATACAGTCCCCAATGAACCTCTCTGGCATGAGCTCCTACTAACAGCTACAGCTTCTTCTCACAAACTCCTCCAGTGTAGTACTTCTCTGCAGCCACCAGCATTCTGGGCACCTTCTGCTGCAACACTGCCCTCCCACAAATTCACGGCCTCCACTGGACATGGTCACCACCCCTGGTGTGGGGTCTTCCATGAGCTGCCAACAAATATCAGCTTCACTACCATCCACAGGTTGTAGGGGCACAGCTGCTGCCTCACCAAGGGATGCAGGGGAGTCTCTGCTCCAGCACACCTCCTCCTCTTTTTTTCTCACCGATCTTAGGGTCCACATGGTTGTTTCTCTCTCATTAAACTCCTTCCGCCATCATTCAGAAAACAAAGAATCCCCACCCTCTTCTGGATTCTTCTTCTTAAAAAGTGGTCATGGAGATGCCTAGGTGGCTCAGCCCCAGAAGCGGGTCTGACTCAGAGCTGGGGAAAGTTTAGAGCAACTTCTTACAGGAGCCATCTGTATAGCCCATTCCCCATTACCCGAAACAGCTCCACACAAACCCATGACAAATTTGATAAATCAGCTACTCTTATTAAAATTTTAAAGTGTGCCATTTCTTTCATTATTCTGCAAAGATAATCATTAATTGTTTTGATCTGCGCACATTATACTCTGAGATCTGTTTCCTCCTCAGATGTAATTTCCACTTCTATTCTGTCATTGCCATCAGCCTTCCTATCTCTGCTCCTGAATATACTTTGCTTCTACTGAAAGAGATGCAAAGTATTAATAAGTTTGATTATTAATAACTTGAATAATTTTAATCTCTTCCCAAACCTCTTTGGATCTTAAGCCCATAACTTCTCTTTTTATATCCATGTCTAAAAAAGCTTCAACACTAAATTGAGAGTAATGAAAGTGTAATTCATAAGATCATCAGTGACGTGCCCTTTGGAGGAGCCTAACTTTCTCTGTTAGGAAAAAAATGATGTCTGCTTAATTTAACTGACAGCTGACATAAATTTGTCTAAAAGGATTGACAGTTGAATAAACAAATAAGAACATGGAGAACTGTTTTTCTTCTGAATTTCCACTTAGTGTTTCAGTCCTAGATATCATGAGCTCAGTCCAATTCCCACTGGATTTAGTGACAATATTTTTTTTTTAATTAACTTCATTAATCAGCAAATTGGAATTGCAAATAGACGTAAAGATCACAGAGTTTCAAGTATATTGCTATGCATTCAAGGACATAAATGACAAATATATGTGTGTGTGTGTGTGTGTGTGTGTGTGTGTATAGTGATATAATTCACCACTTGAAGCAACAATTCCCTGCTGAATTTCACATAGTGCTATGTAGGTACTTAGAAGATTGAATCGTACATTTTGAACAGAGCATAATAATTTCTCTATTGTCATTCATGTATTATACAACAATTTAGTTTCTGACCCAAAAAAAAGTGTTTTGGGAGTTGTACAGAAATGGTAAATGCATTTTCAGTTATTAGCCACATGAATTTTGTTTCTATTGATATCAGTAAGTGTTGGCAATGAAAATGGTACTAATGTCACTACTGTGACCAACTCTCCTAAATATTAAAAAATTGTTTTCTTTTCACAGAGAATATTGATCACAATATACAAGGACAGAAGTATTTAAGTAGAAGTTAAGATTGCTTATACTATGGTTTAATTCAGTATTTGAAAGTGAATCAGTAGAAGGATTCAGTCCGAGAGAAAGAATCAATAGTATGGAACCTATTAGAGCTTTTATTCTAACATTTTTACTTAAAATTACAGAAGACAAATGAAATATGTTGTTCTGGTCAACACATTGTGGTTCTGGCAAATAGAGGTCTCGTAAGATTAGCTTTCTTGGAAAACAACTACGACTGTAGGTCAAAATTTTGTTATTAGATATTCAGCGCTTGTCTAAATTAATTTCATTCTATTCTATAATGAAACTAAGATGATCTCTAAACCAGATGATCTCTAAAGGTCTCTTCCAATCCTACCAGTCTATGATTCTGAAGAAAACAGAATGTCTTCTCAACCTCACATTGTAATCACCACTAATCTGTGTTTTCCTGTGTAGCCACTAAATCCTTATCATGTGATCTACTGGACAGATACATTACAGGCTCACGAATACATATTAGTATACATTCCACTCATAGCAGTGCTCAGGAAAATAGTGACTAGAATTAAAGGAGCTTAACCCATCAACTTCCTAGTTGTTTAAGTAACAGCTGCACAAGTCTCAGGTTTTGCTCAACTAGTAGAAAAGAGAAGATCAGTGGGAGATGACACAAAATAGGTGATCTGCACTAAACCAAACAATGTCATTGTTCCTTCTTATCTGCCCAGCAAGAAAGTATTTATTTTAAAAACTATTTTCCAGTTGGTGGGGAAAAAAGCACTTTTTTAAGTACAATGGCTGTTAGATCCATGTCACACTCCTGTTAGAGGCACAATGCATTAATCTAACCTACCCTTAAGGAAAAATGGAATCAGATTGGAATAAAGAAATGCAATTAGGAAATTTTTAATATATAACTGCTGTTATTTTCAGCACATTTACATGTACAGACAAAATCTGTCCTATTCAAAAATCTGCCTTTTTTTGCTTGTTTGTTTTGTTTGTGTTTTTATGTTTTCGACTCTTTCTTGGAAACTGTAGCCATATTGATAGATTCCTTCATAAGTTTATGCAAAATGTTTGTCTTGAGCATCCAAATCTAAAGTAAATACTGTTTGAAAGCAACAATTAAGCATATTGACATAGAGTGGTAAAAATAATAAATTAACTAGAGAAGAACATGTACCAGCCTCCTTGTGCATCATAAATTTATTTCTATGTATGCATTAATTTAAAAACTTACAAGAATTTAAGCAATGAAAATTGAAAAACACAGTCAGATAGAAATGAGTAAATAACTTTGTAGGAGATCATCCTAGAGTTAATGTTAAAAAATGAATATGAGACAACAAAATGTTGACTGTAGCAATCAAATCTTTAAATCCATTTGATTTTATTATCAGCATTTATCTAGCAGCCTCTGAAGAAGTTATCTAATTTGTGCTGATGTAAAAGCCATTCTATTGTAGTCATAATTACACAAACTGTAAGCATAACCAAATTAGATTAAAAATAGCAAATAAAACAGAAAACAGGAAAAAAAACTTTATAGTATTATAGCACCATGTATCACAAAGAACACATGGTACATATGCAAACAGTCACTACAACAGTCTATGACTAAATCCATACACCCATAAATGTTCTAAATACCTAAATAGCAGTACAAATAAGAATATTTTTACAAAATTCCTAAACAAACATATAATCTCAACTACATTTACAAGAATAAATATTTTGGGGGGCTTCAAAGGATAGAGAGCTTCATCTAAAAGGAAATAAATTGATTATATTTTTATTAACAATGATTGTCCTTACATATTTCATTTTTTTTTACTGCAGCAGAGAGATTCATTACTCTTCTTGACTTCACATGCTTACTGAGAGACAAAAAATAAAGGAATTAAATAAAAAAAGAGTCATCCCATAATTTGGGAAGTAAAACCCAGATTATGACTATGTTAAAGTCTGACTGAATTGCTGACTTTATTGCCCAATAAGTACTACAAGGCACTCACAGCTTATTAACAGGACTGTGCTAAACATAGTCATCTCATGCAGTGTATTTCAATCACTTGTCATAGAGAAAGTTGGTCTTTGATTTATTCAGATACTATAATAATGAGGGTTAAATAAATTCCAATTTCTGTTTAGAGTACATAGAAGCTCTGCTGCAATCAGTTATTTTTCATGTTGTAATATCAGCATTGTGGACATCTCAGAGGTGAAGAAAATGATTTTTTTTTCTTATTTATAGAAGTATGTTGTTGGGCATAAAAAGCACACATGCACATAGACATACGTGCCTTGGCACATTTTGCTAACCATGAAAGTCTCCTACAAGTATATTCTGGTGAATTCATGTTATACAACTAATTGAGGTAATCAAGGTACTCAGCATAATAAAACTGTGTCTATTGCTTCCAGAAATGATCTTCTGATTTCATTAGCTTTTAGAATTAGTACTCATCTTTGACTTTAAATAGACTACAAGCTCTGTACCTTGCATATAAATGTTCAGTCTGTCTGTTTAATCATTCAGTTTTAGTATTTTGCATGATGCCATATGTTCCTGTGACTAAACAATCTGCAGTTGCTATTCAGCTGGCTTTTATTTTTGAGATCTCTGGGATTTAAAATTTTTCTACCAGGAGTGTCATTCCCTCTGTACCCTGATCTGCCTCTCAGCTTTACAATCAACAATCCATTTTTATATTCCCTAAATGAGAACAGGGATGGCGTCATTTTTCCATATGATGATGTTAATTACTGTCACCCTATCACACTCATTTGTTCATAAAAGAACCTACAGGGATACATACATCTGATTAACTTCTTCCTTTTCTGTATACCTATTCAAAAGCCAAGCAGTACTACTTCGTCATGATTTCTCCTTGGTGTAAATGTATTTACAGTATTTCAAAGAGAGCTATTAAAATTTGGAATGCCTCTTTCATTCTCAAAAAAGTTAATACTATGTAGCTTTTTTTCTTTATTTCTTGTAAATTAAAATTATGTTACATGGTGTATTGACACTGTCTGGATGCCAGTGCTCACCAAAGCTGCTCTATCAATCCCCTCCTCAGCTGGTTGGAGGAAAGAATATAATGAAAGGCTTGTGAGTCAAGATAAGGACATGGAGAGACCATTTACCAATTACCATCATGGGCAAAACAGACTGTATTTGGGGATATTATATTACCAGTCCAACCAGAGTAGGGTAATGAGAAATAAAAAATAAATCTTAGAACACCTTCCCTCTGCTCCACATTTTTTCTTGGTCTTAATTTCACTCCTTATTTCTCTATCTCCTCACCCTGCAGTAGTATAGAAAGACAATTGTAGTGGATTTGGCCTAGGCCAGGTTTTTCAGTAGCAGGGGAACTAAAGGAGTGGCTTATTTAAACAAAGAGAGTTGCCAGAAGCTTCCTCTGTAGCTGACAGGGTTAGGGCCAGTCAGTTTTAAGCTGGACCCTGCACCTGACCCGGGCCTGGCCAATTAGTAGTGGAGCTAACGCCTCTGTGAATAACATATTTGAGCAAAAGAAGAAGTTGTGGCTCAGTGGCAGAACTGCAGCAGCAGCAGGGAGAGAGAATGTGAAAACATCTCCGCAGACACCAAGGTCAGTGGAGAAGGAGGGGGAGGAGGGTGCCCAGGCACTGAGAAAGAAGGCTCCCCTGTGCTATGTGGTGAAGACCATGGTGAAGCAGGTTGTCCCCCTGCAGTCCATGGAGGATCACCGGGAAGCAGAGATCCACTGGCAGCCCGTGGGGGAGATGCTCACGCCGGAGCAGGTGGATGGCTGAGGGAGGCCGTGACTGCGTAAGAAGTTCATCCTGGAGCAAGTTCCTGGCAAGACCTGGCAGTCCGCAGGGGAGGTGCCCACGCTGGAGCAGGTTTGCTATCAGCATCTGTGGTCTTGTGAGGGGACTCAGGCTGGAGCAGCCTGTCCCTGAA